>BCHZ01000001.1:3583278-3963458 GCA_001599795.1 Exophiala calicioides | reverse complement strand
ACCTGGGAGGACTGGACGACAACCACAACCACCACCCCAGTTAAAGTGACCACCACCACACCCTCGACTACCTGGGAGGACTGGACAACCACTACAACCACCACTCCAGTTGTAGTCACCACCACCACCACCACCCCAGTTAAAGAGACCACCACTTCTGCCTCGGGATGGAACGATTGGACAACCACCACGCCAGTTGTAGTCACTACCACTACCACCACCCCAGTTAAAGAGACCACCACTTCTGCCTCGGGATGGAACGATTGGACAACCTCGTCCACCACCGTCCCAGTCGTCGTCACCACCACCACCTCTGCCGCAGGATGGAATGACTGGACTACCACGTCTACCACCGTTCCCGTCAAGGTGACCACCACCTCTGCCTCGGGGTGGAATGACTGGACTACCTCGTCTACCACCGTTCCCGTCAAGGTGACCACCACCTCTGCCTCGGGGTGGAATGACTGGACCAGCACGGCTTCCACTACCGTTCCCGTCAAAGTGACCACCACCGTCCCCGTCAAAGTCACCACCACCTCAGCCGCGGGATGGAATGACTGGACCAGCTCGTCTTTCACCACCGTCCCAGTCAAAGTCACCACCACGGTGGCCTCGTCCGGATGGGCCGACTGGACTCCTTCCTCCTCCCCCGTGAAAGCGACAACCGTCCCTGCCGTCCCTCAATCGTCCGGCTGGGGTGATTGGCAAAGCTCGTCTGTCGCACCTGTCCCCGTCTCCTCGTCCGTGCCCCACCAAGGCGGCAGCGGAACATGGGGAGACTGGACCAATGGCGAATGCGAGCAATCCACCACCACGGTCTACATCACCGAGACTGTGACCGCCACCGTCCTTCCCACCACTACTGGGTGGCGTGACTGGAACTAAAATAATGGCCCGTGGAAGATTCCCAAGAACTTCCAAATGAACACACATACCAGATTTTAAGAAAAACGGGGATTAATTTTATCTTTCGAATTAGCAGCAACAAAACTTGCCAGAGAAACGAATTCTGCCTCTCTATGTCGGAAGGATTAATTCAGGCTCCCGGACGGGGCATGAGAAAAATGTGAGGTCACGAAAAAACCCGCCTGTTCCCACTGGAACTATTGCATTGCGCGGGGGGAGTTATACATAGAGACGGAGCATTTGCATTTGCTTCCTAGCTAGAGTCATTCCTTAATGTCTATTGATATTGGTACATTTTCTCGATTCTTCACTGTGTCTTAATTTAATCGCGGGTTTCCATCGAGGCTATAATTACCGGCGAGTTTCTATCTCAAAAGTATAATTCCTGGCGAGTTTGAAACTCAATTAGCGAAGATAAACCGTCCCGTGTCTTAAATTGACATAAGTTCATTATTCAGTCTGGAACTGTGAACCAAAAGTCAACCTTCCAATAAATTCGTTAACAATAGAAATACATCACTGGGTCGAAGGAGAATAGAGATAAAGCCACAAATTCGTCGGGGTCCCTTCATTTCATAGGCGACATAGCTTATGAATTTTGCAACGTGGGTGAACGTGAGGGCGGGCCACTCTCTAGATTCGCATCTCGGTTGCACAAATTCTTCCGCTCGGCGGAGCCGTGGTGGCTGTCCCTGAAACTGTGACTTTGCTGCTGATGCAGCAGGAGCGAGAGCCAAGGCAGCCACGAGATCAAGTACCTCAGCGACGATCTCCTCACGCCGAGAATTAGCCCATCCACGTCATCGTCCTCGGGTGGCATATCCCGAGGGCTGGTGGGAGGTGGATGCACCGCACTCGTCGGCGGGGCGAAGACCTTGTACACTTTTGCGCCCCTGGGGAATTCCTGGGGTCCTGTTATTGAGTTGGGTGTCTCCGGGGCGGGAAGGGAGGGTTCGTCGTCTGGGTCTCGCCACTTGGCCAGCATTTTGTACATCAGGCGGACGAAGCTGAAGGCCCCGATAATCATGGGGAGGAGCTGTGACGGGAAATAGATGCGTCCACCGGGACCGAGCACGCTCTTGACGTGGTTGAAGTTCAGCGTGCATTCGACCAGGATCATCGACAGGATGATCCAGATGAGGTTGGCGATTCGTAGAAATTGGAAGATAACCTTCAGTCTACACGTGGAGGTAACAGGGTTCAGTATCTATTTGTAAAAAGAGTTGGGTTGGGAGGCATTGTCGATAAATCTTGGAATAGACGTACTGTTTCTGGCGCAGGCCCGTTGCGAAGTGTAGTCGGGTTGTCGTACGCCATTTCCTTTGCCTGGCCAAACTAACCATCTTTGCCAGTCGGGCGTAGCCTGCCAAAGGGGACACGAGCAACATGGTTCCGAAATAGACGATACAAACAACGCAAACGATGATGTAGAATATTCGGACTCCGCCGGCGGCTCGGACTCTGGAGAACATGAAGGTGTAGATGGTTGCACAAGGACCGTTTTCGTCTCCAGGATTCTGTATGATCTGTTACAACGTCAGTGAGAAACTTTTTATCGGCATCCACACGCCGCCTTCCAATGGTGATTGGGCATTTACCCCGTGTCGGATCCCATTCATCCAGAACCAGAGCCCAAAGCAAGACACCCCCAAAGAGAGGAGCAGTCGGAGGTGGGTGCCAAAGCCGCCGAAATGCCGGATCCCCCTGGGTCCTTCTTCCTGGTAGTGGCACGTCCGGTATCCCCAGAGACTCAGGACGCTGAAGACGGTCCCGCCGCTGAGGTGCATGAGGATGAGGCCGTCCAGCTGGGTCAAGACATGCGTGACAGTGCACCGAACCAGGGATACTACGTTGGCAAAGAGGAAAATCGCATTGACATCCAAGCCGCTTCCGACCTCATCAGGCACGAATGCGTTTGACTGTTTTGAGAGGGAGTGTCAGAGGATAGATTCGGGGTAGAGAGATTGTAGATGGTAGATGACGTACAACCCAGGCTGACAGCCATGAAAAGTAGATACCCTGTGAGGCAAACAACAAAGTCAGCTATTTTTCGGTCATCTAGAACCATTGCGTGCAAATCAGACGTACCAAGCGAACCCCGATGCCGTAATAATCGGCAGCTCGTTCACTCTCGCATTTGTAGTCGTCAGGACCTGTGATGTTGGAAGGGGGTACGAGCAGCTGGAAATCGCCCGAGCTGGCTATGGCTGGAGGAGGCAGTAGTGTCAAGAAGGTGAGCAAGCAAAAGCAGAGAAAAGTAGGTCCCAAATTAGTACTTAGACTCGCCATTTTTGAGAGACAATTTTCAAACCGGATAGGCAAAGAAGCAGGATAACACCGTGAGTGTCGAAGGGAGGCGTTGCCATTTTATCATGGTTGAGGAAAAGAAAAAGACGTCGTCAGCGTAGCAGGGCGCTGGCAATGAGGGCAAGGAGTAGAGCCTCTGCAGCCTCCTCGTATCAGCGCTGCCTCGTATTACTAGCTCTGCAAATCGTCGTAGTGATCGACAACCACAGCTATCCATTGCTACAGCCCCGAGGCTTGTATGGCTTGGCCCTTATCGTTGAACGGACCTATTCGCCAAGAAAATTGTCCAGGAGACAAATTCCGGGGTCAAGTGGTGCTTTTGATAAAGTGACAGGCTTGTTACAGGCGTCCGATGACGTAAGTCTGGTTGGGGCGATATAACATCACGTCACATTCTAAGGTTGTCGATCGCAGTGTCTGTATAACCACTTTGATTAGCTGTTCAAATGCTTCGTTACACAAGTCCCTCTGATTCCTGAACAAACAAGGAAGCTTTGACGTTCCCGCTCGCCACCCGTCAGCACGATGGCCCGTCCCTTCGCGTTGGTAGCTAGAGTTAGGGTGGGCACAATGGGAGAGCGCCTACCAGAAAACGAAGACATCGCAAGGTATGATAGCATCGCCCACTTCTCAGCGTGAGAATTGCATCCTCTGAATCGCATGACTCTGAGTTGTACATTTGCCCGACTGAAGGCGCCAGGCCAGTCGCACGCTGATGCCGATCCGAGCCCCTCAGTCCCCCGCCGATCTGTTGCCTCCCCAGTCTGGATCTCCCGATCGAACTTGGCATTTCCTTTTTTCAAAGATTTCCTGGGAGGTGAGTGGCATGAGACTAGGTGGTCAGTGTGAACTTGGATCTTGAAGCCGGCATTCCCATATAAGCGGTTGTCATAATGGGCAACTTGGAGGTGTTTTGATATATCACGCTTTTGTATTATGACAATGCCCGAGATTGGTTCTGATGTGATTTTTGTTCTAGATCACCAGGAATTGTGTGCCGTGTTTGTTAAAGATAGCCTCTTGTGTTCATGAACAATTGGACTTGACCGGTTTCGACAAGAGGGCCTCCTAGAACATCCTACGTCGTTCTCGGCAAGATACACGGAATGAGGGCGATATCGCATGGTCAGTGAGATGGCAGATACCGAGCATGGCTATCTCATTAGCCAGTGTCGTCGACGGTATCTGCTTAACGAGGGTACTCAATTAGTAAAGATTTGATTGTAGGGAAAAGCAGAACAAGTTGGAGGAGGAAGAAACTGACATGACTCGAGCTCTGACACTACGCCCGTGCCCAGACTACGACGCATGACTCGCCCAATAAATTACCGCCTGCGCTTCTGGCAACTCTGTATTTTCCCAACTTCATCTACAGGGAGCCCGGGCTGTCTTCACAGCATCTGCACTGAGCTCCAGACTCTTCCCTCCGTTTGAAATGTGGCAATAGAATCCCTCTTCCAAGTTCCACCGTCACAATTTCACTGCAAAGCCCTCAATTTCCACGCAATGAACGAGCAGTCGACCGATCTCTCCCCCGTTTATATGTGTGAGTGTGGATGAACCCCCTTCCTGAGACCCCAGCTATCGGCCTATGCACGCTCGGATACGGGTGTGGAATTGGATTATTCAAAAGAGTTGCACCTCAGTAAAAGCAAACATAACTTGAAATATGGAGACTGCGGCGAAAAGAGAAGCTGCGTCGGACGCTGTCCCGACAGCGAGGTTCCTACAAGGTACGTGTGCATGTGTGTGTGTGTGTGTGTGTGTGTGTGTGTGTGCAGGTCACCGACGATGGATTAGGAGGATATAGCCTACAGTTCAGTCCTCCCTTTCTGCCACTGGATTTTCTCGATTGTGGGTTCGGCCCGTACTTCGAACTGACACTGACACGGAAGAATCCCTTAGCCCGCTTAACAGCCCTCTCGACGACCATGATCAAAAGACTGGAGAACATTTTCGCTGTGGCCTTGGATGAGGATAGGGCGAAACCAGACCCGTCGACTATAGACGGTGAAGAGCCAACGGTACCCAGCTCAGCAACCGAAGGACTTCTCCCCCCATCCCTCACGGACACGTCGGTGCGACAATTCCAACTCGACGTCGACTCCACAGCATTGGTGCGTGCGGCCGAGGAGCTTATGATGTTGACGAGAACCATGAAGGAAATCTGGCTGTTTGGCCAACTGGATACCCTGACGACAGACCACGACAAGGACGGCAACCCCGAGAACGAGGCGTCGAGGAAGAAGATGGAAGAGGACACCAGGGTTGTGGAGGAGGGGTTTCGGAAGTTTCTGGAGAAGTACGAGACAACGATTGACGTGGATGGCAAGACAGCATAGACCAATCGTCCAAGTGTACAAATCCAAGGGCCAACCAAGACGGCCTCGCTCATGGTGCCCATCTCCCTTGATTGGACCACGGACAGGACTGCATGTGGTGGAGATGGAGATCTAGATGGAGATCTAGCGGTGACGGGAGATTTGGCATCGTATCTCTCGAGTCTCCTCGAGTCTACTGGTGTCTCGTCTTCTTCAGGACCACCATAGCTTCTCCACGGCTGGCGGTTCCAGCTGGCCCGCTTCGTGCCTATCCCGCCATCCGAGTTTCCTGAGTTCCTTAGTTCCTTAGTTCCTTAGTTCCCGAGCTTGAGCGGAGTGAGTGGTCGAGTCTCGACCTCATAAGAGGACCCCAGGACCCCGCGTCCAGGTCGGAGAGATGGTCTAGAACGCAGCGACTTAACCCAAGGTCACGACATGCTCTTCCGGAAGTATACTCCGTAACTTGGTAGTGTTCAGGTGATTGTTGTTTGAAGCGTGCGGATGGTTTCAATACTACGGATGGACCGTGTGATGGTGTTAATTAGAGTTGGTGACCTCCGTCGACGCATACCCTAGGAATTCCATCGCGCCAGTCAGGGAGCCTCGAAACACCTCCAAGAAAAAAGACTCCGCGTCGTAAACCTCACACACCCAACCGAGCCCTTTAGTCAATAAACTTGACGCGTCCCCTCTATCCTAATTTCTTCTAAAAAACAGGCGACCTCGCTCTCCCCTTCCCTCAACCTCGACCCCGACCCTCATCTATCTCTATCTCCCATCCCCATCCTCATCCCCATCTCTGCCTTCCCGTTCCTCTTCCTTGTCATAAACCTGAAGAAGACGGTCCAAAAATAGAAACCATGTCCAACATCCCAACCCCGCCGCCCACCAGTTTATCGACACCGCCATCCCCGACAGAAATCGACAGCCGCTTCAACCACTCCCTGATAGGTTTGTCCAACGACGGCGCCGCCACCGAAATGTCGCCCTCCAAGCGCATCATCAAGACCACAGTCACCACCATCGTGCCCATCATCGTCAACCCCAACCCGATCTACGTCGTCGTCGCCACGGCCCTGCACCCCCACATGGGCATCGGATTCCAGGGAAACCTCCCCTGGCCGGGCATCAAAGCCGACATGGCCTTTTTCCGCAAAGTCACCAGCCAGGTACCTTCTTCTTCAGCCCCCACGACCCACTCCACCACCGCACAGAGCCTCAGGCTGAACGCCGTCGTCATGGGCCGAAAGACGTGGGAGAGCATCCCTGTCAAATTCCGCCCTTTGGGCGGTCGGTTGAACGTGGTCATTTCGCGGGGGGATCCGGGGGAGCTTGCACGGCGAATCGCAGGTGACTTGAAGAAACGCGCGGATCCCAGAGACGGCGGCGCGGAGTGGACGCTTCAAGACCTCTCTTCTACGACGACCACTCCGTCTTCTCAAAATCGCAGAACCGCTCGTGAGGGCACCACTGACTCCTGCACCATCCTGACACCACCGCCTTCTCCTGCGCCTGCCTCAGCCTCGTCGTCGACGACGACGGCACAAGCTCCGATACTCATCTCATCATCCCTCCCCTCCACGCTCTCACTCCTCTCCAGGACCTCGGCCATTCCCGTGCCCAACTCGTCCATCTCCATCGCCAAAATCTTCTGCATCGGCGGTGGGGAAATCTACAGACAGGTCCTGGACCTGTCGTCTATGCAGCCTCATTATGACCACGATGACAGCGAAAGTTATGATGGAGACGATGAATGCTTCGACGTTCGCATCCTACAGACTCAAGTCCGCCGCCTGCCGACGACGAACAGCGTCGTTCAATTCAAGTCTTCATCTTCCGCCAATGCAAAACGGAGAGATCTTCGTGACGAGAGTGAGGATGACGCCGACGATGAAAGCGAAGGCGAATTCGAGGAAGTAGAGGAACCGGGATTTGAATGCGACACCTTCTTCCCCGACACGCTCCCCACAGCCCCAGGCATCAGGTCCTCCAAGTGGAGGCCTGTTGCCCCCGCGAAGCTGAAGGAATGGGTCGGCAACGTGGAAGTGCCGCAGTCTCAGCAGCAATCTACCGGGATAGCAGACGACGACGACCGGGACTCTTGGTTCCGAGATGATAAGGCTGGGGTGGAGATTCGCGTCGTTGGGTGGGAGAGAAGATAAATACGAGTGGGTAGGAATACCCAACCCATCGTGCGGGATTAGGAAGACGGAATATCTATCAAACGTGGTACCAGTCACGCGACATTCAGCGACAATACACAGAGTATACGAATTTTCGCTTTTAGTAGTAATGAAAGCGAGAACAAACATCTTGGGCTTAGCGTCTTGTCAGGTTTACATATATTTCTAGCGTCTTCGAATACGAGTATAGTGTATACTAAAAGTCATGTAATAATTACAGCCCACGGACAGCCTTAAGCTGGCTCTCGGGCTTGCTGATCGCCGGACGGGAGACGCTGCATCGCCGCAAAAGCGAAGGTGAAACGGCGCCACAACGTCACTGCCTGTGGGTCGCACTCGGAAGTTACCAATCTGGAAGGAGGTGCGAAGGGGATATTGATCTGCTGGTCGTCGTGGTCATTCATTGGACCGCTGATGCGCCTTCCTCTCAGCCAGCTGCTACTCGTCATACTACTCGGTACTACTACTTGGTACTACTCAGCCCTGCCTGCTAGTCTGCGCCTACGTGCTAGAGGATGAGCTTGCGTCAAAGGCAGTCTTGACGTCCGCGTGCGGCTGAATTCCCCATTTTGATGACACCCCATCCCTTTCCATAGATGGTTTCTTGACTCACGACGATTCAAGATCTCAAATTCACAAACGGTCGTCTCCTATTGCCAGATACTGGTGCTGCCCCCCGTGATTCTGAATACACCCGACATTTTTCTTGGTTTCCGGGCACGTCGCGATTCGCCATGATCCTTACCGGGCGATGGGTGTACAAGAAATACAAAAAGCGCCAGACCGAGAAGCAGCAGCTAAGCGAAACGGCAAGTGTCAAACACGACGAATTGCTGCAAGCAACCGAAGCAGAGATTTCCACCACGCCTGTCGAGTATCTGCGCGGGTCCACCGACGAAGCGCAGCAACCGGGTCCCCCGCCATCCTTCTCTGAGACTGACCGAGACTCACTCGCGTCGCTCACCTTGACAGTGGATCCATCTTCATCGGTCAAATCGACACGCTCATCCCTGGGAAAATCATCTCTGGACTTCCAAAAGCACGAACCGCCACGGTCCGTTTCGTCGCCCACTCAACTACTGTGGCCTTCGCAGACTCCTCCCCCTTATCCTCCTCCGCCGGCCGTGACCCTGTCACCTCAATCCGCCTCCGGTCCGCCCGCGGAGATTCCGGTGAGTGGAAGGTGGGTCTGGGTCGCCGACGACGGTCCTCCGCCGAGTACTCCGTCGAGTCACGCGACACCGAGCGAGGCTGGTAATCCTGTTGCTGCCGTGGAACTGCCAGCGGGGAATCCTCCCATAGAGATGCCGGAGCGTTCCGCCTCTAAGAGTGACTTGGAGGTGGACCGGAATATAGGCTTCGTGGTCGCGGAAATAGACGGCCGAGAATTACCTGCCCGCGATCTGGACAAAGAGGTGAACGTGGCCAGGTAAGCGAGAGGCCCGACGTGCAAGATCTCAAGCGCTAACCGCCATAGCAGATCTCAAGGCTCGTGACTAAATCAAGCTGTCCCGGATGATATCAGTGGGTGTGCTTAGTGTTGAAAACAGCAGTGGCGTTTGTGGAGTCGGGGATCGGCTGAGAAACCAAGTCTTAACATTTATCGTTCTTTCTCCTTTCACCTGGTACGCCTTCACAGCAGTGAGGTCGTGTCATGTTAGGGAAGATGCCCGAAGAAGTCCAAGAAATTTATCTCAGGATGAATGGATCGAGCGCTTTGGACGAGCAAGAGAGATATATACACAGCTCGGTGGTAGACATACTTGACAGTCAAGTTCACCAAAAAGCTCACCAAAAATTGCACCAAAACAAATCATCGTGAAGCGAACAAGCAGTCGAGGGTTGTGATAATTCTCCACGCCTAACTTTGTGCACCGGATTTTTGGTATAACAATTTTTTGATGTAACAAAAGTACCGTCCCCGATTAATGTCACGATGCGGGGCCCTCGATATTCGTCGTTGAGACACCGGCTAGGATGTTGACTTGTGGGTTTGTAACCCCCCCAACCGCCGTGTTCCCAGAGTGACCCAAGAAATAACCTGAATCCTTCCCAAATTGCTGTCCGGCCAAGGGTCGCTTCACGAGGAAGACAATCCAACGCTGTCGTCTCACAATAGGCGCAGGTGGGCTATGCATGTCAGAATTATGTTTCGGGGCGTCCACAACCTAAGAACGATCGGGTTGGAACTGCGAGCTTGATCCTTTTTTCCCCATCTCGCGGAAATGTCCCGAAGCGGCATGGGGAGCTGATAATACAGTGCTAGCGTACCACTGGGCACAGGGCTGAACCCGTCTCGGTTGTCCGGCGTCTTGGGGGCTCCGAAGCTTGATTCCGAACGGTCCAATTAGAGCCACCAATCCAAAAAGCTTCAAATGACTTATCTCTCGTGCCGTCTGCCTTTGGGCCTTTGGCTTCCTCAGCCCCCAAATACTAGTACTGTAGATCCCCTTCCCCCCTTCCCCCCTTCCCCCCCTCTATCAGCTCCAGCGCGAACAAGCCACGGTTGGTTCGGCCGCCGATCAGATTTCGCTGGTCTCACGGCTCGTTCTTGGGCTTTGTTTCCCTTCTGTTAAGGCCGCCAGCCCTCCCCTCCCCCCCCCGCCAGCACTACCTAGTGCCGTTCATCCCGGTGCATCATGTCGTCAGGGATAACGTGTCATCGCGGATCAACGCTTGTTGTTCTCTGTCGCCGGTGGAGTGAGCCTTGACCTGAGCACCCTGGGCCAGGGGGGGGTGGAATTGAGTTGATTGGCGCCCCCGGAGCTTCGCCAAACACTTGCTTTGAGCTTGGGTCGAATACGTTGTTGGCTGAGGCCGGGATCTGTCTCTAAGCCACTGAACTGCATATGGCAAAATTCTCGAGACCTTGCGATGATGGATCATATATATATATATATCCTGGCTCACGGCACGGAGGTCAGTCCTCACCCACACCGTCGAACATCTTCATCTTATATATCTCGACAACGTGTGTGTTGACCTTTTTGGCCTTCTCCGTCCTTTCGCGTTATCATTATTGTATCAAAGAATTGGTCTTGAATAATCTTCAATACGAAGCAGCCCCCTAGGGAAATCGACATCGACAGGCCCTGAACCCGGAACCCGACGTTACCACCCGGCGGGGTTCAAGCATGACTTCATTCCTCGTCGCCCGCGACGACAAGACGGTGTGTCTGCGACCCAAGCCGGACGAGCACGGCGACAAGCTCTCGATCGGAATCACCTTCAAGCAATTGGCGACGTACATGACGGTGGCGTGCGTGGGGCTGACGACCCTCAGCTCGCTGGTGCTGATATGGAAGCACCTGCACCGCTACACACGGCCGAAGGAGCAACGGCAGAACGTGCGCATCATCGCCATGCCCGTTTTCTTCTGCGTCATCTCGATGTTGTCCATCATCTTCTACATCGACTCCATCTACATCACGCCGCTGCTGGGCGTCTACGAAGCCTTCTGCATCGCCGCGCTGTTCCTCTTGTTTCTGGAATTCCTCTGTCCCGACGAATCCGCTCGGCACAAGTATTTCTCTAAACTTGAGAACAAAGATCGGAAAGGCAATGTCATTCCGGGAGGAAGCCTCCAATGGTTTAATGTGAGTACTTCTTCTTTTTTTTCTTGGCTTCTCTTTGGGGCAGGTGGGATCTGGGCGGTTGGCTTACCATCCTTTAGCACATATATTTCATGGTCTTCCAATACCCCTTGACCAAAACTGTCTCGGCCGCCATCGAGATTGGCACGCAGGCCGCCGACGTGTTTTGCACCAATTCACTGAGTCCCAAATATGCACACATCTGGGTGAGTCTGATCGAGCAAGTGGACAAGTCGACCAGGGGTCACTGACGCAATTCTGGACAGCTCATGTTGCTCGACATTTTTGTCATCGGCGGTGCCGTTGGCGGAGTCTTCCGATTCTACGGCCGTCTGAAGGGCGAATTCGACCCCAAGTTCCATCCGCTGGCCAAACTGGTCTGCTTCAAAGGCATCGTCATCCTGCTCTTCTTCCAGGACATCATCTTTGGCTTCTTAAACTCGAAGTTGTTCAAGCCCACCGCCACCCTGACCTACGACGACCTCTACTTTGGCATGCCGCTCCTGCTCACCGCCATCGAGGCCACGTTATTCTCCTTCTCCTTCCACTGGGCCTTCCGTTCCCATCTCTACCACGAAGACTACCGGCCCGGTGAGCAGCGGATGTCGACGTGGCGTGCTATTTTCGACGCCATGAATCTGTCCGACATTGTTCGAGCCACCATCAGAGCCTTCGGTCTCCTCTTCAGTCGGGGCTCCGGTGCCATTCGACTGGGTAGCTCTCGATTCGGACCCCCCAAAAGAGAGCGCACCGTCCAGCTGGAAAATCTGGCCTTTGAACCACTCGCCCACCAAAGACAGGGCCATGGATACACCAATTCGGACGTCAATACCGCCTACCAACCACCGAGTTACCCTCCACGAGCCCCACGATCGACTCAAGAATCATCCCAAGGATTGATGGCTGCGCAAGGGGGCTACGGCTATTCGTCTGTGGCCGGACGGAGTCCATCGCCAGGCCCGGGCGATGGCCGTCCAATCACGCCTCGTGACGTCGTTTGAACCCTGTCCCGCAACACTCTCACAGCGGAACATGTAGATCGTTACAGCGGTCAACTGTTTTGGGGGGAAAGTGACATTGACGCCCTTGTTCCTCTCGGCGCTATCAGGGGCGTTGTGTGAAATGGGGAAAATCCTCGGATGGATGTCTCTGCGTAGGATTCAAGGATGGTCACTGCCGATACTTCGGGTTCTGGCACGATGTATTTTGGATTGAGGAGATGACTCCCGGAGTTTGAAGTTGCCTTAGAATTCACCAGCACTGTGTTTGGAGATTTATAAGTCTCTTGTAGCAATAAAATTTGTTCTTTGATTTAGCTAGAGCTGGGAAACCGCAACCTGGCTTCAGAGTTGCCGATAGGCCATGGGATTTGTTACCGAGATATGTATACAGCCAGCGGATAGTATCAAGATCCTCGGAAAAGACAATCGAGGTCGTATTCCACTCTCGGCAATCCATTGGCCAGAGGTTAGCCTCTACAGATCAATGTGCAGGTACCGAGGATACTAGGGGTAAAATTTGATACCTCTCCTGCCAGTGATCAGCGTGACCCTGGCACCCCATGTCTGCATATTGAAAAGCCCATTTCGCCCACCCAGTCAACCGCCCAAGAAAGCTAGCCTAGTAGTTGTTGTTGCTATCATCATTACCGCCGAATGCACCAGCTTCGGACCTCTTCTGTGTACCACGGTCTTGTATTTTGTCGCTCTTGAGCAGATTTCCTGCCTTCTCCAAGAGTTTGCCTGCGGTGGAGTCTTGCTTACCACTACCGCTGTTGTTATTGTCATCATCGTAACCACCTCCGGTTCGACCAGAGCTTCCGTAGCTATCATCACCGCCTAGTATGGGTTAGATGCTGATTGCATGACCATTTGAGGGACAGATGACCGACCTCGCCCACCACCGGTGCGACCTGAGGAACCCAAGTTGCCTCCGGTGCTATCATCACCATAGCCACCTCCAGTTCGGCCAGAGGAGCCGAGGGAATCGTCACCACCACCGTAACCGCCTGAGGACTGATCATTGGTTCTGCCGGAGCCAAGCCCTGTCATTGGAGTTAGTCGTGTTGCTTGCCACGGAAAAAGGTGGAAGCCAGCGAGCTTGAAGCTTACCATATTGGTTGTCTTGGCCAGTGCTCGCACCGCCAGTGGCACCGGAGCTGCCATAGGTATCGTCGCTTCCGAGGCCACCTCCAGTTCGGCCACTGTCACCATAGCCACCGCCGGTGTTGCCACCTGTGCGACCGGAGCTGCCGTAGGTATCATCAGATCCTAGACCACCTCCGGTGCGGCCACTGTCTCCAAAGCCGCCGCCGGTGTTGCCACCAGTTCGACCAGAAGAGCCGTAGGTATCATCAGATCCTAGACCACCTCCGGTGCGGCCGCTGTCACCGTAGCCACCACCGGTGTTGCCACCAGTTCGACCAGAAGAGCCGTAGGTATCGTCAGATCCTAGGCCACCTCCGGTTCGGCCGCTGTTGTCATCGTATCCGCCTCCTTGTGCTCCTCCGGTGCGGCCCGTGGACTAATACTTTGTAAGTCTGGCGAAGGGAAATTAGGTTGGGGGGATTCGATCATACACCCAAGCTGTCATCTCCGAAACCACCAGTCTGGCCTTGTCCTTGGCCTCGGCGTCCACTGGAGCCCTGCGATAGTTAGAGGATGGTCTGGTCAAGGGTAAAGGGATTCATACAAAGCTGTCATCACCGCCGTAGCCGCCGCCTTGCTGCTGGGAGGGGTTAGTCCTGAAAGATCGACTGGTATGAGGGGTCACTGCATACGTTGTCATCGTTGTAAGACATTATGTTTGGTTGAGTTGGTCTGGTTTGGGATGCGTAGAATCTTCAAGAGGGAATTTGTATACTTGAGAAGGTGAAAAGTGGAAGGGGTAGGAACGGGATCGAGGGCTGGAAAGAGGGGTCACAAACAAGTTATACTACCGGAAGGAAAGGACAGGCAAGCTGCTCGTCGTCCAAGGACGTCAGTTGCAAACGCGAGAATTCCCTAAACCTACGTAAGTGACCCCGCCGTGAAACAAGGCACAACGCTGGCGGACAGCTGAGCCTGTGCGGTCGCAGAACCGGGAAGCATCGTCACTGTTTCAGGAGCATGGGGACGGGATTGGTCCAGAGGGGGAGGACTGGCAGCTGCAGTGACACCCGAGACCGAAGGCGTGATGCCATCGCAGTAGCGGACTCTCTTATTTCGATGGGGAGCAGAGTTTTGGCGTGCGTGAAGGAATGGATGGGAGAGACGGAGGGGGGGAATGGTAGTGGTGAATGGTGGTGGTGGTAGTATTGGTGGTGAGAGCAGGATGGTGATCTGGACTGTTGTGGTGACTGGACCCCGCAGTGCGCTAACGATGACGCAGGTGCGCAGAGTACCCAGTACCCAGTACCCAGTACAGGATTTACTTGGTAGCAAAGTCAGGAGAGCGCAGGCAAGCAAGCAGGCAAGCAGGCAGGCAGGCAGGCAGGCAGACTGGCGCAGGCAGGCGCAGGTAGGCGCAGGCGCACCGTGCACCGCAGGCTCTTGCCTCCCATCGCTCCTCCCTCAAGACCCTTGGACGGCAAGTGACGGTGGTGACGGTGGTGACTGCCTTCCTTGTCTTGCCTCGTCCAGCTTGTCCAGCTCGTCTGGCTTTGTATTCTCGCTTCAAGTTTCTGCTCATTTCGGTCATCTCCCTGTCCCTCTGTGCCCGTTCTGTCCTGTGCACCCCATCCAGCCCATCCCACCGACCCTTTTCGGCGGGGTGCGCGTCTCGCCAGCCAACACCCGTCCCAGGGTGCCCATGACACCTGACACTCGTAGCAGTGACGACAACAGTTCTAACTCTGTGCCTCTGTGCCTCTGTGCCTCTGTGCCTCCGTGCCTCCGTCTTCGGAATGCTCCAGCCCCTCCACAGGATTTACATAAATTCTGGAGCTCCAAGACGTGCCCCTGCCGAGCCTGGGCCGCAGCGGCTGGACCCAGTGCTGGTAGCGTAGTGTCTAATGCAGAGACTGCAGCGATTCAGCTCGTCACACCGCAGCTTCCGCCATCTTAGCGGAAAATGTGCCAGTCTTCGTCGACTCTTCCAGCTGTACAAGCTTTGGATCAAAAGGTGCTTGATCCCGCATTGAACGCATAATCGTATTAGTCTCATTGCCGCCACGTCACGCAATTGTGACCCTCGTAGAGATCCATTTTTTTCGTCATCGCCACGGGAAACAAAGTCCAAACCACCGTGGCGAGTCCTATCGAACGTATTTGGACTGCAAACAGCTGGGTCAGTCTTCTTCGAGATACACAACGTGGGGATGGATCCTTACCATGAACTTTTTGTGGAAGTCCGACCGTAGCAGATCCTGTATCCTTGTTAGCTCCCGCATTTCGTTCGCACAATCCGTCTTGACGCACGTTGACAAATTCCCTATTGCCCTTTTGCTCGGTCCCGCGAGCCTGGTTCTTGAAAACCACATCGTCGTCCCACCTCCTCTTGACGTTGAACGCCTTTGCGTTGAGCAGCGGGTTACCCAGTGCAATGTCTTCCTCCCGCTGCTCCTGTGCTTGTTGGGCCTCTGCTGCCTCATCTCGGGCCTTTTGTTCTGCCCGTTCTCTCTTGATCTTCTCCAGCTCGCGCATGAGTTCGGCCGTTTCATCTTCCTCGTCGCTTTCCTCGTCACTGCTGTCAGAGTCGTCTCCTTCAGAATCGGCATCGATGTCTCGTGTTTCCTCCAGGATCCTCCGACGCTTGGCTTCAGGGTCCTCGTTTTCCTCGTCATGCGGAGCTTCGTCCAGTTCCCGTTTGAGGGATTTGGAAGGATTGCTTGGGGGTTCGGTGGCTGTGCTTTTGGTCTTTGCAAAATGTGCTGCTTCGGCGGCGAGTAATTCTGACCGTAGATCTCGTCTCTCTGGCTCTGCTGCTCCTCCTTGTCCTGGTTGCCTGCGGCGTATTAGCGACCACTGTACGTGGGAAGGGAAAACGGCCACATACCGAACTTTGAGAAGGGTATGCGCAGGGAGGAGTCGTTGGTGGTATGCCGGTCCTCGCTGGGCCTCTTTGCCTCTGGCAGGGTCGAAGGTCGGTCTGTGGGCTACCTTGTGTGTTAGTTTGCCATAGAGTGAGATCGAAGAGCTCGTTACCGGTCGTCATGTTGAACGTAAAGCTGTAGATGAATGCTACCGATAATTCAGAGTAGGGAGGTGAGAGAAGGAGGAAGATAAAGCTGAAGTGCAGTCTCAACGTCGACCGCAGTCGAATCTCGTCAAGTTCTATGGCAGTCACTATGCTGCCGCCTTTTTCTGGGGCGCCTGATTGGTTGAAGCCTCACGTGCACATTCTTGCCGCTTTAAAGGCCGCCTTCCCCAAGCCTTGGGACTGCGACATCCACTCGTGCCTACAACCAACAAAAATGATTAATCGCAAGAGAAGATTTAACATGGAATATGTGCATCTCTCGGTTCAAAATACACCACTATGTTACTCGTGCCCTCGTTGATTATCAATATGGTTCGCGCAACCATTCTCCCACCGCCGTCTAAGTTCTTACACATGGTCCCTTTCATCTCTCGGTAGGTCCATCATGAACGACCTCACTCAACTCCCCCAGGCACCCACGCTCCTCAAGTTGACTCTGATGCCATTCTTGGGCCTGGCCGTGATACCACCCTTGATCTCGATATGCTCGTCAGGGTCGACCATGGAGAACTCCCAGGTGCCGACGAACGCGGCCAAGAGGCAGGCGAACTCGGCCTGGGCGAACTTCATGCCGATGCAACTGCGCGGGCCGTGTAGGAATGTCAAGAAGGCGTAGTTGCTGACGGCACCGCCGGCGTTGGCCTGGCCCGGTGCAGTCCAGCGGTCCGGGTTGAATTCGCCGGCATCGGCGCCCCAGAGGGCGACGTTGTGGTTGATGGCCCATGGCGCCAGGATCACCTTGGTGCCCTTGGGCACGAACTGGCCGAGGATGCTTGTGTCGAGCGCCGTGTCGCGCAGCGTCAGGGGCACCGGCGCCCACAGCCGTAGCACCTCTTGACACACGGCGTGCAGGTAGGGCATATTGTCGATAACTTCATGGTTGATCGTATGGCTGTCGTCATCGTCGCCGAGTCTGGGGATATGCGCGTGGATCTCAGCGCGAAGCTTCGTCTGGATCTCGGGGTGTTGGGATAGACTGTATACTGCCCAGCTGAAGGCCGATGCTGTGGTCTCATGGCCTGCCGCGAGGAACGTCATCATGTTGTCGACCAGGTCGTCATCGCTGAAGCCGCCAGACTGGATCGCGACAGAGATGATGTCCAGTTGCATCGTCTCCTTATTTGCGAGACGGACTTTCTTCTCCTCTACGAGCCGCCGACAAGTGTCACGCGCCACTTTGGACGCCGCGTGCACATCGTTGTTGCGTTTGACAGGGAGGTTGCGCAGGATGACATGCGGGAGGAAGAATTGTAGTAGGCCCAGGATCTGGGCGCCGCGGTCTGGCTGGAAGATGGCGCGGTAGACGCGGTTCAGCTCGGTCGAGGAGTCCTGGAGCGCGTTGAAGTCTTGCCCCATGCCTGCAAGACCGATGATGTCGAGCGTCGCCCGGCTGCCCCATTCACCGACCTCAACGAAAGGAGTCGGGTCGGTGGATTCTTTCAACTCGGCTTGGATGCAGCGCACCATTTCACGAGACTTGGACCAGAAGATCGGATACAGTTCTTTGACGTGTCGGAAGTGGAAGGCCGGCATGAGGCTTTTCCTCTGGGCTTTATGGTCGTCGCCCTCAGCGAGGAGGATGCCGACGCCCAATATTTGCCCGATGCCCTCTCTCAGGAGAGCGGGCTTCACAAAGTCGTAGCTCTTGGTGGTCAGGACCTCGGCGAGGCCCTTGGGGTTGGTGATGAGGAGCCGTTCGCGGTTGAACAGGTGCAGGTAACGGATGAGGCCATCGTTGGGGATTTCATTGGACCACAGACGTGGAGGCACACCGGAGGGCTCCTTGATCAGATTAAACCACTGGCCAGCGTACCATGAGCCGCCTGGGACAGTGGGAAGGTGTCGCATAGGACTGATATAATGTGGATAGATGGCGACGCAGTATAGATGATAAGGGATTGCTTGGAGGAGGAAGACCACAAGGGCGGTCGACACATATGATTGGAAAATAGAGTACTGGGGAGCGTATCTGATCAAGAAGATCGATGCTACGACCGATACAGTTGCCCAGAGGTTGTATTTGCCCGGTAACCCGGGTAACCCGGGGGCTTTTAGAGCCATATTGGACTGAAGACTCAGGAGAGCCTGGCTTGACTCTGAACTTGTTGAAGACGTGGAAGAGATGGCGACTTGTCGTGAAAGATGGTAGATCTTGCTATATAATCGAGAGCCCAGGCCCGGATACGGAGTTAGGCAATAGCAATACGTAGGAGTTGACGAGGAATTGGCAGGCTCCAATTGCTACAGTCGAACAGAAGAAGTGATGTAGCCATGTATGAATGAACTGAACGAAAAGGTGTCGTCAACGGGGGGAACGAGATACAAGGGAGAAGGTGTGAAGTTTCGCCGTCGGCTCAAACAGGCCAGTCTCGCGAGCTGCGGACTAAGCTGGCGCTGTGGTTGGTCCGACAGATTGCCAAGGCATTCAAACAGGTATCAGCTTGCGAGCCACCGGAGATTTAATACGATATACGAGCCGACGCCGAGTTGAAATGACGAGCTGACCGTCGAATTCTGGCTGCCTATTTCCTGGCCTGGTGTCTGGTCACGTGACAGGTGTCTCCGGTCCTATCAGAGACCCCCCGGGTCACCGTGCTCTCTTCACGCCGACTCCTTACTATGTCTCAGCCTTCAACCCTGCCGTAGTAAACTGAAACCGACATGCGAGGGAAGGGAAGATGAACACAGCGGATGCTTCGGGGAGATTCCTTTCAAATCCCGAGACCACAGGACGACACAGATATAAAACACCTCGCGCGCATGCACAAACTTCCAATCCCATTCCGTAACCATTCCATTCGTCACAAAATATAGCACATCCACATGCATGGACATCCCCTGCCCTTCTCTCTTCGGGAGGTCAGTCGGGGATGCTATACCGTTTTTCAATCGTAGCCTGGCTGCTGTGCCCCCGATCACGTCGATCTGCGCATACACGTGGACCAACCACCAGTGAGTCAACCTTTCGGGGAACTTCTATGCCGTCGAATCCCTGACGCTGACCATCTCGCCATATCTCCCTCTCTCCCGAGTCGTATCATACGCACTCAAGACCCTCATCTGCTGGCCGCCCTCATCGCCCGCGCTGAAGGCATACCCCCTCTGCTTCCGCATCCGCTGCACCTGCCGCACCTTCCGGACGGCTTTCTGGAACTGCTCCATGCGCGGCCGGTAGTCCTGTACATTGTACTTCTGGATCTCCTGCACGTGGTGGTAGGCTTGCGGGAAGTACATCCGTTTGGCGTATTTCCACGCGAAGTCGCGGATGAGGCACGCGGGCGGGAGAATCAGGCACAAGGCGTAGAAGGCGGGACTGGTGAACATGACGGGGATGATGCCGTCAAGTTCCGTCGAGAAGCCCTTCCCAATGTTCGGGGCCGCGTATGCGTATGCCGGGATAAACGCGAGCCAGATCAAAAAGGACCCCGGGATCGCAATGACCGTGTACTTGGTCCAGACGTTGGTGATGAGCGCCGCTTTGCAAAGCACGGTGAGCACGATCGCCGTGTAAGTCGATGTTCCCCACAGCCAGTGTCCGCCGATCTGGCCGTTTGAGAGCACCAGATCCTCGTAGAAGAAATACGACGAGAAAATATAGATGATGATCGAGTGGTAGAACCCGTTCAAGACCCAGGACCAAAAGCTGTGCATACGGAAAAACACCCCCTTTTGGGTCAGTTGGTACAATTGCGGATATCTGTCTAGTAGGCGCGCTGAGATGAACTGGTCGAAGATGCCGAGGGCAAAGGGCGGAAGGAACGTGAAAATGACGTTGAAGAAGGAGAGCGTCCAGGATTCGTAGATGACTTGGCCGGAAAAGCCATTTTGGAAGGAATACTGTGGTCGGCGTGTTAGCAAAACAAATTCAAATTCATGGTGAGGCAAGGTGACTCGTGGCTTACCCAAAACTGCGTCATAAACATGGCGATGTTCTTGTAAAACGAGTACAAAATAACCTTGCTGATGCGCTGATAACTCCACGCACCATGCACTAGGAGTAATTTCTTGAGATACCGGAACTGTCCGATGGCGACATCGGCACTGCGCGCAGCCTGCAGCCCCTCGACACCACTGATGCCCACGCCGACGTGAGCAGCCTGGATCATAGAAACATCGTTGGCTCCATCTCCGATGGCGAGAAGGAGGCACTTCAGATGTCTCTTGACGAGCTTGACCACCAGTGCTTTCTGCAACGGCGACACTCGGCAGCAGATGACAGCCTTGCACATGACAGCCAAGTCGAGGAACAATTTCTCCATGTCTTTCTCCAAGGCGAAGGTGAGAGACTTGCCATCGATAATGAGGGCCAAGGTATCGTATTCGCCTGATGCTGCTTGGTTCCGAACAGCGTCATATTTCTTCTGCAGATTGTCCCTTGTATTTGTGGAATTTTCTTCGTTGATGATCAGAAGTGTCATTTCCTCGCTGATCAGTTTGCAACTCATGCCAATGTTAATAGCGGTTTCTTGCCTGTCGCCCGTGAGAACCCATATTTTAATCCCTGCTGTTTGCAGCGTATGAATTGTGTCGGGTACTCCATCTTGCAGTCGGTCCTCAATGGCAGTTGCGCCAAGCAGGAGGAAGTCATGCTCGATGATTTCTGCGGCCTTGTCGAGTTCTTCTGCACGATTGCCACCGACTGTGGTCGCGGCCTTGTCGAAGATCTGACGCCATTCCAGGTATTCCTGCTCCGGAACCTCGCGCATTGCGAGACAGAGTGTCCGCAAACCCTCGGTAGCGTAGTCTTCCAGCTGTTGCAGTGTCACATCGACAATAGAGTTATCTTTGGCCATCCGCTCGAGGATGACTGTGTCTGCTCCTTTGCAGTAGATTCGGATTTTCCCGTCTGGACACCTGAAGATTGTCGACATTCGTTTTCGAGTCGAGTTGAATTCGCAAACCGCCAAAAGCTCATATTCGGCTTCTCGGCCGTCCACTTGGATGATCACCGATCTAGGTTTTCGAGCGACGAACTTGTATCCAAGCATGACAGCGCCCTCGACGAGAGCACCTTCATCCGGGGATGCAGCTTGGTATTTGATTTCCGACTTTTCGTCTTTCCGTTCAGGGATTACAGTGTGGCACACTGCAAGGAGGGAAAGGAAATGGTGGATGGTCGATGCCGAAGGGTGCGTCTTGAGGTTCTCTTTGAGTTGATTGAAGTCGTGCACCCCGATAGTGTCCTCCGGTCCAGTAGCCCTCTTATCTTCTGGAACCACGCCTGCATATTGGATGCCACCTATCGAGCATTGTCTGAATTCCATCATGTTACAGGTCAAGGTTCCTGTCTTATCTGAAAATATATATTCAATCTGACCCAGTTCTTCAACCAGGGACGAAGTTCGACAGACCGATGGAGTATCAGTGTCCGGATAGTAGATATCGAGATCTTGATTGATGAGAAATGCTTGATAATATTTGACCAGTTCCACCGTCACAAATAGTGAGATCGGTACCAGGTTGGAATACAGAACCCAGTATGTGAAGATATCCATAAAGAATTGTGAGGCGGCGTTGAACCCATTGTAGTAAAGGTACGTCAGCTTGGTCCCAGCGGTTGTTCGTACAATGATGTCGCCAATGGTGCTTATTGCGCTCAGACTCAGAAGGATAGCGACCAGCATAATGATTTGTTTGTTAAGCATTCGTTCCACGTTGGTCCGTTTGATGGGCGTGGCTGTCGCATTGCGCATCAGTTTCGTTTCGTGACCGGTGAAGACGACGATTCCATGGATCCAGGGGGTGTTTCTGAGGGTTGCGCCACGCAAGAGCAACTGCTCGGGGGTCAGAGGGACTTCTTTCTCGCGTCCATCCCCGGGGCTCGTCAGCGTAGCTTCATAGGTATAGAGGCTACTGTTTGGCTGTTCAGATCTAACACGCCCGGCGAGTCTTCCCAAGTCGGCCGGACTCACCAGGTGAGCGGTCTCTGGAATGCCCTGCTTGATCTTCAAATTCGTTTCGCCATCAAGATTTGCAGTTTCAATGTAACACAAGCCTTCAGGTTCAGAACTTGCCAGGAGCACCAAATCGGCTGGAAAGGGCTCTTCAGACTCAACCCTGACAATGTCACCAACTGCAACATTCACCCATTTCGTTTCGACAAAATCCGAAGCCTTCAAGACCTGCGTTCGCGAATCATTCAATGTTTTATCGGAACTTTTTCGTTTGTTATCTTCAACGAGCTCCTTTATCGCGGAAACCAAGAGTACAATACCCAAGGGCACAATGGTAGTGTACTGACTTGTTGGAGAGACATTGGGGATCTGTTGTAGGACCGCGGTGAACAAGAAGAACAAGTTGGCGTATTTGGAGAATTGTTCAAACAGAAATTTAGGCAAGAAGGTGATGATGTTGTATTTGGCGGTGGACACGTGGTTATTGGACCATCTGTTGGCGGCGTTGGCTGTGGCGTTGTTGAGATGGATGATTCTGGGTCCGAGGGAAGCAGGGTCCACCTTCTTTTTGCCAAACATGGCCTTGACACTGTCAAAATCGAAGCCCTTCTTTTCCTGAACTGGTTGTGTGTCCTCGGTCCCAGCGGTATCGACTCGTGAGTTCCGCATCCCAGCTTCGGTCAAGGGGAGATTCATGTCGGAATAGTGGCTGTCTCTCATGCCCAGCATTCCTTTGGCTCTGTCCATGACTCCGGACATGGACATGATACTACTTCGATTTCGTCCTCCATTGTGGCGTCCCATGACTTGGACACCGCCGCCAGGGATGTGTTCGTCCGAGGGACCCGCACCGTCGTAGTACTTGTACCCCGACTCCTCCTCGCCCAACTCGTCGCCATCCCCATATCTTGCGTAGTTGTTCAGATCGGAGGTTTGGGAATAGTTTCCGGCGCCATCGTCCATGTACGGGGCGGAGAAGGGTCTCTGGGAGGAGGCTACCGGTTGCGCATGGCCAGGGCCGCCGGGTCTACCGCCGACGAAGTCATCATAACTCGTCGAGGGTCGGGGTTGAGGTTCTTCGGAATCATCGATGTTGTAGGCATGGAGCAGTTGTGAATCGTCAACGGGCGGGCGTTGCCCTGAACCGTAGACAGGTTGTGAATTTTCCAGATCGAGCAGATTGTTGCGGTTGGAGGAAGCTGGAGGCGCATTCGGCCGCCCGGCCATTTCTCAAAGCGCTGCAACGAACCAGGGGGTCGAGGTCGGACGTTGCTAGCACACCATAGGGGTTCTCATAAGGATCGTAAGTCTTTCGAGGTCGTTGCTGGGATCATGATGCGCTGGAAGGATGAAGGAGGGCAGTGTGAGGAGGTTGTCAGCGTGGTTGGAGTCGTGGAGGTCTGGTTGCAATGGCAATGAATGAATGAATGAATGCGTGAGCGCGGGCGGAGCAGGACCACTTACCCAGTAGTAGGTACTTAGGTGGTTTGCGGTTTAGTGGCTTGCAGCCCAGCCCGCCCAGTAAACTTTCAGGTGCAAACGCAGGTGCTTGGACCACCCCGAGACATTGTTACACTAGCGTTGCAGCTGCGACCTTGGATTTGTGGGAATCGCTACCCAGTATGCAGTCCAGAGGCCACAGAAGACAGTTTGCGAATAGGGAGGCCACTGGAGGGATACCGTGGGATGCATGGTTGGCTTGCCGCTCCCTGTCCACGGCCAGTGTTTGGGGCTCAGTCCGGGCCATGGAATTCCTGGAGCCTTCAGGGTGCCTGAGGCACGAAAGCAGACACTCCGGCGCCCCCCCGTGCCCCCCCGTGCCCCCAGTAGGCGGCAAGGTCCCACAGGAAGCCCATGTCCTTCGCCGGTTCGTCATCAACGGTTAAAAATAAGGCGACACTGCCCCCAGGAGGTGTCGGGTACCTCGAAGGATCGAAGTAGCAAAAAGTCATGCATGGTTCGACTGTGACAAGAGACCGATCCTCTGCCTGCTCCATAACCCTCTTTTCCCCTTAAAGTACCTCGTGCATGGATTATCCTATCTATGTCCGCAGGATGTCGCGACAACCCTCTGATGTATTCGATTGTATTCGATCATCTCTCATTTTCCGCCCGTAGCTCGGCAATCAGTCCGCCCACATCTCGCTTGGTTGAATCCTCCGCTAGCTTCTGCGCCACGATCCCATTGATCTCCTTCCCCTTGGCCAAGGCTGTGTTGATGCACTTGAGCAGAACCACAGCATCAATTGCCGTCCCTCCTAGTTTGGCCACTTGGCAAAGTTCAAAGGCGTTGACCGTCAGAGTGGCCTCTGCTTCTCGCACCTGTTCTTCACTGTGGGTTGCATCCAACAAGATCGTATCTCCGCCGTGATAGAAGCTAAAGGTGATGCACACGGGATTGTGCATGATGCTCAACGGCACGGGGACTCGTTCGGCCATGGTGTAGATGGTCACATTTTCACCGTCCACCGAAACATCAGGCCGTCGAAAGTGTCGCAATGCAGCCATAATGGCAATGCAGGAGCCGTCGATCAGCCCACCGTCCGAGTCAAGAACATGGACATCGGCCCTGATGGACCAACACTTTGCGCCTGCGATTATGCACAAGGACTCCGTGTCAATCGCGTTGGATCTCCGTATGGCCTTTTCGAGGATGCGGGAGATGATGACCTCTTGCTCGCTGGGCCTGCGACTCAACGTCAGCGTAGTCCAAAGGGAAAGCCCCCACCGTGACGAACCGGCCAATTTCATAAGCTGGAGATGCAATGGGGCTGAGTTCGGTAACTATTGTGAAGACGCCTTCAAACTTGCGCTCTTCCAGCGGCTTCGTGACCTCTGCGGACACCTGTACATGGACTCTGTGCTCATCAAGTAATTAGAATGGTGACTTTTGCCTTAACACTGTGACCAACCTCGTTTTCCCTAGACGGAGGGTAACGGTGCCATACTCGTCCCCAAACTCCAGATCTAGATTTCTGAATTGGTCCAACCGGCGGCCGTCCACTCGCACATCTTGGGCAAGCGCCTCGATGATAAAATCCCGCTCATTGTTCGAAATGTCAACCTCGCGAGGCATTCTCGATCAACCTCTCCGGGGGAATATTCGAATTGCGCGTGGGGGAGGTCAACATGAGGGGATCGAATGCAGTGGCAGGGCTCGAATGACAGTCGACTAGCCCCAAGAAGACTCACAAGCAAGAATTTGAGCCTCGAGATGGAATGTTCAAACTTGAATTCGATATCCGCAATGCGTTAGCATTAGTAGGGAGCTAGTCACAACGGATCTAGTTGGAGCTAGCGTTTCAGATTTTTCCAAAATAGACCGAGCTAGGGATGCCCAGTCGTCTTACATAAGCATACGAGCGTAATGTATCCATAGGACAGCACTAATCCATTCTCAATCCTTAATGGTTGGCTCGTCTTCACAAGTAGTAATTTCGATTATTACTTCAGTCCTTCCCCGGCTGACTCTGTCTTTCGTCTCCATCAATTCTCGGCATTTCTGGAGCCTCCCCAGGAGCGTACCAAGGAATGCCCCGTCTTCGACAGCCGTTGCAGCTCCTTTTACTTGATGCGGTCCAGGAATCTTCCTTGCCGAACCTCCGTCCATTCCACTATCTCCCTTTGCGCGGGCGTAGAGGCCCAGTGAGGCCTTCATCTTCAGCAACTTGACCGTTGCCTCGCGAAATCCATTCGACCCATGGGATTTGTGCTTCCTCTCCCCATGTTTTGCGAAAGTGGAATCGATGACAGACGAGGTCTCAGGCTTGTATTAGTTGAATTATTGCCCCGATGAGCATTGTCAAGGTCCTGACGGTGTCATGTGATGTTATGAAATAATGCTCATCAATACGAACGAAGAGTTGGCCGTGGAGAGTGTTGGTATCGGAGAGCAGAAAATGGAGCTTTGAAGGTCAAGAATTAGTTACGTAGGAATGAGGATAGGGCTAAAGTGACTACCCTCGCTGCTTGCCGAACGCGAGACTAGTCTGCCCTTTCTCCCGCTCCTTGGTCATTTTCTTCTTCTCCTTTTCCATCTTGGTATCATATTGCGCTTGCATTTTTGCCCTCTCCTCTCGGCCTCTATCGCTCAACTCTTTCTCCAACTTTCTAAACACGTCACTCTCTGCATCCATCCCCATTAAGCTCTCGAGCATTTTGATCTCCTTAGCCCATACTGACTTGTCTTCTATTGTTTTCTTCCCCTTTGGATCCTTCGGATCGGGCTTCTCGCAAGGCGTCTCGAGGATCAGCGGCAGGCCATGGAACCGAGGCTCATTCATCACGTTGTGGAAAGCGCGTAGACCCAGGAATCCTAGTCCGATGTTCTGATGCAAATCCCGGTGGCTGTTGAAAGGGGCCTTGGAATCGTTGATGTGGAGGGCCTTGAGGTATTTGAATCCCACCACGTCGTCGAATTCTTGCATGGTTTTCTGAAACGCTTCGGGTGTGCGCAGATCGTAGCCTGCGGCGAAGGCATGGCATGTGTCGATGCAGACGCCGATGCGGGATTGGTATTCGGGTTTGATTTGAGCAATGACGTCGCGGAGGTCTGAGAACCGTCCGCCAATCAAGGTGCCGTGTCCTGCCATGTTTTCTAGCAAGGGAACCACGGTGCTGGTCTCGGAAAGTGCGCGGTTGAGGTTGTTCGCAAGCCGAGTTAGAGCTTCGTCCAATGGACTATCGCCGGCGCCACCAGGGTGGAAGTTGTAGTGTCGAATCCCTAGAGCTTCACAGCGGCGCAGGTCGTCGAGGAAGGCATCGTAAGATTGTTTGGCTTTGTCTTTGTCTTGGGTGGCCAGATTGACCAGATACGACCCGTGCGGAACAATGTGTGCTGTCGCATCGTATTTATGCTCAACCAATGCCCTTTTGAAAGCGTCTCTGTTCTCGTCTTTCAACGCCGGATTGTCCCATTTCCGCTGTGACTTGAGAAAGCACGCGAAGGCATTCCCACCAATATGCAGACAGTTTGTGATGGCATTTTCCACGCCTTTTGCTACGCTCGTATGGGCGCCCACGAACATCTTCGACCCGATAGTACGAGCTGCAAGGGGCATGGCTTCGGCGTCCTTCTCTTCCTTTGTTTTGCGCTTTCGTAGTGGTTTGGTGGGTTCTTCCTCATCCTCGGAATCCTCCTGCTCAGGCTCTGAGTCTACCACCTTGACACTCTTCGCTTTTGTTTTCCTGCCTGGACTTTTCTGGACTTGTGTGCTTGAGTCGATCACTTTGATTTCCACGTTGGCTTCCTGTTTTACGGATAATGACCCGTTTACTTCTGCGGAGGTTCGGGAGGCGACAGTTCCATCTAACTTAACAGCAGTGCCTTTACGTGTAGTTCGAGACGATATGAGCGTATCTGCGGCACCATTTGCAAGCTTGTCGACGGTCTTTGTCCGCTTCGACTTGAGTTCTGGAGGTCTTGGATCGGCCAGCTTCCGTTTCTTGTCGTTTGGGCTGCTCGAATTCGTAGTCAGCGAAATGGCCGGCCCAGCATTGCGAGGTTTAGGCATAATGCCGATGGTTATTGCAGAACAGATGGAGGCCAAAGGAAGATGTCACCAGTAGGATCGGTCGAAGTTGGACGTTGATGACAATTCCACCAATCCTAGACGCGTCTCAGCCTCAACGCGTAAAGTGGAATTCGGCTTACTTGCCGAAAATAGCCAAGTTGTCTTTTGGGGAAACTGCGCTGTGATCTCATTTCAACAAACAATCATCGCTTCTAACCCTCACGTCTCTCTTCGATAGAGAAAGAGTCCTGAGTCTCTCTTAGAGACATCTGGTCTTGAATAACATGAATCCCTACGATCAGATGGATCAAACTCCACAACTCTCCGACAGCGACACCAGCGATGACGAATCCGAGGAAGAAGTTGTCGAATCTCTTGTCGCTGGCAGGGAGCGTCGAAAGACAGCTGGTAATCGCTACGATAAGGATATAGTTGCAGAAGAGCTGGCAGTCGAGGACGAGGCTGACGAGGTTACACTTCTCTTTGCTGACAATGAAGAAGAGGAAGATGAAGAGTTCAAGAGCGGTGAAGGAGAGGATGATGCCGACATGTCCTCCAGTGACGATGATGATCAAGGCCCAAATGCGGCGGCTGGGGATTTAGAAGGAGAAAACGAAATCCACAAGCAAGCCAAAGAGGAACGAGCGAAGAAGCGCAAGGCGGATCTATTATTGACAAGTACAACGGGCCTGCGGAAGAAACTCAAGACCGATCCGACACGGCCACAGATGCCCACTGCTCAAGCAAAGCCGTCTAAGAAAAAGGAGCGAGTGACATGGCTTTCGAATCAGGACTCTTCTGGACGGAGTTCCTTACGAAAACAAACAATTGCCCACCGAGCAGAGACGATCGCACGTTGGAAGGAGAGCGAAGCACAAAGCAAGAAGCTAAAGGCATTAAAAGAGCAGAGAGATAAAGAACGCGCCAAGGATGCCCCCAAAGAACTTACACAAGCCGACCGGTTGGCTGAAGCTGCAAGAATCGAGAGACAGAATGCGAAAAGCTTAAACCGGTGGGAGGCCATGGAGAAAAAGAGACAAGATGAGCAAGCCGCCAGATTGGCAGCTCTAAAGAACAGGAAACTAGAAGGTCCGTACGTGAGCTGGTGGAGCGCAAAGGCTCAATGGATAGGGCCAAAGCTCAGCAAAATTGGTACAAAAGATGCTGGCAATGTGATAGAAGGTGGCACAGAAACCAAGAAGCGAGGGAGAAAATCAAAGGCATATCTTGAGCAACTGGCTGCAGCGAAGAACGCAGAAGTCGGGTCATCGTCCACAAGCCAGCCAGGCACAGAAGCCCCGTTGGCACCACTACCAGCAGGCCAGCCGGGTGCAGACGCCTCATCGACATTATCCTCAACAGGCCAGCCAGGTACAGAAGCCTCGTTGGCACCATCCCCAACAGGCCAGCCAGGTACAGAAGCCTCGTTGGTACCATCCCCAACAGGCCAGCCAGGCACAGAAGCCTCGTTGGTACCAT
This sequence comes from Exophiala calicioides, assembly GCA_001599795.1. Lineage (NCBI taxonomy): Eukaryota > Fungi > Ascomycota > Eurotiomycetes > Chaetothyriales > Herpotrichiellaceae > Exophiala > Exophiala calicioides. The sequence continues at coordinate 3,934,084 of BCHZ01000001.1, read as the reverse complement.
CCTCAACAGGCCAGCCAGGCACAGAAACCTCGTTGGTACCATCCTCAACAGGCCAGCCAGGCACAGAAACCTCGTTGGTACCATCCTCAACAGGCCAACCAGGCACAGAAGCCTCGTTGGCACCACTACCAACAGGCCAGCCGGGTGCAGAAGCCTCATCGACATCATCCTCAACATTAGAGCCTCATCCTCAGAATGTAGCGCCTCCAGCGAGCCTGGAGGCCTTGACACCAGCCCCTTCATCCACAGTCATTCCGCCATCCGAAGATAAAGTACATGATTCCCTACCGGTGGCAAAGAATGAGCCATCACAGAGCCAATTGCTCGAGCCTTTGCAAGCACCGGAAGATTCGCCATCGCTGGGCCAAAGGGCCGGATCTATACCGGCGGCCGAGCACCCACAACCACAGATCACTCTCACGACTCCTCAGGAAACAGAAGATTCCTTTCTCAAGGGTATTCACGAATATGCTTCAATGGAAGGAGACAACAATCATTCAAGCGACAAACCTGCCAACCCAACTCCGCCGAGTGCGAGTGTTGAAGAGATTACTAAACCGCCACGAGATAGGCAGCCACTTGCGGAAGTAATTTCAAATAAGCCCTCCGAACAAAGCGATCAGAAGCCACCAAGCCAATCAAGTCCAGGAAATGTGCCGGATGATACTGTGATCAAGCCAGAGGTGACAGAATTGGATATTTCTCAGGATCCCAAACTTGTTGAGGTTGTCCCAGACCTGCCCGTGGAGAACTCGACGAAAAATCTGGTGACTTTAGAAAAGTTTGATGAGTTGTCGAGCCAGTCCAGACAGGAATACTCTCTATTTTACAATAGCCGCAAGACAGCAAAACCTGTGAAGCATAGTCAGGAGCTGTGTCCGATCACAACTTTGCCTGTGCGGTACCGAGACCCATCTACTGGCATTGGATATGCCAACCTGCTGGCATACAAAAAGCTGCAAGAGTTGAAGCAATATGGGTTTGCCTGGAGCAGCATGCTCGGCTGTTACATCGGTCGAAATGGAAATGCTGTGGCTCGGGGAGTTCCAGAGGGGTTCGTGGAAAAGAGCAGTGACGGTTGAGATATGAGGCCTGTTTATCAATGTCCCACTTGCATGTCTAGAAGCCGAGTTATGGTCGGATGCGCCGAGGAGAGAGGATGATGAATGATATGACCAAAACCCGCAATCTCCTTTTGTCGCCACTATGGCTTGTTCCTGGGCTGAAAATGAAAAGGCTGAGAAAGCTGAGAAAGCTGCGAGGCTGTGACAGGCATGGACACACAGGCCCGAGGCGCCCCTCGGGCCTGGAACCAACGCAGTGGCAAAGCCCCTCACTGCCAAGGGCGCCGATAGCGCGCGTGAACGAGAGCCGGGCACAGCTGCTTATCACAGCCCGACTTTGCCTCTTGAAGCCTAGCATATCGGGTGCTGGCGCCGGGAGTCTTGCGCCTAGTGCCCAAAGCGTACCTGACTGTTGTGGCTCCGGCTGTCAAAGGCGGGCGTGCGCGGGCTCGGCGGGAGGAGCGACGAACGGCGGCCACAGGCAAGCAGGCACAAGACTTTGGAATGCGGTGTGCATCAGCTGCCATAGTATTCATCCTCCTGTCACTCACTCCGCCATATCCTGCTCACCGCTCTCAATGGAGGAACCGTCGGTTGAAGAGCCCAAGTCCGCTTCCAATGGCAGGGCGTCGGCCAGAAAAGGCGCCCGCCCGCGGCATATGAAGCGACGCAGTCTCCACGGTGATGATTCCACTCCACGCGCCTCGACTCCCACCGACACCAAATTCAAGGAGAAGGAGAAGGAGAAGGAGATGGCGGCCAGTTTCTTGCAATACTGGTAAGTTGAACACTCCCAGCCGCGGGAGACAAGATGGCCAGACTGACCATGGCCAGCGCCATGTGCGAGAAGCAGATTATGACTCCCTGCAACTCGATCCTCTACTGCAGCGAGGCGTACGTCCACACCCGCTCCCATCTACTCTCTCGGTCACCAAACTAATCGTCTTCTCTAGATGCCGCCGCAAGGACTCTCACAAGCCGCTCTCAGCGTCGAGTCTCGCGTCCCCTCCGGGCGGAGCCTCGACGCCCTCGTCCCCAGCGCCTCGCCCGACCGTGCCCACGCGGGTCCCGAGCGCCTCACCAGAGCTCACCCACATGCCTACCGGCCGGATACTTGCCGACATGCACGAACACTGCTCAGATCTCGATCCGACCGAGTGGAAGCCCAAATTACCACCGGATGCCAGGCGTAGCGACGCTTTCCGCTACCTGTCGCAGTTCCACCAGAACATGACCATGAACTCCGCCGGGGGAGCAGAAAAGGAGGCAGCAGATATTGCCGTGATGAGGTTCGCCGACCACCAACTTCCCCGGCCTACGACGCTGTCGGGACTGCGCATGCACAAGAGTGCTATGAGCGTCCCCAACACGACGACTACGACACCGAGTCTAGGTAATACCCCAACCACCACAGCGTCAAGCCTTGAGAGCATCTCCGACTATGATGCACACTTCAACCTGCGCCCGCTCCCGCCTAGGCAGAACCCGATGTACTCGACCAGCATGGGCGGCGGCTTCAGCAGGGGCATCGATTTGGTGACGCCCCATATCCCTCCACCTGTTGGCGTTGCTGCTAGTGTTGGTGTGGAGAGCTCCATGGCAAGTCTCAGCATTGACAATGATTTCTGGGGTAGGAAGGCCTTCGTTCCGGCTTCAACCCGGAGGGCTAAGGGTGACGGGCTTGGGGCGCTGTTTGCAGCGCACAAGTGAAGGTGGTCTGCTTGATACATGGGACCGCCTGCGGGGTACGCTGCGGTGAAAGTGGGTTGAGCTGTAGCCTTCTTCTCTCTCTTTCACCTTTTATTTTCATGTCGACGATCGATGAGAAGCAGTTGAACGATCAGATCAGACAAGACAAGGCAGATGAAACAGCGAACTCTGTGGGTTATTCAGATGATCCAAGTTGTTCATTGTCTATTCTCTCCAGATGCTTGAGATTGAGTTAGCCCAATACCTAGGTATTGCTGGGTGCCTCGTTACAATATGAACTTCCGGGTTTTCTATTCCTTCCATGATTCGAGATTCCTCCGAAAGTGCCCCTGTAAATCTTGTTTTGTGGCAAACCAGTAGGTGCTCCTGAAGCCCCAACCTCTACCCTAAATCCCCACGGCTCGATGCTAATGCGGCCTGTCTGTGCCTTCAGCTCACAATGAAAGAAGGAGTTCCACTAGCACAGCCCGATGGTCACTCATCCAGACCTCGTCGTCAAACCGACTGGGGAGAACGCTGTATCCCTGTAGCATTTCCTTGAGTTTCTCAGTTTCCGCATCTGCCTCGGCCGCACCCTGCGGGACGCCCAGATGGATGAAATCAATCCGCTGCTTACCCTTGGCGCCTTTGTCAGCCCGGAATCCCGTAAAAGTCAGTTCGTTGCCATAGGCATAGATCTTGCCCTCGGCGTTCTTGTCGTCTACGATCAATCGACGGCTATCGATGAAGCCGGAGCCTGGGGTGTTCAGGATCTTGTAGGCGTCGTCGTCGGGGTGGCTGTTGAGGTCGCCAGCCAGGAAGGTGAAGCTGGGGGAGAACTGCGAGCGTAGGCGCGACGAAATGGCCAGGATGAGCTTGCAGGCTTCACGACGGGCGACTGCGCCTTGGTCGTCAAGATGGGTATTCAGGGCCAGAATCACCTTGTGCCGGGACGAGGGCTGGGTAGATTCGAGCACCGCACAGGTCAGGATCCGGATGCTTGCGGCGTCCCAACCTTTCTTCCCCACTTCCCCGGTCTCGTTCAGCCATGCGGTCTCGGAATGCAAGCACCTCCAAGCCGACTTGCGGTAGAAAATCGGGCTGTATTCCCCCTTGGTCTTGCCGTCCTTCCGGCCGACACCGACGTATGTCCAGTCGTTGGACTTGTCCGTGTCCAGGGAGGACTTGGGATCAGAGCTGTCGAAGGTGATTTGGATCAAATCTTGCATTTGCCGGTGCAACGCTTCTTGCAGGCAGACCAGGGTGGCGGGTGGCGAGAAGTGAGGGCGCGTGAAATGCTTGAACTGGCTCGAGAGGTGGGGGAAGCGATCGGGCCAGACACGTTCGACGTTGCCGGGGTCTTCGTTGGCGTAGCGGATGTTGTGCGTCAAGATCCGGAGTGGCATGATGGCAGGCGGGGACCCTACCGACGACCGGCTGGTCGTTGGCGGTGGTGAAGATGCATCTCCCATGGTTGGGTCGTGGGTACGAAGTGTAGATAGCTCGGGGGTTCTGGGAAGGAATGGAGGCTCGAGCAGAGTGGAACGAAGGGGGTCAGGGTGGAGGAATGGCTTTGCGATTTCTTGGGGCAGGGAGGGGGTTTATTTGGGGGAAAAGTTGCCTCGATGAATATATATCCTATCTTGAATCATGAAAACGAGCGGTCTTGGAAGGATTTCTGGCTCTGCCAATGAGTGAATGCGGTGTTGTTGGGTTCGTAAAGCCGTACAAACGAGAGAAGCGGTGAATGTAAGGAAGTAACAAAGGATTTCAGTTGGCTGAGGAATATTCGTAAACTGTGTCTGGGAGTGAAACGCTACATGGGACGTTGTGGAGCTCGTGCGATTGATTTTTTTTAGCTTCGTTCGGTGATGGAAGCAATGATCGACAAACACATGGTGATGAGTTGTCTGGTTCATCAGGTCCTACTCTGCTTATGGAGGGATTGGCGCAGTACAGTATTAACAACAACAATGTTTGTACCTGGTCTGACAGTGCTCTCGTAGAGGGTATCCCCTGAAACTTCTTACACTCTGCCGTCTTCTCATCGTCAGACAATCTTATTATCTAATCCTGTCTTATGTGACGTCACTTTATATTGACTTCACGTTTAGCAAACACGGTGGTGCGGACACGTGCAGCTGGCGTTGTCTGTGAGACGCTGACCAAGAATACCGTAGAATTAACTTGTTTGGATCTTCAAGAGCATCCCTACTTAGAAGGGTCGCTGACTTCGGAATTAGTCTGAATATAAAGCTTAAGTGCAAGTGGAAAATGTACGGGGAAACTCAAACGCAAGTCCTCTCTCCGAGATCACCCCGCTAGTTTGTACGCCCCGAGGCTACAAAATTGATATCTACCAGTGTATAATGAAGTCAAACGCTGTGACCATCTAGTAGACGTGGAGATGCAACAAACGGGGAATGGTAGGGGGGAGGCCAACACCCACGATGAACCAGGTCGAAAGACGCTCACTCGCCTGGACCAATTCAGTCCATAGAATGGTCTGAAGTCATGGCTGGGTACGAATGCTGTGCTATTTTGTCTTAATAGAATTTAAAAGATGCCGTAATCGCAAGAGTCTGGGTACGAAGGTGAAAACCCAAGCAGTTTGTACTTCGTCGTCAGGGGGCGCCAGCTGTACTTACGCCGACAAGGAATAAGGGACAGCGGTGACCTCATCACCATATATACCCTAGGAAGGAATTTGCACAGCTTGAGAGAACGCCTTGTTGGAAGGCATTCGGTTTCCACGAACCTCGTTCATCGGGCACTGCAGCACTCGGGGGGCTCTCATGCAGTGAAGGGGGGAATCTCTAGCGACTTACTCCTTTGTCAATCCAGTATAGAGTTTCTCTACACTCGTGCAGGTACTCGAGGTGTCTATGTGTTCCTCTCTCGCCTTGCTGGGTTGATTCTCTGTTAAAAAAGACCATCTCAGGGTATGAAGCATGACAGCTGGGCGGCTGCCCTTTCACACATGGAGCTCTCAGGCGAGATTCACTAGGTGTATGAATCAGCCCAGGCAAGTGTCTCGGGGCTAGCAAGGCGGAAGCACACATCTGAGCTTCTCGGCAAGAGGTGCCGTGACACTGGCAGAGGAGACGTGGGACGTGGGATGTGGGATGAAGAAACCGAGTGAGGTTGAGGTCGCTGCCTGGTAGACTAACCACATACGGCAAGGCGCGCTTTTCCGTTTACCACTCCGACACGCGAGGAAACTGGCGCAGCCTGCAGAATGCCCTGAGTCGAGTCGAGGAATGATCCCATCCCAAACACGTTGTGCGCATCGACTCCAGCCAAGGCGGATCCGGTATGTATTCCTTCCATTGAATCCTGCAGACCTGTTTTCATCCACATGGAGATTGGTGACGATGGCTCGTCCTGCTCTAACCTTGACCCTGCCACCCAATTCAAAATCGCCTCCCTACGCGGAATCCTTTTCCATCTGTTCACATGGCTAATCCCATCGCTAGAAACGCGTCTAGTCGCGATCCCCCCCCGAACAGTATCTTTCCACAAGTGAAGTGATATGTCGTCGCCATGAGTCGTTCTCCTGAAGGTGCAGCCGTCGCAGCACCAACCCAATCTCCCACCCCAGCCACCCACAACGCTGAATCTATCACCCAAAGCAAGGAAAAGGCAAAAGAAGTCCTCGCAGCCTCAGGAATCGATGTCGCAAACAATGACGCCTCTACGGACACTAATGGCCGCGATGCCAGTCCCAGCGCAAACCGCAAGCGCAAACGCGAAACCCCCCTCGATCGTCTCCAGGCCGAGGAATATCTCGAACGCGAATATCGTTACAAGGCCCTTTTAGCGGAGCAGATCAACCATCCAGCACTGACGATCCAGAAGAAGCAGGAGCTTACCCTCTATCAAAGTCTGCGACAGAGAAGGGACCAGGATCCGGGTTCTATTTTCGGTTATGGCTACGAAGGTTTTGGCAATCCCAGGACCGACGAGAAGAACATCCGAGACCCGATCATATATCCGCGTCAAAGAAGACCTGGCAAAAGGAAGGTGATGCCACCACGCGTGTCCCGAAAAGAAAATCTAGTTCAGGCAGAACAGAGCGAAGATCTCATCCCCATAAGACTTGATGTCGACTGGGGCAAAATCAAGCTACGCGATACCTTCACCTGGAATCTCCACGATCGCACCACATCTATCGAGTATTTTGCTGAAAAACTGGTTGAAGACTTTGGTCTCGAGGTCTCACATTGTCGTCCACTTATCCAGGCCGTGGTGGCCCATGTACGGGAACAGATTAGCGATTACTGCCCCCAGATCTATGCGGACGAAGAACCATGGGAGCCGTCGCTTCCGTACTTTGCCTACAAGAACGACGAGATGCGCATTTTGGTCAAGCTCAATATCACCATTGGCCAAAATACCTTGATCGACCAATTCGAATGGGAGATAAACAACCCGTACAATTCTCCAGAAGAGTTCGCCCGTCAGATGACGAACGATTTGTCTCTGGCGGGAGAGTTCACCACCGCAATCGCACATTCCATTCGCGAACAGTGCCAGTTGTTTTCCAAGTCCTTGCACATCACCGGTCACTCTTTCGATGGTCGACCTGTGGAAGATCCAGATTTGAGAGAGAACTTCCTACCATCGCCGCTACCCAGCACTTTCCGGCCGTATCAGGCCGCCAAGGACTACACGCCCTACCTGTATGAGCTCAACGAAGCCGACCTGGAACGAACCGAGCTTTCCATCTCTCGGGAGCAACGAAGACAAAAACGCTCGACAAATCGTCGAGGAGGTCCTGCACTCCCAGACCTGAAGGACCGACAGCGGACTATTCGATCTTTGGTCGTTTCTTCTGTGATTCCTGGTGGTGCCCTCAGCATGGAGGAGAGTCGGATTTTCCGAATGGCAAAGGCTAGCCGTAGATCTGCTCGTACAGCTGGTCAAAGAGATGGATTTGATGATTCTGATGAGTCGGATAGCGAAGGCTCAGGACCAGATTCGCCGGCGATTCCCACTCATTTGTTGCAACAAGGAACTGCGCGAACCAGAGGTATCAGGAATGCTGCTCTCACTGCTACGGCTGGAATCCGGTCTAACCTGAGCGGATTTGCTTCGGTCAGAAGTGCAACGCCCGAATCCATTGCACCTTCTCATCACGAATCTCGATCATCTGCGAAGAAGAAAGATTACAAGGAGGAAAGTGACGAGGACTCTGGTCCAGAGAAGCTCGTTGTCGTTCTGAAATTAGGGAGGGCAAGGTATCGCGAATGGGCACGTGCCCAGCGACTCAAAGACAGGGCCGCCCTTGTTTCGAATGCCTCGAACCAGGGAAGCCCACGTCCTGGGACTCACTCACGATCCGCATCAGCTGCACCCCTGAATCTTGCTGCAATGCCCCCTCCGCCTTCTCCGGTACCGACTCCTGCGGAAATTCCAGGCGCGGTAGATGCTACGCATCATCCCCCGAGTGCCTCGCGTCCAGCCGTAAGTCATATCCCTCCCTGAGACCAGCAGCAGGCACACCTGGAAAGATGATTCCGCTGACCTTATTCTTTCAGCCCCCACCCCCGGAATGGCTTGTTCAAGATTTGGAACGACTCCGAAAGATATATCCGAGTGATCGATTCGAAGGCCTCATGAAGCACACAGCGATCGACCCCAAGACCCACAAAGCCGTGCCTGCCAATGAATCAAACCGATCATTCGCACACAAATTCGTGCCACGCATTCGATGTGTGGACTGTCCCGGCAAAGGTGTGTAGTTGAATTCCTCCTATACTCTGTGTGTCTCGTGTTCTAACCAGAGTGTCAGTGTACATGCCTGGCCCCGGCACAACCGCGGAAAATTTTGAATCGCATCTGAGAAATCGAGTCCATCGGGGAGTTGTGGATGAACGACTAGCAAAGGCGGCCGCCTCATAGATTCTACGTATGTTGCTGCAAATGCGGACATCTTTCAATGGTGACTTTTGTAGACTACGCTGGCCGCAGGTTGCGGTCTGAGTCTTCAGCGGATATACTGGTCAGATATGTTAGTATCATTTTAGCCTGCCTTCTAGCCTCCGTTTCGTTGGCAGGGTCTCTCTCTGCTGTCGAATATTCAATATCGCTGTCGTCGTCAATGTTCTGTTTCCGTAATGCTTAAGTGGAATTAGTTTTCACGTAGTTCAGAACGGAGTAATGGCGGCGAAGAATGAGATGGGGTTACAGTCAGGCATGGTCAGGCTACGGACTAAGTATGTAAGTACATAGTAGTAATATCAGGTGAAGTCGAGCCAAGCAAAATCAACGGCAGCTCCCGATGGGACTAGTGTCTTTCTGGCAACCCACCACACAGTGCTGGTGACACCCCTCGTCCTCTGGGTGCGGAGAGCACACAACAGCGTCAGTTCACAACCCCCACCTCAAAGCACAAACTATTGACTCTTCAACTTGAACGCTGGACCATTCCTTTCCGCTCCCAGCAACCCAATTCCAAACCAAACTCTTGTCTCTATCCGCCATGGCCGACGCTGCTGCGGACGTCGGTAAGTGCAGGCAGGCACTGTCCAACACCAATCCCGACCCTCTCTGCGTCTTCCAGACTCTTGATCAGGCTCTAACAGGGTGACTCAGACTACACGCTTTCCAATCCGGATACCCTGACCAAGTCCGTAATATACTGCACTCGACCTTGAAGGCATGACTGACTCGAGTCTCAGGTACAAGACCGCAGCCACAATCTCCCACCGAGTCCTCGAGGAAGTGTCGAGTACGTCCCTTCTCGGAGGCAAGAAGGCCCACACTGACAATACTTGCAGAATGGGTCGTTGAAGGAAAATCCATTGTTGCCTTGTGTCAAGCGGGTGACGAGCTCTTGGCCGAAGAAGTGGCCAAGGTCTACAAGGGCAAGAAGATTCACAAGGGGTATGCTTTATTCCGCGAGTCTGCAGGGCAAACTAACTCCAAGTCCAGAATAGCAAACCCTACCACGATCTCTCCGAGCTCCCACGTCACTCCCTTCACTCCCTTGCTCACCGATAGCGACGATGCCACGACTGCTGTCAAGGCTGGGGAAGTGATCAAAATCCAGTTGGGTGCACAGATTGATGGGTTCGGTACCATAGTCGGCGACACCATTGTGGCACCGAAAGAGGACGGGACGAAGCCTGAAATCACTGGAAGAGAGGCAGACCTGCTGCTGGCCACTTACTATGCCAATGAACTGTTGCTGAGGTTAATGATTCCTCCCGGGCTGTTGGCGTCAGGCACCGAAGAGGAGAAGAAGAAGGCTGCCGCTGAGAAACCTCCCACTCAGACCAAGATCATCTCCTTGATTGAGAAGGTCGCCAAAGCCTACGATGTACATTCTGTGCAGCACACCACCTCCTGGTTGTTTGAGCGTAACGAAATCGAGGGGAAAAAGAAGATCATCCTCTCCCCGGCGGACGGCGCGAAAGGTGAAGGCTCGGCAGAGGTGGGCGAAGTCTGGGGAGTTGAAGTCGGTATGAGTTTGGGATCAGGCAAGGTCAAGGAGCTGGACAAGCGGTCGACCTTGTTGCGACGAACCACGACCACCTACGGCTTGAAAAGACCAAGCTCGAGGCAGGTTCTCTCCGAGATTGTCAAGAAGTTCGGCACTTTCCCGTTTAGTCTAAGACAATTGGACGACGAGCGAGCGGGCAAGGTTGGCGTGGTTGAGTGCATTCGATCGGGAGTGCTTCGCGAGTACAAACCTTCGGCAGAGGCAGATGGTTCCCCTGTGTCGAGGCTATTCACCACCATTGGTAAGTCTAGACGGTCCTCACCAGGACGCGGCTAACCAGCATCTACAGCGATCACCAAGAATGGGCTTACACGCCTGGCAGCTCCACCTCCGTTGGACCTAGACTTGGTCAAGTCTGACAAGAAGATCGAAGACGAGGAGATCTTGAAGATCCTGGAGCAGCCAATCTCCAAATCTACAGGGTCGAAGAGCAAAAACAAGAAGAAGAAGAAGCCGGCGAAGAAGGCGGCGGCAGCGGCAGTGGCCGAAGAAGACGATGACGATGACGAGTCCAGTGATGACGAATGAACAGTATCGCTCTAACCCATCAACGAAGCTGCTCTGGACGAGCTCGAGACCATCAGAGTGTGGGTTTGAGCTGCACAGAAAGCATGAGAAGACTCTGACGTGCACGATACGAGTGGAATGGCTGGGCTTGCGACGCGACCCATGTTGGAGCGTGTTTCAGGTACTTTGTGAACCGGGACAAAGCCAGCCATGGCTCTACAGCCGAAGCTTAAAGGGGGCACCCAAGCCAGGGCAGAGATGCGGGCGAGTAGAAACAATACAAAACGTCAGACAATGAATCGACGATTGATGTGAGGAACGTGTGAAGCGTGTGAAGCGTGTGAAGCGTGTGAAGCGAGTGGTCTCCATTCCAGCAAGGCAGCCCTCTAGATTTCGCCACGTCACCAACGACAAGCAAGGGCTGCCTAGGAGGTCCCCCAGAGGAGAAGAAAGGGCAGAAGACGGCAGACGGAGGACGGAGGACGGAGGACGGAGAACAGAGTACAGCAACATAGAGACACGGACTGGTGACAAGTGATGGAAGTAGTGACGAAGCACGGAGGACGCAGTAGTGGAGAGGATGGTGAAGAGAACTGTGGTTGCTGTGGCGTTTGCTGGGATCGATAGTGACTGAGCGCCAGTTCAGGAGTGACAGAGAGCAATAATAATGAGTTAAGGAGCAGTGAAGGACTAAGAAGGGCCAAGAAGGACCCAAGGTGCCTGTGGCGGTTCAGCCTTGGGGGGGTCACTGGGGGTGCCAGTGGCTGAGACCGCTACCGAGTATTAACTAAGTAACTGAGTCCCCCCTCGGTCGGCCCCCTAGCTTAGCCAGAAGCACCGAAGCGTCCGGCTGGCCGCCCCTTGCCCGATCCCCGATTCTTGCTATGCGTTTGCGGTCGATAACCAGATATTATTGCTGCACTCACCACCCTCTCTCACCACCTCCGACTCACCACCTGCGCCCTCTGGCCGCTGTGCCTTGTCTCAGGCTACTGTAAGTGCTGGCCGTCGCGGTTTTGGCCTGTCCCTGAATTAATGTCTTCGCAGTCGGCGCGTGCGGCGCGGAGAGAGAGCAACATGGCCACCAGATCGCTGCGGCAGAGATCGAGCCGGTATTCCAGCCCAGCGACATTCGGTGACAAGGAGCCCGCGTCCAAGGCCGTCGAGGCCCCCGTGGTGAAGAATGGCCAGCAGACGAACCTGGACAAATGGATTGAGCCCACGGTGCGGCCTGCGGTGCCGAGTTTTGAAGACACAAAAGGGCTCGAGAGGCTGGGGGTGCTGGAGAACATGCAGCCGCTGGGAGTCGCGCCGTCGCAGCGGCTGATGCAGAAACTCAAGCTGAATTATGTGCGGCCGTCGGCACGAGCGACGCCTGTGCGGAACGACGAGGGGACGACGACGCCTGTGGCCGACCCAGAGCCCGAAAAGATGGACGAGTCTTCAGTCTCCGAGCCGCGAATGCTGTCGCATCTCCCCCCTGACCCTCCTCGACCAGCCGACACCATTGTCATTTCCAGTCCACCGCGTGGCCGTCCGCCTCGCCGAGATGCTGCCGAGATGCAGAAGGAGCAGGCGGCCACTATGTCGTCGTCTCCCGTCAACATGTCCTTCACCCCGGCAAGCCTCGTCTCGCCCAAACCACACTCGATCCAAGAACATCTACGACAAGACCGACTCCAATCCCATCTGGACCGTGCCGTGCAAGAAGCGCAGCAGAAAGGCTCACCAGAACTCAGTGTCGGGCTGGAGAAGATACGGGAGGATGCTCAACTAATGCCCGATCTCTGGAACGTCTTGGAGGCCGTCATTCAACAGTCACCCACCTCGTCCCAATTTCGCACCTTTAAGCGCTACATCAAATCTGGCGTCAAAGACTACCGCAGCGCGAGCCAACAGCTATCGGCCAGTCCTCCGCTACTTTCGCCAAAATATCCCGGTCACGATCCCATGTACCTCAAGCGCGTCCATCCCGACTTCATTGCCTCGCGTCGTGCCGTCCGCGAATACCAGGAACAGCAAAGAGAAGAGCGTGAACGTGCCCGCGTGCAGAGGCGCGGACACAACAGGTTGACCTCAACAGGCATCTCCGAAGAGGAAAACCAGATGGTCGCGTCCTTCTTCAACATCCCTTCATCGGCGCCTTTCCGACGCAACTTTCCTCCGTTCGAAGGACCAAACTCGTCCCCGATGGCGTCGCTCGACACCGAACCCGGTGAGCAGCGGGCTCAGCCAGCCACAACGCCGTCCAACAAGCGGAAACGATCTCAAAGTGTGTCGAGCTCATCCTCACTGTCATCCGCCAAGTCAATCCCCGATGACTTTGTGCCTCGCTTGGGCCACGGCAGAGGGCGAGGAGGCAGTGGGCGATCCAGATCGACCGGGCAGCGCCAAGCCGCAAATCGGACCGTGGCTGGGAACCGTCTTCGATCCTCTGCCAGTGCCACAACCCATCGCACCGCTGCAAAAGACGCGTATCCCGAGTTGCAGACGACCAACAAGTTCGCCGCCAAAAAACTGAAGAAGGTTCGAGACGATCCCGATATTGACGTCGATGAGCTACAGCGGCGAAAGCGCGACTTGATGATCGACAGCTTCCACGACTACAACACCATCCCCCGTCCGGAGAGCAACGAACGAGAGCCAGTGCATCTCCATGCAAACGGGCTTGAAGACGAAGACGAAGAAGAAGACCGGCCTCGTCCGCCCGTCATTCACCCGAATCGATTGATCACCTCTCACGCCACGCTGTCGTCCCCGGTGAGCGCGCAGGCCCAGCCTGACAATCCGCTCTCCAACGGCACGAGCCGCAAGAGAGGGCACGATGAAATCGAGGCAGACGACGTTGACGTTATCACTCCTGAATCATCGCTGTCTCCGGGCCCGCTGCTGGTCCCACCGCCGCCGGGCGTGGCCAGCACAACCTCACGGGCTGCCACGCCACGAGCAGGCAGACTCCAACCGGCGGCGAAAACACGCAAATCGGCTCGTGTCATGGTATCGTAAGTCTCACCCCCTGTTTGCATTCGGTGCCGGCCTCTTTGCCTGATGATGTGGTGGTTGCGGCGGTTGGCGGACTCGGGGCCCAACGCGCCGTGTCCCAACCCGCATCCCATTGCGTCCCATTGCATCCCACGCCTGCCGCCGAAGCAGGAGCGAGGTCTCTGGCCCGGCAAGCCACGTGTTCTGAAAGCATTCGACTTGAGCGAAACATTCCACTGACCTGTGTCCACAGACCCAACAAGCCCAAGAATGGCGGAATCACGGCAGGAATTTCACGTGCGGGGCCTGGGCGCGATGCTTCGGTCGGCAACGGGGCGGATTCAGGCGCAGAGGTAAGCCCAAAGCCCAAAGCCCAAAGCCCAACGCCCACAACCCACAGCCCACAGCCACCATCAGAGCCGGGGCCAAAGCCACAGTCCTCACCTTCCTTCTCCCCTGCCATCGCTCCCCGTGCCCTAGCCGCCGCCTACCCACTCACTGCCAATCTGTTTGCTCCGGCTTCCATCTTGCCACGATTGGCTCGCCAACTCCTCTGGCTTGCCCTCCTGGCCCTCCTCGCCCTTTCCTTCTTCGTTTGAAATTTCTGCCTTCTCTTCCTCACGCCCCCTCCTCCTTTGGCTCTCTCTTGTCTGCCCTCATCGTCATCACCGATCCACAATAATGATTGATGTACCATCTACCTGCCACTGACGTTTTCGATCAGGACAACGATGAGTTTTGCGCATCGTGCGGCGGCGAAGGAAAGCTGCTCTGTTGCGATGGCTGTACCAACTCCTTCCATCACACCTGCCTGGAGCCTCCGCTGGACCCCGAGGACGAGGTCGAGGGCGAGTGGTTTTGCCCACGATGTGTTGCTCGGCGGAACAAGCGACCGTCGACCGCCACCGGGCTGCTCGGGCTGGTCATCCGCCAAGTCGACGACACCATCCCCAAGGCTTTTACACTTCCTTTCGACATCCGTGACTACTTCGAAGGCGTCCGAACCGGCGATGAAGGCGAGTATGAAGAGGTCAGTCTCCCCCGCACTCAAAACAACGCGGTCAAGATGAACCGAGCTGGATTCATCGAAGAGCCGAATTACAAGGAAACCCGGGACAGTAAAGGCAACCTCATCCTCTGCTATCGCTGTGGCCTGACATCAAATGGTCGTGACATCATCCCTTGTGATTACTGCCCGGCGAAGTGGCATCTGGATTGTCTTGACCCACCCCTTGCTGTCCCGCCACGACGTCGCGGTGGTGATAAGCCCAATGGATCCTGGAGATGTCCTCTTCACGTCGAAAACGATCTGGCCTCCATCGGCCGTCACGATGAGGCTGCTCCAGGTGACCTTGGCCGCATTCCCAGATTGAGGAAGCCCAAGAATGCAGTTCCCCTGGAAGTCGGAATTGTGCGGGGTTTCAGAAACAATGGAATCGTCGAAATTGATCTCATGCAAGATGAACCCACCATCGACAAGACCAAAGAATTCAGGATGCACGGGAAAGTTCATCGGATCCCGGAAAAGGGCATCAGATTGGACTTTATTGATCGAGTCAAGAAGAGCTGGTACGAAGATCAATCATTTCCCCGACTATTGGACGGCACCAAGAGGATAAGAAGTAAGATTTACCGTCCTGACGGCGCTGTCCTGTTCCATCCCCCTCAACAGACCATCATCACGGTCCATGAACCCGAGTTCTGGACCGGTGCAACTGCACTGGCCATCGCTGAGACTGCCAAAGCGAATGCCGCTCTGCGACACCGTTCGTTCAAGGAACAACAAACTGTCCTCAACTTGGCTGAGCTCTCCCAAAAGGGAATTGAGGGATACTCTGGCGATAATTTGGCCGAGTTGACCAACACCCTCATCAGCGAAGCTCCGCTCGATGTGGCTGTGGCCGTTGAGCAAGGTGAACTCGATCAACTGCTTCATCTCAAGGACCTTATCAACCAGCGACTTAATCTTCTGCTTCAACAGTCGTCCACACCGTCGGTCACGGCAACGTCCACCCCATTTCCTGCTGTGGATGACACCAACAACGATGTCGAGGCCGATATGCCTTTCCCGGAAGCCGATCAAGCATTTGTCCCTGTAAAGGCAAAAATGGTCAATGGCGATACACCGACGGAGAAGCCTCATGGTGATGCACATGAGGAGCGTGAGACTGCCGAGAGCGAAGCTCAGAATGATGCGGATGACGAGATGGAGACGGTGATGATTCTCTGATCATCCACGAATGAAATTTGCGAGCCATGTCGAGCGGTGAAGATCAGAATTCATTTCACGACTGTGTGCCATTGTATCACGGCCAGGGTCGGCCACTCCATGCAGAACGGGTGTTTTGCACAGCTCCCTGGAAGGCACAGCGATAATGGAGCTACAGGGACAAGGCCATGCTGGGATCGGTCACGCGGTCTAATTGACGGGCACGATGGGTGGCGAGACAAGTGGACGGCGAGAACTCGGAGAATGGGAGGAAACCGGGAGTGGGCGGACAGCATATATCCATCATGCAGTTTTTTAGCCGGTGCGTCATGGTACGTTTATTCTCTCCCTCTCTCCCCCGACCAGGGGACGCCGCCTAGGAAGGGGATGGATCCTCGAGAGCTCGCCAGAGTCAAAACTTTGTTTGGGGAGTCTGGGGTCTGATTGTGAAGAGAGGATGGATGAGACAGACAGACAGGCAGACAAGCAGAAAGGCAGGCAGGAGGGCACAAGGGGGAAAGCTTCCGGGCCACCCCCCCTCTCACATACGGACAGCCAACCACCGGCGGAGGAACAAACCGTCGGACACAGAGAGAGGGAGACCAAGACCAAGAATGCGCAGAGAATGAGAATTAGATCGGAGAGGAGTTTGGGATTGTGTCTGTCTGTCTGTGCGTCTATGCTTGAGAAATGGTACTTAAACGGTGTATCGTTACCACGCACGGTGACGGTGCTCTCGACAGACCACAGGACACATTTGAGTTTGTATCTACAACCATGGTGGATGCGGTCGGTACAGAGACACACATACAAACACATACAAACACATACATCCGTACACACACAGAGAGGGAGAGGAAGAGAGAGCGAGAGCGAGAGGGGGGGGGAAGAGAGATAGCCCGACGGAGAGGGGAGGGGGTCATTCGGATCCACTTCCGGTTCCCGAAAATTGAGCCATCAAATAATAGAACCAAACCACCCACCCGATCGCTATGCCCTTATCTCGGTTTTCCACAATGAAATGGCTACACACATAAATAGGTGGTCCGAGAGATGAAATTCGTTGTATCTTGATCGAACGGCCCATGAGTTGAGTCAAGTCAAGTCAAGTCAGGTTGGGGTCCATGATCCACGCGTCCGTGTCGACGTAGTATTCGTGTGCGACGACAGATCAGGCTACGTAGTACGTCTCGAGGGCGGTCGCTCGGCTTAGGCTTAGAATGCGATATCACGCGGATGTGAGAGAGGGTGAGTGACGAACCAAGCGCGCCCCGGGGGGGGGGGGGGGGGGATGGTCGATCACGGAGGTTTCGATTCGACTCGAGTGGGTGGTGGACGTCGTCGCATGGGGCCGAGGGGCCTGTCTGGAAAACCAAATCCCCAATCTCAACGTCCTGTCATTCATGTCATATCAAGCCCAGTTAATAACATCAACCTCCCAAACCTAATCAGGAATTTCGGGCCGACACACCTGCCGTGACAGACTGGAATCGGAGTCTGATGGAGAGAACACAACACACACGATGGAAGCAAAGATACAAGGGAAAAAGGACGAGCATTCGGAAAATTGGCAGCAGGATTCAATTCGAGTCAATCCGGTCGAGGTAAACAAAGGAGGCCATGTGGATTCTGGCAGCAAGATGGACAGGCGGACGGACTGACGGCCTCGAGCCACACAGCCAACCGGCCGGTCAAGCTCACTTCTGCGCCGGAACCTTCCTTGACTGGGGCCTTTGGTAGAAATGTCGATCGGAATGTTGAAACTTGACTTCGACTTGGATGCTTTGTAACGCCATCGACGCCAGCCCAGCCAGCCCCCGTGGAATAGAATAGAATCAATACCTGATCGCTTTCCCCTTTCGACCTGCAATCAAAACGCCTAAAACGACTTCTCTCAACTCGGAGATTCTGTCGGTGTCATGACAAGAAATTTGGAAGCTAGAGAAGACGAGACTTCATCGCTGAATCGCCCCATCTGGGAAGGACATGTGTCAAGGCCGATTTACCGTCTGGTCATTTCGTAACCATCTTTGTCCAAAATGACTCCCAATCTCTCCAATATGAGTGCTCCGAGTCGAACGGGCGCGGATAGAAAAAATAGGCTGCGTGCCGCATAGGAAATTAGTCAGCATGTGTTGTCTGATACAGAAAGTGTCACACCAACCTTGGATTACCTCCGCTTGCTAGAAGTAAGATCCGAAGCATTCCCCCATCAAAGAATCGTGCATTTCTTACTGCTCTTCTTGGGCGCCGGCTCTAGCGCTGCCACGATGGCCTCGTCGAAGACATCTTTGAGCTTGTACTGGGTTAAGGCGCTGCACTCGACGTATTTGATAGCACCGAGATCCTTGGCCATTTTCTCTCCGTCTTCCTTGCGAACAGGCTGCATTTTCTGTTTGGCGAGCTTTTCACGGACTGAGGCGTCATCCCGAAGATCGGTTTGAGTGCCAACAATCAGACACGGAACTCCAGGACAGTGATGGTGAACCTCGGGGAACCATTTCTCTCGGACGTTTTCAAACGAGGCTGGTGATGTGACGGAGAAACAAACTAGGAAGACGTCGGTTTGAGGATATGACAAAGGTCTTAGTCGATCATAATCTTCTTGTCCGGCTGTATCAAAAAGTCCGAGTGTGTAAGGCTCATCACCGATCCTGAAACAGCCCCAGTCAGTGCACGTGCTCCGAAAAAAAAAGCAACCAGAAGGGATGGTGGCGTAATATAAATAGATCGACAGGATGGGTGGTGGGAGGGCACAAGATCGGACAGTCCACGATTGCGATAGAGATCGGCTTATCGTATTGCAATCTCGTGAGAGACATGTCCGCGCTCATTCGCACAAAAAAGGATCTACACTCACATGACGGTCACAGCGTAGTTGTCAAAGACTGTGGGGACATATTCGGAGGGGAACTTGTTGGTAGTGTAGGATATAAGCAAGCATGTCTTGCCGACAGCACCATCTCCGACAACGACACACCTAGAGGGTTGTCAGTCCTGATCGTAGAATGGGTCCGGTCAAGGAGGTGGTAGATCGGCCCGCGTCCAACTCACTTGATCGTGGAGACAACCATTCCGTTCTCGTCGATGTGATATTTCTCGTTCTCAAGGTGACGAACGTGGCAGGGGCCTTGGGGTCTGATAACGCGATGGTTTAGTTTCCTTCTCCTGAGCGCGATCTTCTTGAGTTTCGCAAACATTGCGGTGAACTTACTGGATGGGTGATCGGAAGGAAGGCGCCGGGCGCGTGAAGGGTTCTAGGCGGTGATGGTGATACTCTAAGCGTCACGCGGTGTTTTGCCTGGCAATTTGAAGGCGGTCGGAGACAACGGAAGTGAAGGGCAAAAGGCCTTGGACGTGATCGAGGGAGAGAGATCAAGACTGGCGCCATATCCGTCAGTGAGTCCATCTGTTTCCCGGGGTAGAAGTACTCACAGAGAAAGCGAAGGCGATTTAACTTGGTGGTGGTTCGCAGGACAGGGCGGTCAACGGTCCAGGATTCACGATTGAAGAGAATTGGCCAGCAAATGAAAGAGCGAGAGTAGTGAGAGTGAGAGCGAGAGCGTGAGCGAGAGGATATGTTCAGGTTGGTGGGATTTGAAAGAGGACTTTGTCAAGAAGAGAGCACAGGCATTTACCGGAAATG
Source organism: Exophiala calicioides (assembly GCA_001599795.1). Lineage (NCBI taxonomy): Eukaryota > Fungi > Ascomycota > Eurotiomycetes > Chaetothyriales > Herpotrichiellaceae > Exophiala > Exophiala calicioides. The sequence continues at coordinate 3,914,480 of BCHZ01000001.1, read as the reverse complement.
TCGACAAGGAGAGGAGAAGAGGAAGACAATTGGGTAGAGGAGTATGGGAGGACAGAATGATAAAGGATGGAGATGGAGATGAAGATGAGGACGAGGACGAGGGCGAGGATGAGGATGAGGACGAAGACGTTGCCGAAGTTGGACGGGGAGGGAGTTGCAGACACAGACGCATCAGGCAGACAGGCGCAGAGGCAGAGATCAGACCCAGGATGGATACACGGGCTTGACGGGGGCCGCGGATGGAGGACAGTGGACAAGCCCGAAGGACTAAGTCACCACCTAGGCAGAAGGCTAGAAGATTAGAAGGCTTGGAGGCGCTCTAGGCGGCGACAGGCAGTCGGAGCTCCTACGGCGCTACGTGGGCGTGGGCGTGGGCGTGGGCTTAGGCATGGGCATGGGCATGGGTATGGGCAAGAATGGGCATGGACACGCGCAGCTGCGCCTGCGCCTGTACCTGCCCTCCCGTGTCCGCTGCTCGTCTCGACAACCCCCCGTCTCCAGTCTTTCAATCTCGACTCCTCTGGAATCTTCAGCAGCTCGTCCGCTAAGCCTCAAGCTATCTGGGCGTCTTCTCACTTGCACCAAACAAGCATCGTCTCGTTCTCTTCCCTCGCTTTGGGATTGCGCATCCATGGCCTATTGTTTCCATGGCGTTTGCTCGTGCCTCGATCCGGCATGGCCTCACACGCGAAACCAGTGCCCAAGGATCAGGGAGCACGCCTCATCGCAAGCACGCAACTATTGAGTTGCTACGAGAAATCCGTTGCGTCCTCAACCAACACCGGCAATCTAGGCCCTGCCTATCTTGGCCGTCGACGAATCGCTACGCGGTGACTCGGTGACCGTCGACGCTTTACCGGCACCCAACCATTCTTGGATCGACTGTCACAGATTCCCGTCGAGCACAACACAAGTGACAAGAGAATGAGCTCTGCTGGCCCCGAGTCAAACGCGTCAATCTCGTGTTCTCCTGCCGTCTCGGCCACGGCCATCTTATCACAACCCTCTCTCCCCGAGGAAAACTCTCACCCCCCTGGCCTCCGGTGTTGTTCCTCCCCTTCGGCACCGCCCGTGCTCCGGAAACGACACCACCTCGCATTCAATCTAACCCCGAAAGGGAATACCGAGGATGTCTAGATTGTCTCTATTATGGAGTAAGAATATTCGATACCAAAAGACGGAGTAGGTACCCCCTTGATTCATTCTTGGTTGTAGAGGTATACCCGACCTACCCTTGCGTACTAGTACTGCCACTCCGTCATTCCTGTCCCAAGACCGCATATTTGTACATTCAATGACATGGATTGTACCTGGCCAAGTTCGGGTATCGTCTTTGGGCGCCCCAATACTAAGACAGATTGCAGTTCCAAGCTGCAGCAGAAGGCGAAGGTCGCCATGCATAACACAAAACTTTCCAAGCCAGAGCTATTAGACCGGAGAGATTTCCAATTGATCGCACCTCATTCAAATCCAGACCCGGAACCATCACAAACAATAAGAAAGGAATATTAAATCAAACTTATTTCGCTCCAATCTCCTCCTCAGCCCAGCCAGAGAGGCCCCCACGGCTGTCGCTTGTCAATCCCAACCCATTAAACCCACTGGTGCCGAAGCCAGTGCCGAACGCTGACCCAAATCCACCAAAGCTGCCTTGCGGTGCGTGACCCCCGAATCCTCGAGAAGACGACGGCCCTTGCTGGCTAGACTGCTGGCCTCCGAAGATCTCTTGCGAGAAGGCAGGAAGCGAGACGGCTCTGGAATGAGCACTCCTGGTGGCTCCCAGGCCTGTGTTGGTGGGAGCCAGGAGGCCTCCAATCGTAGTCGAGGCCCCATTGCTGAGAGAGTTCGGCCCAAACCCACCGCTGATGCTGCTCTGTCGCGGGACGTGCGACGATGCCGACGCATCCAGCCCACTGTGGCCGTTGGGCATTTCGCCATACAGGGCTGCCTGTTGGGTTGCTAATGCTTGATTCTGTTGTTGTTGCAGGGTGGCAAATGACAAAGATTCGTCACGCATATCTTGCTCAGCTTGCGCTTGTTGTTGGGAAACATGTGTCAAGTACATGGTCAAAGGATTGTTGTTGCCAGCATTCAGGATTGCCGATGGAGTGGGAGCATTGATGGCCTGCTGAAGTTGGCGAGGAGCTTGTGGCTGCGTTCCCAATGACGCCTTGGGTCCAACTGGAATGGTGGATCGCGTCGGGCTGGAACCCGATTGCGACACCGGATGTTCAAACCCATTCATCGTGGCAGGAGAACCAGCAGCGTCCATACCGCCCTGAAGACGCCCGTTGTTGCCATTGACGTTGTTCAAATTTTGACGCGGCGGGTTTCCGCAGCGGTCCTTGCCAAAATTGATCTTGAAGCGCTTGTATTCCTCTCTCCCTCGGACAGCCTCGATGGCTTTGATGGCATTGGCAATGTTGGTGAAGTTGACAAAGGCACAGCTCTTCTCTCGCAGGGTGTTGACAAGCTCAATCTCACCATACTCGGAAAAGTCTTGTCGAAGTCGCTCCTCACTCCAGCTCTCATCCAGATTCCCAATGTAAACATTTCGCGAAGCCCCTCCACTCACTGCCAAAGCGATGGCCGGTGGGAGAGCTCCAGAGTGCTTGCCCCAACCAATCTTGAGTCGGCGATTATGGATCATAAGACCTTGAAGATTACTCAACGCGTAAAATGATGCTGCAGATGTAGGGTCGATAAATGTCACAAAGCAGATGTGCTTGTCAGGAATATATCGAATATGGTGCAGCAACCCCCCTCGGACCACATTGCAAATCTCTTCGATTGTGGTTTCGGGATGGATGTTTCCAAGATAGACGGTTCGATTTCCCAGATTGTTGACGCCGCCGGCAGTCGTAGCCACGGCCGCCGCCGCCACCGACTGTTGTGCAAGAGCATTCGAAATCAAATCACGATCGGCTCCGTTGAGGACATGAGCATAGCCAGGAGCAATCCCCAAGTACTGCGCGGCATTCTGCTGTTGCGTCTTAGAGACGTACGCACACCTGTCCTTGCCATAATAGACACGTCGAGGCGGCCCCCATTTGGGATCTTGCGGGAGCTGTGCCACGGCCTTGATGGCGTTGCCAATGGAGAAATAATGCACAAAGCCAATGGCTTTCTCGCGAACCATTTTGATGGTGTCGATGGGTCCAAACTTACCGAGATCCTCTCGGAGTTCCTGTTCAGTGATATCCTCGGGAAGGTTACCCAGGTAGACGTTTCTGGAGGCCCCTGACTGCTGTACAGCAAGGGCGACAGAAGTTGGAACCTGAGACGGCTTTCCCCAGCCGATCTTGATGTCATGCCCTTTGATCGCTAGCTTCTTCAAGATCGCATCCGAGTGGAAATGGGTCGCGGAGCTACTGTCCAGGAAAGAAATGAATGCACAATTCTTCTCCGGGAGCAGCCTCACAGACTCGATCTGTCCGCTTCGTACATGGCTCAAGATCTCTTCAGCAGGAGTGTCGGCAGGGATATTTCCCAAATACACCGTACGGCTAGTGCCTGTCACCCAAGTGTTGCCAACTCCAACCATTGGTTGATAGCCACCAAACGCAGCGCCACCCAGACCTCCAAATCCTGTGGGGGACTGTGCGGTAAAGTTGTCTGGAGACATCATGGCCTGGTATGCTTGGGGCGACATAGGATTGACATGGTTCTGGGTAGGACTCCCAAGCTGGGCTTGTTGGTTCTGTTGATATTGCTGGGTCTGGTGGTGCAAAGCATTGGTGGCCTGAGGGAAGCGGTTGAAACTTGGAAACTGCGGCGAAGCGAAGGCACCAGGGGAGCCTGGTTGAAAGGGGCTGCCGAGCAAAAGTTGGGAGGGCAGCAAAGCGGCGAAATTCATATCATACGCAGTACCAGGCGTCTGTTCGTTGGGATTATATGCATGTTGCTGGTCCTTTGGTCCTGTAGCTATCGAGGGAATGGTTGGTTTGCGTAGGTTACGGTCGCCGTAGCCAGGGTAGGGCCCCTGATTTGAATTGTATGCGCCATGACTGAAGCCTGTATTATCTGGACCAAACTTGGATGTCCCAAACCGATTCCCAAACCCTCCAAACACGTCCTGACTCTGCATTGTGGTGAGCATGTGGGATTGTTGGGTGGTTGTGTCCCCAGGACCAAGTCCAAGGACAGCAGAGACTTTTTTGTTTTGATGCTGTCTTGGGGAAAGCGGATGCCTGGAAAGGTGTCGGCTACCGCAGCAGAGTTGGAGATGGAATCAAGGCAAGGAGAGGTCTCAAATGGTTGATTAAAAGGCCTGCGGCTTTTCTTTCGAAGGAGGGTTTGTACAAACAAGGGAGTGACCGAAGCGGAAGTCGTAAAAGAGGGTCTATGTCGAAAGCTGCAAAGGAGTAGCGACAGTGGTAATGGAACGAGTGAATGGAATAGAAGAAAAAGATGGAATAGAAGAAAGATAGCAGGATTGGAGAGAAGGAGAGCAGCAGCAGTCCGGAGTAACAAAGTGCAAAAGAATGAATGAGGTGGACCAGAAATGAAGGTAGGGAATTGGAACGGGCCAGGGTAGCGGAGAGACAGTTGACGGCAGTACGGAGTAGTCATGCCAGAATTAAGGCTAACCGAGCCAGTGTGCCAAAAGTGGGTGGCTAACCAGGAATTAGGGGGCACCAGGCACAGGGCACGCAGGCGCGGGTGCAGGTACAGGCGCAGGCACAGGTGCGGGTGATGCGGGAGTGGCACCCTTGACGGGGTTTCCCTACTTCAACGATAGACCGACAGCAGGCAAGCCAACGCCACTCCCCAGCAACCCACACGATTACTCGGTATTCATTCGCTGATTCAGATCAACAAAGCGAGCACATTTGTCCAACTCACCCCCTGGTTCTGATACGGGCTGGGCAGTTTCTGGGAGGCTTCAGACCAAACGGGGGCTGCAAGAAGGGGTGGGCAACGCTGATACAGGAGACTAGAGATGGGCATGTTGGGTGATCAATCTGCAGGCTGCTGGGGAGGGCGGCACTACGAAGACTCGCGTTACTAGTAGAAGCGTGGAATTGGTATGGAGAATTTCCGAAGGGGCTGGCGCTCGGGATTGGCTGAGCATGAGTGCCAATCCGCAGGGGGGTATTGCCCGTAGTTAGGGCACAATTCTCAGGATTCCAAGGGCCATGGGGGCCTTCCGATCCACGGCCTGGTAGCCTACTGTCGGTACTGGGTACATACTGGGTATGTAGCTTAACGGTGGAGGCCGAGGGGCTCCTGGGGCGAGGCGAACGGACGGAGTCCTGGGCATGATCAGGTGAGAGAGACAAGAGACAATAATGACAAGACACTGGATTAATCAAGCTCCCATCTCAAACTGTGGCGTTGGTTTGATTGCCTTCGGAATCCTGGGAATGATTGGCCATTCACTGCCCTTGCGCTTGAGGCGTCTCCGGGAGCGTTCCTGAGCCAGTTTAGCCCGTCTCGTCAATTCTTCAGGACCCGGGAAGTCAATTGCTACTGGGACTCTGGCAGAGCCTGGGAGAGCCCGGGAGGGCCGTGGTCCTGTGGGTGTCTCAACCTCCACGCAGCAACAATGCAGACGAACTGTTACGTTGTGTCAAGCAGCGAAAATGTCCATAGCCAGTATTGTTTCTTTTCTTTGCTTTTATTTTCCTTTTCATGGCGGCGTATGACTTTGGCAGTTGGAAATAAACAAAATGCTGTGTTTTATTACGATGCCTTTTCACATATTTGCATCAGTAACACCTGCACCTGACACATAATCGGTGATTCTACCTACGATGAGGAGAAGAACTAAGTAAGCAATTACCAACAGGTAGGTACTGAGTACTCCGTACCTAGCGAGCTACCCAGTACATAGTACATACCCAGTAGTATGACGCCGCCTGAGGCCTAATGCCAAGAACTGCGCCAACCAGGCTACGAATAGAATTCGCGCTGTCCTCCTATCTTATCTGCACCTCGTCACACACTGGCAGAACACACGCCAAGTTTGCTCTTGAAGCAGTCACGATCAGGTTGGTGAGTCACATGCATTTCCCTCAAATTCCATCAATTCAATCCCTCCATCCACCGTTCCGTATCCGTCACTGCAACATTCAAGCGTCGCAACCTGCAGACTTCCTCTGGCAGTCAACATGGCGCCGCCGATTTACGTTGACGAAAGTGCCGGCAAGGACGACGAGTCCGGCACCGGTTCGGAGACGGCACCTTATAAAAGTCTCTTACATGCCATGATCCAACATCCTCCCGACACAGCAACATATCAAATACGGAAGCCCAAAACCGACCCCGTTGATGCTAGTGAAGACCTAGCTTCTCTCCAGGAATGGAAGCCGGCCTCCAAGTCCGCTTTGAAGAAAACCACCAACCTGTTCGAGCAGCACAAGAAAAAACAAGCCAAAGCATCTGAACTCGCCATCCGAGAGAACGCCGACTTGGCTAGACGACAGCAGGTTCTTGAAGAGGCCAAAAAGGTCATCATCGAGGAAGACAAGAGCTTGCCTGCCGCCCTCAGGATCCGGCTCGACGAGACTGATCCCACAAAGATCAAAGTCGGCTCGGCGGACTCCGTCGGAACGCGTGTTCGTGTGTTTGGTTACGTCCACCACGTCCGCTCCCAGAAAGATGTCATCTTCGTCACCCTCAAGGACGGATATGGCCAGATGCAATGCGTCTTCACTGGTAACCTGATCAAAACCTACGCAGCCATGACTCTGACCCTGGAGACCACACTCGAAATCTGCGGGGAGCTGAGGTCGCTCCCTGCCAAAGCCCACGCCCCACTGGATCGCGAACTCCACGCCGACTATTTTACCGTCATTGGCGCCGCCGTCGGCGACAAGGATGCCATCACCAACAAAGTCCAAGAGGGCGGCGACCCCCAAACCCTTCTCGATAACCGCCACCTTGTCATCCGAGGCGACACTGCCTCTGCTGTTCTGAAAGTCCGCGCCGCCGTAAAAAAGGCGTTTGCCCAAGCGTACGAGGAGACCCGCCTCACCGAAGTCACCCCGCCAGCCATGGTGCAGACTCAAGTCGAAGGCGGCGCCACGCTGTTCGAGTTCAACTACTATGGCGAAAAGGCCTACCTCACACAATCCTCGCAGCTCTACTTGGAGACTTGCCTGGCATCCCTCGGCGATGTCTATTGCATATGCCCATCCTTCCGCGCCGAAAAGTCTCTCACCCGACGTCACCTTAGCGAATACACTCACATCGAAGCCGAGTTGAACTTCATCACCTTTGACGACCTACTCGCCCATCTGGAGCAGGTCATCTGCCGCGTCATCGAACTGACTCTGGCCGACCCCATCATGGCCAAGCACATCTTGGAGCTTAACCCGGACTTCAAGCCCCCTTCCCGGCCATTCCGACGCATGAAGTACGCCGATGCCATCGAATGGCTGGTCGAGCATGAAATCCCCAACGAAGAGGGCAAGCCGCACGCCTTTGGCGACGACATTGCCGAAGCGGCCGAGCGGAGGATGACCGACGCCCTCAACGTGCCGATTTTCCTCACCCACTTCCCCGTCTCCATCAAGGCGTTCTACATGCAGAAGGACCCGACAGACAAGCGCGTCACTGAAAGCGTCGATTGTCTCATGCCCGGCGTGGGCGAGATTGTGGGTGGCAGCATGAGAATTTGGGACTATGACGAGCTTATGGCGGCGTATGACCGAGAGGGGATCGACCCAAAGCCCTACTATTGGTACACGGATCAGAGACGATACGGCACCTCTCCTCACGGCGGTTACGGACTGGGTCTCGAGCGTCTCCTGGCCTGGATGTGTGGGCGCTGGACTGTCAGGGAATGTACCCTCTATCCGCGCTTCGCCTACCGATGCACTCCTTAATTTTCCGCGCCACGGGACAGGGGACTGCTGGCTAAGATTAGATGAGACGAGACGAGACGAGGCTAGAACTGCACTCGACACGTGTATTGGCTTATGAGTGTGCGTGACTTGTACGAGGTCAGGACTGGGAATGGAATGAGTACTACGAAGGACGAGATAGATAAGCAGGAACTTAGATTTTCCAACCCACCATCCAATTTCTACTCTGAAATTTTTATACATGCACACACCCTCTAGAGATATTTTTTAGGCATAGTGCTCTTCCGCCACTTGTACCAAACAAATACACCAACACAGGCCGTCTGAAAGGCCATGAAGGAATAAAGGATGAAGCCGATGCGCGGGGTATGGGCCTGCACATATTCCTTCAGACGCTGTGGAACCTGTTCCGTGACCCCCTCGTGCGTCTTCTGGAGCTGTTCTGAGAGCAGGGCGAACTGGGTCTTGTGGTCCGACGACTTCAGCTCGCGAGCAAGGTCACCCGTGACACGATCGAGGTTGGCCACGCGTGAGTCTAGGCTCGCGATCATCTGGCCGTTGGGCATGCGGGAGAGAATCTCCTGGTACCGGGCCTCCTCGGCGGTTGTGTGGCGCGTGATTTCGGTGAAGAGGTTCGTGATGGATTTGGAGAGGAGGTTGAGGCGGTTGTTGAGGTCGGCGAACTGGGCTTCCGACGTCATGTATTGTGAGCTTGGGGCGCTGTTCGTTTGTACCTGACCGGAATCGGGTGTGTCTTGGTTTGATTGTGGAGGAGGGGGAGCTTGTTGTTGTTGTTGCTGCTGCTGCTGCTGCTGCTGCTCTTGTTGTTGTTGGGCTTGCTGGCCTGGGGGAGGGAAATTGACCGCGGTGAGGGTAAAGGCAAAGACTTCAAACGAGTCTGGCGGGTCTGCTGAGGCAGCGGTCATGCCAAAGCCATAGTCTGAGGGCAGGGTGACTTTGTTTGTCGCAAAGCAAATCCTCCCGTCCACACGGACTTCTAGGCCTTCTCGCGTCGACTTCACGTTAATGTGTGAGGGGCGGCCCATGTTTCGATAAACATAGTCGCAGTGGCCAAAGGCCAGGCCGTCGATATTCTGTTGGCTCTTGTACTCGACAGATCCGTCGTTTAGGAATCCCCGAATCTTCTGTAAGCCGCCCACCGTGTCCACGACGATTGCCAGTCCCTCCCACTTGCCCACCGAGTATATGCTGGATGTGCTGATAACTTTTTCTCCATTGTTGGCGTACCAGAGCTGTAGACTGCCACTGCCCCGGTCGGTGGGGCCGACTCTGAATTTGAAATCGGCGGTCCAATCTTGCAGCGAGTTCTTTTGCTCTGTCCATAACGCGCCACGCTTGTGTCCGCCGTAGGGTGGTGTCAAGATGACTTTGTCGGAAAGGAGTTGAGGCACGTGTCCTTCTCCCAGCATGGCCCAGCCAGGGATGGCAAAGGAATTAGGTGAGATGCCTTGTTTGTGACCAAAGGACATGTCATCAACGACATCATGGGCGAGGGTGGCAGACGCCCAAAGGAGGGATATTATCGATGAGCGAAGAGTAAACATGATGATCGGGTGAGGAGCCAACTGCGCTTTCCTGTCAGTATTTGAGCGCAGGGGTGGAGAGGAGGTCTCATACAATGGCACGGCGGAGGCCGAATCAGAGATCAGAAATAAGAGCTTCAGTAATACAGGCGTCAAAGTGACGGTCTCTTGTTTGTGACCCAAGTGCGGAATATTGATACAGTGGCCCAAGTGAGGCAAATCGCAATGACGCAGTAACGGACTTCGCGGACAATGTCAACAGTTCCAGGGGCGGGTTCAACGAGGTGCCGGACGTTTAGATTCTTGAAAGCGACATGGTGTGTGAATCCCTCAAGTCCGTCCATCCATCAGTATGCTCGGATAAAGAGCAGGAGGGCTTGTGAGGTAACGTGAGTTAGTCTGTCTCGAGCGGACAGACAGGCCAGGAGAGGGAGACGAGGCGCAGGGAGTCCGAAATATCACGAGTTTTAGCAACTGACTAGTGGACTCCGCATATCTGTACTGAGTACTGAGTAGTGACACGTGCACTCACGTGTAGAGACTAAGGGGATCCTTAACCAGTCACTAGAACCCGATCTTTCCCCTTTTTGTCATAGTTAACGGTTAGCGTCGGCCAACCACATAGCTTAGCACTAACTTGTTGGCCTTCTGAGAAACTCCCCAGGTATTACGGAGTATCCGTACTTCTTCGTAGACATTTTCCTTCTCACCCGGGGATCATCAGTCTACCATGGCGTCCACTGTATCAGCCACCTTCGGGCAGTTCATCGACAAGACCCCCATAGTCCAGGTACGTCCAGATCATACCGATATAGGGGGATGGAGAGATGCAGCTGCTGATGTGGGCGAAACAGGATAAAAGGCCACCGAGGACTAAGCGACCGCCGGGGGACGATCAATGGCCTTCGTTGTTCCAGACTGCTGTGGTGGCCACTGCCCTGAAGATACTGCTCTTCCCTGCCTACAAGTCAACCGACTTTGAGGTCCATCGAAATTGGCTGGCCATCACTCACAGTCTGCCTGTCAAACAATGGTATTATGAGGCATGTCCAGCTCGACCAACCAGTTCAACTGTTCGCGGAGCCCATCTAACTATCAGCCAGGCCACCTCCGAATGGACGCTCGACTATCCTCCAGCATTCGCCGTCTTCGAATGGATCTTGTCACAGCCGGCGAGCCTCATAGACTCTGCCATGGTACAGGTTTATAACCTGAACTACGACTCATGGGCAACCATTTGCTTCCAGAGGAGTTCTGTCATTATTACTGAACTACTTCTGGTCTATGCTTTACACAAGTAAGGGAAGGCCTTCAATTTGCCGTACAAGAAGCGGGTGCTGACGAGTCTAGATACATGGAGACATCGCCGCCTTCGACGCGCCGGCAGAGCCACGCCGTTGCCCTTTCGATTCTTCTGTCGCCTGGGCTCTTGATCATCGACCACATTCATTTCCAATACAACGGCTTTCTCTACGGCGTCCTGATTCTTTCCATCGTCCTGGCAAGGAAAGAGTCCACCATGCTCTACAGCGCGATTCTCTTCGCCGTTTTGTTGTGCCTCAAGCACATTTATCTCTACCTGGCACCGGCATATTTTGTGTACCTTCTTCGGATGTACTGCCTCCAACCCAAGAACGTCTTTCGCCCTCAGTTTTTAAATGTTCTCAAACTGGGAGTGAGCATGGGTGCGATCTTTGGCGCGGCATTTGGACAGTTCGCGGCTTGGGGCCAACTCGAGCAACTTAAAACTCGACTGTTCCCGTTCTCAAGAGGCCTCTGCCATGCGTACTGGGCGCCCAATGTGTGGGCGCTCTACTCTTTCCTGGACCGGGCGCTGATAGTCGTCGCCCCACGACTTGGGTTGGATGTCGACCAGACAGCGGTCAACAGTGTCACCCGTGGATTGGTCGGGGACACCTCGTTTGCAGTCTTGCCCGACGTCACCGCTCAGCAATGCTTTGGCCTGACCTTGGCTTTCCAGCTCGTTGCCCTGACCAAACTCTGGCTGGATCCAAGCTGGGATGCGTTTGTCGGGGCCCTCACGTTGTGCGGATATGCCTCGTTCCTTTTTGGCTGGCACGTTCACGAGAAAGCAATCCTGCTGGTCATTATCCCCTTCAGTCTTTTGGCCATCAAAAACCGGTCTTATCTGGCAAGCTTCCGGCCTCTTGCAGTTGCTGGACACGTATCTCTATTTCCGCTTTTGTTTACGGCAGCTGAAGGCCCGATCAAGGTGGGCTACACGGTCTCCTGGCTGATCATCTTCTTGTATGCTTTTGATGAACTTGCCCCGGCTCCGGCCAGGAGAAGAGTGTTCCTACTGGACCGGTTTGGGCTGCTGTACATTGCGATATCGGTGCCGTTGATGGTCTACTGTTCGCTGGTGCACCGGATGGTATTCGGGGAGAGCTACGAATTCCTTCCGCTGATGTTGATTAGCACGTATTCAGCTGTTGGAGTGCTAGGATCATCGCTGGGATTCCTGGTTTGCTATCTGTTGTGATGGTGGGACTGTTTGTGCTGTTCAGCAAAGGAGACTACTTCGCAAACGCGGGTTTGTACATGAAAGAGACCAGGAGGCTGGACAATAATCAGCCTCGCAGCCTCGACCGTAGGTAGCATTAATTGAATCCGCAAGGATCTTTGTGGGCTTCAGACACGCGTCTCTACTTTAATGCACACATTTGTGGTGGAGTTGAGGGATCCAGACGATGGCCCCGGGCAACACGCGGTAATCCCGGTGGGCGTCAGCGGTTGAGGATGAGGGAGATGGCGAGGCCAATGGGTCAATCCGAGGTGATATTGCGGCATTGCGGGCTCAAGGTAGACGCCATGGGCCCAAAAGTGGTCGCATTGGACTGGGCGTGGACGCCGGAGTCGAACGAGTACCTTTACGCCCAGGGAAAAAGAGTGGTGAGAGATTTGATGAGTGACCGTGGCTAGTCGAGGAGTCGAGGGTGGAATGATTGGATGTGGTCGAGGAGCCCGCCCGCCAGACCTTCCCCTTGTGGCGTTTGTTTTGTAGCCGACAACAGGATCGCCAAGCCACGCACGGCGCGAGGTGGGCGGTAGGCGGCATGCATCTACTCAGGCTTGTTGGTCCCCTACTGCCTGACAGTGCCTGTGCCTGTGCCTGTGCCAGTGGGCTGTGAGCTGGGAGCTGGGAGCCTTCCTGTTCCATGTTCTATGTTCCATGTTCCTTCTACGGCGGGCAAAAGCGGGCTGCAGCTCGGCCTGCCCTACCCTGCCCTGCCTTGCCCTGCCTTGCCCTGTCCTGTCTCGCCCTCCCCCCGACGTCCCTGACTGGACGTGCGGCGTGCGGCGTGCATTTCCACCGGCCACCACACGGCGACCGACAGACGGGCCCTCCACTCCCAAGTACGGAGTACTACTACTTACCCAGTAGTAGTACTTACTGAACCATTACGAGCAGGGGACCCACACCCAACTTTGTTCGACTACCCACTACTGTACCCTCCCTCCGTGACCCTCTCTTGCCCGAACTGACTGCCGCCGCACCCTACTTCCTTCCGTACACACGGCTCCAGTCCTGGGCATTCTGTTCCCTCTCCTCCTCCTCGTCATGTTGGAATCTTTTGTTCTCTTTCTTCACCACCACCAAACAACCGCCCTCTTCCTCCACTGACTCTCCGATCCTCCGTCCTCCATCACCGCCGTCTTCGCCCGCGGTTGCATTCCTCCCCTCTTTCCTCATGACGCGTTTTCTTCGCCAGATGTACGTCTCCCCCTTCTATTCTCGTTCGCAAACCCCGTCACCACCGCGTCGGACCTGACCACCACCCAACAACACGTCCAGCCCCGTTGACATTCGGTGCTTTCTAGGATCCCGTGCCCTTGAGACCTCCTTCTACACCACCTCCGTTCCCTCCTTGGCCTCCGCCCTTCCGGTCTCGGTCTCGATCGCCTACCCTCCCCTCCGTCCGCAAGGATGGTTTTGTTCAAGAGAAAACCGATTCGCTACCTCCCTCACCCTCACCTCGACGATTTGGAGTGCGATGTGTGGTTCATTTCCGAGTCCAATGAAGTCTTTACTTCCTACGATGCCTATCTGGAGCGCATGGACTTCTTCAAGTCGAAGCGGTTTACATGCGAAGTCACAGGACGCTCCGGCCTGACCTTCTTCGACGCGCTACGGAGTGAACAAGCCGGCTCGCGAGAAATAGACGAAGCCTTCCCCCAGGCCCTGCGAGAACCCGTCTTGCGCCGCGTGCAATTCTCTACCACCTCTCGAATTGACAGTCTCGTGGAAGAGATCTACAACGACTTCAAGAATGACTTCTACCCCGGCGAACTGGTGACGGTCATCTTGGACGATGCCACCCGGTTAAACGGATATGTCAGAGACAAGGCCAAATTTGCCGAGGTCAGGGCGCCGGATGGGACTGTAGCAAGAGACGCATTCTCCCGATACTTTGTCAAGCTGGTTGACCGACCGGACGAGGAGGCTCTTGTCGACGACAGCCACATTGTCCGAGATCGCAAGGTCTTCACCAAACAGATGCTCCGCTCGTTCATCAAGAATACCGTGACCCGAGAGGGCTGGAACGGCGCCCCGTGGATCGTCAAACCCGATGTCGCCGAACGCTTCCGCATCGACACCAATGTTCCTCCACATCTCCAGTACAGCAGCAAGGCTGCTGCAAGAAAGGCTGAGAAGAAGAACAATAACGTCGAGCAGGATGCCATGTTTGGGATGTGGCAACCCCACAGACTACCAGAACTAAAGCCTGCACCCAAGGGTCGGAAAGGTCAGGCCTCTCAACAAAACCGCACGCCTCAAGAAGAGGTAGAGCCTGCCTTGGCCGCATATTGGAATGCCTACCACAGGGACATGGGTCGCGTCCACGACCCTCATTTGATGCCTCGGTCGTGGGGTCATATGCAACCACCGCCTCCTCCCGACCATGGTCACTACTACCCAACATATCCTCACCAACCCATGCCACAAAACGGCCATTATTACCCTGCACCGACGCAGCAAGTAGTTCACCGGGAGGCCGCACAGCACATCCCGCCTCCACCGCCCCCGCCGCCACCGATCAAATACCCCATTGACGATTTGGATGTTGAACCGGTCAGAGACGGCACTCATCGTCCAACCCTGAAGTTTATCACTCAAGAGAAATGCACCGACGAGAAGTCGGCGGCAAATGTGATCCCGGGCTTGAAGGAGGAGATGGTGGGGTTCCTACTTGAGACTTGGAACACCCTTAATGTCTACTGTCAAGTCCTTAAATTGGACTCGTTCACCTTTGATGATTTGGTGGAAGCAATGATGTTCTCTTCGGTGGAAGTCGATTGCGAGCTCTTCGTCGAGGTGCACTGTGCACTCCTCAAGCAGCTTGTCAATGCCGAAAACAACGAGGATGGAGCCATACAAATATCACTGCCCGACCTCCCGGACCCAGACGAAGACGAAGAGGATTCAGAAGAAGAGGAGGAGAGCAAGCTGCCAACCCCCACTCCCGAACCCGAGTATCCCGCCAAGAGGACGCGCAGCAGTCTCAACAAAGTTCAATTCGTAGATGAGCAACCCGAGCCCGAGGAGGAAGAGGTTGACGTCGTAACTCACCGAGCAGCTGAGATGTTTGATGGGTACAGCTGGATCGACCGACTTCGAAAGCGAGATCTCAGACACGGTGGGTGGCAATTGGTCATGGTGGGGTTGCTTCACCAACTTTCGGGAAGACCGAGACTGAGTGATGCCTGCAACAACATTCTGGCCCATCTGGCGCCTTTGGACGCCGAGCCCACAATCAACACTGCCAGAATTCAATATTCCACCATGGACATCAATCTGCGGGTCGAGGCTCTGCAAATGATTTCCCGGCTCTTCCTCGAGACCAAAACCGTCAAGGACTTTTTGGAAGAAATGAGCAATACCATGACTCACTATCGGAAGATCAAGATTGAACACCAGAGATCGCGAAAAGACGCGTTGGCCAAGCTCAAGGAACTCCAGATCGAACGACGACTCTTGGCCCCCGAACCTGAGAAATCCCCGTCTCCTCTGCCCGAGCTTGAGGACACCATGGAAACCGAAAAGGCCGAAGAAGGGGACGTCTCGATTCCCGATTCGGAAGATGAAGAGCCTGCTGTGATCCGTTCTCTTCGACGAGGCAATGATCGAGCGGCGGAACGAAAGCGAAAACGCGAACAGGAGCAAGAACGGAAAGAAAAAGCAGCTGAGGCCAAGCAGAACAAGGGCAGCAAAGAGTATCAAAAGGTTCTCAAGCAAATTGAAAAGGAACGAGACCGAATCGACCAAGCTGAAGAGCAGATTATCATTGTTGATGGGGATTTACGTGAGGCCGATTGTCCCAGGACTCGGATGCTTGGGAAAGACCGCTTCTGCAATCGATACTGGTGGTTTGAGAGAAACGCAATGCCTCATGGAGGATTGCCAGACAGCTCCACAGCCGAAGCCGAGTACGCCAATGGTCGCGTGTGGGTCCAAGGTCCGGATGAGCTGGAGTATCAGGGCTTCATTGAAATCTGTGAAGCCGACAAACACGCATACTACCGTCGATTCCAGATGACTCCAGCTGAACGCAAGAGGATGGAAGAAGGTCCGACCAGCCTGGACTCGGCACATCAATGGGGGTTCTACGACACCCCCGAAGAACTAGACATGCTCATTGGATGGCTCGACTCTCGGGGAGTGCGAGAACTCAAACTCAAGAAGGAACTCCAGATCCAGAGAGATGTCATCATCAAACATATTGAAAAGCGAGCGGCGTATCTTGTGCCGCGCGAGAAATCAGAAGAGCCAGCGACGCGAATGTCAACGAGGACCAAGACCTACATCAGTGACAAGACGCACCGATGTCTACAGTGGAAGAACACCACCGCAATCGCCGAGCTCGGCCACCGACATGTCGACCGCCCTCCAGCGCCCCGAGGCCGAGGGAGGAAACAAGTTGTGCAGGACGATCCCGCCACGACACGCAGCACACCTGCCCTGCCGCCAGTTTTGAATCGTCAAGGCAAGCCTGTCACCAGACAAGGCTCCAGATACCATTTCTAGGAAGAACAGGGTTGGTTTTCTATGGTTATCAATCAACACCGGGAGAGTTTACGCAAGACGACGAGACCAAGACAACAAAAGTCCAAGAATTAGATAGCGTGGCGTTTCGTGGCAAAAAGCAAACACACAAGTGCTGAATTGGTGGCAGTATCGCATTGGCGCTTGACGACTGGGCTGGACTGGACCGGACTTGGAAGGTTAGCTGTTTGGGTCTGTTATTTCTGTCGCGACCGACGGAGCTCGTTTCGATCGACATTTTCCCACATGGTGGGCAGGCTTTGGACTTGGGCGCGCTGGCTTTTACTATGACGATGACGACTAGGTGGTGGTGGACCGCATTTAGATATCATTTGCTGCATGGGGGTTTTATTGTTGGAGCTTGGAGAGTTGGACGGCGGGAGGTGTTCCAGAGGCGGTGCGTGGTACAGTGGGCGAGCCCCGGAGTTGAATGGGAGCGTTCGACTGTCAACGTGTGTTGTCGTGTGTATGGCATAGCCTGGGTCGACAATGAGGGGCTGGGGATGGTAGGAGTCGAAAAAGAACCATGACTTGCCTTGGACTAGATCCTCAGCGAGTATTATGTATTCTACGAGAAAACAGGCTTTGTCCTAAAAGTTCCCCGGCTGTACTGGAGATGAAGTGATCGACCATATGTCCACGAATTAACTGAACTTGATGCGATCATTCACGCAAATTTTATTCTTCTCGCATCCTAGTCACATGATATTCTGTCGTAAGCCGACTTGAATTACGGCTCCCCATCCCACACTAGCCATCAGCGTCTTGGTCGCGTCTACTCCATACATACATACATACATACATACATACATACATTGCTCACAGCTCACAGTTCACAGCTCGCAGCTCACCAGCTCACCAGCTCACCACTCACAACTCATCCTTACCCTTGACGGCTTCTTTGGCAGCGTGGCCGCCAGCGACGGCAGCATCGCCCAGTACCTTGGCCCTCCCCGGCTTCTTCAAAACCACCTCTTCCCCTCTATCCCTGAGGCCGCGTTTGACCATGCTGGTCAACATCTCGTAGACGATCTGGGCGGCGGCTAGGGCGGTGTTCTCGGCGACGCCGTCATAGGCCGGGGCGACCTCGACGACGTCGGCGCCGACGAGATTCAAGCCGTCAATGCCGCGCAGGATCTGGATGAGTTCGCGGGTGGTCCAGCCGCCGGGCTCGGGGGTCCCAGTGCCTGGGGCAAGGCCCGGGTCGATGACGTCGATGTCGACGGACAGGTAGACGGGGTCCTCGGTGCCGATGCGCTGCATGATCAGGTCGACGATGCCGCGGACGCCGAGCACGTCGATGTCGTCGCTCTCGATGCGGAGGAAGCCCTGGCGGTCGTCGTTGTCGTAGTCGGCGTAGTCCAGCCCGCCCAGCCGCGTCCGCAGACCCGCGTGCACGCTCGTCCCGTTGGCGATCAGCCCTTCCTCGCTCGCGATCCAGAACATGGTTCCGTGCGTAAAGTCCGCCTGCGTCGGCGTCGCGTCCCACGCGCTCGGGTACGCCCCCGGGTGCCACGTGTCCAGGTGCGCGTCGAAGTGCAGCACCGTGATCGGTCGCCCGTGGATCTTCTGCAGCGCCCGCAGTGCCGGCAGCGCGATGCTGTGGTCCCCCCCCAGCGTAATCAGCTTCGGGTGCGTGTGCGACGCCGGGTTCCCGTGGCTCAGCGGTCGTCGCGACACGAGCTCCAGGTATGCCGTCGACATCTGGTGCAGCGCCAGCGCGTTGTCGAACGGCGTGATCGGTATGTCGCCGCAGTCCAGGATCCGCGGCCACGACGTGTATGGGTTCAGCCCTGCCCGGTGGTTGAAGCCGCGGAATGTCGTCTGCCGTGAGCTGGCCGCGCGAATGGCACGGGGGCCGAATCGGGCTCCTACATGCCCCTATGTTAGACTGTGTGGTCATGTGTCGAGGTGGGGGGTGTCGATATTAAGAGATATGAGATTGATATCGATATGACTCAATGACAGCCCGGTGGGTTTGGGGTGAGGCTTACCTGGTCGATAACTCACTGCGGTGTCGAACGGCGCACCAATGATGCCAATATCAAACGGCTCATCTGGCGCCGACAGACATCTCACATGACTCAGATGGGCAAATGTCGATATGCCTGAGAATCCCCACTAGCCGTTGCAGCATAGCGGTGTTAGTCTTGCCGTACTCAGGGCAGTAGGACAGACAGAGGGGGCTCACATCAAAGTCCCATTTCGCCTTCAGCTCTTCCAGCGGGGTGCCAGACTCGGGCGGGATCTCGACGTTGGGATTGTCGTAGAAGGAGGCGCTGGTGAGGGGGAGGGGGAGGAGGAGGAGTAGTAGTGATAGCGAGAGTGACGCTGGTATTGATAACAACATGATAGACGACAGAGCCTCGCAATCGCCAGGGGGAAAGGTTGGATGGGAGGGGGGATAGATAACCTACAAGACCTGGGAGAAGAATAGCATCTTTCTCGGCTTCGCGAGAAGGTATATATTCACGCCTGTGCATCGACCACATCGATTGAGTAATTGAAGCATCCGGGCGTCGAGTTGATTGGAGATGATTGGAGTTGATTGGGAGCGCACATTGTAAAGAGAAGTTGTCAGCGAGCTCCTCCGGCGGATTTCTCCGACTGACTTGCTTTACGCCCTATTCCTATTCTCGCCTTCTTGCCTTCTCGCGTCCTCCTTCCTCCTTCCATTCGCCTCCTTTTAATTGGTCAGCGTTGTTCGACTTGATCCCAATTCGAAAGGCTGCTTTGGCCGATATCAGAATGAGATGCGCAGAGTGGTCGTGACTGGTCTGGGAGCTGTCACACCCTTGGGTGTTGGTACGTTTAACTCCCTCTTTTTTCTTCTCCTCCTCCTTCTTCGTCCCAGCCACTGCCGTCAGGGACCAAACGAAGAGAGGACGCTGACCAGCGGCATCTCATCACCATCATCAGGAGTCCGTCGAACGTGGCAAAGACTCATCAACGGCGACTGCGCAATCGTCTCGACGCGGCACCTTGGCCCCGAGTTTGCCGCCCTGCCGAGTCAGGTCGCGGGCCTAGTCCCCGTCGGTCCCGACGAGGAGGGCTCATGGAATGCCAGCGATCATGTTACGGTCACGGTGAGAATCAGCGTCATGCTCTTCGGAGACAGAGTGGTTGAACCCCTGTCCAGGAAGCACGACAGACGGCAAAGTTTGCCCAGTATGGCCTCGCTGCCTCGGCTGAGGCCTTGAAGGACGCGGGATTCGAGGATGCAAAGGGCCTGGATCCTGACATGACGGTAAGAAGCTGCTTCCACCTTGTCGTGCTCCATGGGATTGGAAGCACCGTCGTCAACAATCTCATCCGTTCTCTAGGGAGTCTGTCTCGGCTCAGGCATCGGAAATCTCGAGGAGCTGTACAATACCTCGGTCGCCTACCATCAAGCTGTGAGATATGGTCATCTACTCATCCACGTCTCCTCCCTAATCCGACATGTCAGAAAAACTACCACAAGATCCACCCTCTCTTCGTGCCCCGACTGCTGATCAACCTGGGCGCCGGCCACATATCCATGAGATACGGACTCAGAGTACTTAGTCCCTCCTCCTTGGCCTGGTCCAGAGTTATTTACCAACGAGCCACCTCCAAATCTAGGGCCCCAACCACGCTGTGACGACGGCATGCACGACAGGCGCACATTCGGTCGGCGATGCCTCTCGCTTCATCCAGTCCGGCGAGGCGGACGTGATGATCGCCGGTGGCGCCGAATCTTGCATCCATCCACTCGCCTTGGGCGGCTTCGCTCGCTCTCGGAGTCTCGCCACCAGGTTCAACGACGAGCCGCACCTGTCGTCAAGGCCCTTCGACAAGGATAGGGCCGGCTTTGTGATTTCCGAGGGGGCTGCTTGTGTGGTGCTCGAGGTGAGATACATTTCATTTTAACTCATGTCATGTCGCCCTATGTCATAGCATGGCATGTAGCATGGCATGTCAGCAGACCCTAGCCCGTTCCATCCCTCTCTCGAAGTCAACCACGTACACTCACACCGTTGTACTGCGGCAGGAATTCCAACATGCCAAGCGGCGAGGTGCACGAATCTACGCCGAGATGGTAGGTTATGGCAACTCGGCCGACGCCTACCATCTTACGGCCCCGCGAGAGGACGGCAGCGGGGCCTTTCTGGCCATGAAGAAAGCGCTCAAAGTCGCCCAGATCTCGCCTTCTGCGGTCGACTACATCAACGCCCATGCCACGTCGACGCCTCTCGGCGACGAGGCCGAAAACAATGCCATCAAGAGGCTCATGCTGGGCGACCACGGAAGGCTGCATGCGTCTCAGATCAACGTCAGCAGCACCAAAGGTGCCGTTGGTCACCTGTTGGGTGCTGCGGGCGCCATCGAAGCTGTTTTCAGTATTCTAGCGGTACATGAGGTATGGATACCCACTTCTTTCCCCCCCGATCTGATGGACTGGACTTCCGTCCACGGCTGATACTCTTGCAGAATGTCTTGCCTCCAACCATCAATCTCGTCTCCAGCACTGAAGCCTTCGACTGCAACTACGTTGCGAATACCGCGCAGCAAACCGAGGTCAACGTCGCTCTTACCAATAGTTTTGGTTTTGGTGGTACAAATGCAAGCCTATGCTTCAAAAAATGTAGCTGATGATCATGCAACGCCTCCTGGATGGAAACCTAGATGATTCCCAGCCTTCCCAACTCCTGCCAGTTTTTGTCAGGGTCACACCACCAATCAAGTCCAACCAAAGTTTTTGCGACCCATTTGCTGCGTTCTTTTTGATATTGTTCTTCGGCAAGACGTAGGTCGTCTTGACGCAGGCGTAGATCCTCTTGACGCAGGCGTTCATAGCCATCGCCGTCAGGGCTTTTGTTGTCATGATTCTCGCTATCGTGACTCTCGTTGTCGTGGTTCTCGCTGTCGTGACTCTCGCTGTCGTGGTTCTCGCTACCACAGCTCTCGCTTTCGCAGCTCTCGCTTTCGCAGCCCTCGCTTTCATAATTCTCATTATCATGGTTCTCAGTATCATGGTGTTCTTTATCATAACCCTTGCCGTCGTCCTTCTAGGTACTAACGTCAACGGATATCTTTCTTGGAGGCGCTTTTATTCCAGCCTGAGCCATCCCCATACCTGCATGGGCTGGGGAGGCCGACACTGTCTGCGGAAAGGTGTCGTTGGGTGCAGAGGGAATGATGCCAATTCCAGGGGTCCCTGGAGAAACGCTGAACATGTTTCCTGGGCCTCGGTGTGCATTCATAGCATCGGCGAGCATAGTATGCAGCCGGATGTTTCGATATCTATGCACCGTTGAAAATAAAGGTCTTGTGACGAGAGGTTGAGGATTAGCGAGACCGCGGGTTATGCCTGCCATGACTGCGTCTTTTTCTTCGTCGGGGTCAACGGGGCCCGTCTCGGTGGGGTCGAGGTCGTCGTCGAGTAAAGCTGGGGCATTTGCATCGATTGCGGCTTCTGCAAGTCATTCTTGTTAGTGAATCACACATTTGACTTGGCATGGACAATCACGTACTCTGCTGGCGTGCCTGGTTCTTCTTCTGATATGCCGCCAACAGCATATCGTAAGGCAAGCTTCTTCCCGGTACGGCTCGTTTCGAGCTCATGCTGTGACTCTTACACGTCAAGCTCCGCGCGCACTGAGCTCCGTTGGGGAGTATGACACCACACTGCTTCTCGACATCAACAGGGCCCTTGGGTTTTGCTGCTTTGGGCTTCGGTTCCTCCTTTTTCTTCTTCTTTTTGGGTTCCTTGTCATCGTCGGCATCTGCCTTCCGTTTCTTGCCCTTCTTGGTGCCATCCTCACCGCCATCCCCGTTAACAGCGCTTTTTCTGGCGCCTCTCCCATCTTTGACCTCGTCATCGTCGTCGTCATCGTCATCAGCGCGCTCTGCCCGTTCTTTGGCCCGTTGTGCCGCTTCCCGAGCTTCTTTCTTTTTGCGTGCTCTCTCTTGCTTGGATCTCAGGCAGATGGCGACATGGTCTCTGGCGGTCCGTTTTAAGACGACCTTTTTACAATGCTTGCAGATAAGAGTATCGAGGGGTTCCAGCTTGCCGTTGGGAAAGTTGGCCATGGTTTCTTCGTCGAATTGAGGCAGGACAGGAGAGGGGGTCGTGGAAGGGGCAACGCCATCTTTGACACCTAGTCGAATCACATCAGTATGGAGTGTTGTGGTCGATAACATATGGCATACCATTTAGTTCCGTCTCCCGCTTCACTTGTAGTGGTAACTTCTTCAACTGGACCTTCCCTCCCTTCTTGTCTTCTGGTTTGAACTTGTATCCCGAGGCGGCGAACAGGCTATCAGCGCGGGCGGCCGCGGAGGAGCCTATCCACAGGTTAGAATGGGGCCATGGTATGTCTCGATGATACGGACCTTTTGCACCGCTCGAAGTCATGGCGAAGTTGGAGGGTCAAGCGTGCTCCGGCGATGATGAGATGCGGGTGAGCCAGTCACATGGAGGATAAGGAAGGAGAGTGGGGGAAGAGAGAGAGAAAGAGAGAAAGAAAAGAGTCAAAGATAAATTAAATCTACTTGGGTAGTCTGCGAGTCAACCCGCCTAGAGTAAGTACTGGTCATGTATCTCGTCGATGGCCGCTGAACGCTGAACGCTGAACGTTGAACGTACCGCACCCTGTAGCGCCTCGGACGCAACTTCCTCGAGGCTTAAGCCCTTAGCCTTGCCAGATCCATGCCAAGGCATGTTAAACGGTACAGGGCACGTGACCGGACTCACCCTATTCTGAGAATAGGCAAACAGAGCCAAATTGCCAAGAAGAGTAAAAACTACCCTGAGGTCACCCTGCTTCGGGATGAGGGTGATGCTGCACTGTGGCGCCTTCCATTGCCCGTGCCGATACTATCGGCCAATGCAGATTGAGTTCGGCGAAGGCCATGACCTTTTGCCGAAAAACTGGAGCTCGCAAGCGCTATGGCGTACAACAATGCTCTACGGATGAGCATTCGCCTTGAAGGCTCCCGTGATCATGCTTGGTCGCACTAGATCCAGCGGTGCTGTGCCAGTGCCCCCCGCCGAGGGTCAACAGCTCCCCGGTCACGATATCGGCTTCGGGGTCAGAAGTCGGAGTTGAAGGGTGCCAGGCATGCAAGGGACGGACGGGGCATGACAATACCTTCAAGTGCTTTAAATCCTTGATGAGATTCCATCTCCTTGGACCATTCTCACAGCCCATTCTCACCAAAGTAAACAGCCAACAATTCTGTAAGGAGATCCAATCATGGCGGCTACGAATGGCATTTACAACGACCGGCGCTTTGAGTTCGATGGTGTCGTTTACCAGTCTTTGGCGGAGAAACCAGTCGACATAGCCAGAGATACACGTCGAGTCTTCGAAGTCCTGAAAAGGGGAGGACTTGCCATCGTGCCCAACGATGTTGGATATGGACTTGTTGCGATTGATCCAAAGGCACTCCATCGTGCGTTCGTTACGAAACAACGCCAGCCACATAAAAGACACGCCATGATCGGCAGCTGGGCGTTGCACAAAGAATTGCACGTCTTGCCCCCACGAGAAGCCGGGATGGTGGAGCTATTTGTTAAGGGGTTGAACATTCCGATGGGGGTAGTTGCACCCTACAAGCAGGGCCATCCTTTGTTGGAAAAACTGGGAGACGAGGTGTTGGCACGGAGCTCGCTAGATGGCACACTTGCCATGCTGGTCAATGCTGGCGAGTTTGTCGACGAGCTATCCAGGATGGCGACCGAAGCAGGTTTCCCCCTTATGGGCTCTTCTGCCAACCTCTCGGGAAAAGGAACGAAGACCTATGCCGAGGACATTGAAAAGGAGATCACGGATGTCACCGACATTATCATCAACTATGGGAAAAGAAAGTACACGTACCCCCGTGCCAGCTCCATGATGATCGATTTTGGCAAAGTCGAGCTGCTACGATTTGGTGCATGTTACGATGTCGCGCAAGATGCCTTGAAGCGATGGTATGGAATTGAATGGCCTGACGACCCCGGGAAAGATGCGCTCTTCTCGGGCCATTACAAGGAAGTGACACTTTTGAGAGACCAGGAGAGGGAAAAGGAACAGGCAGAGCAGGAATCAGTGGCAGCAGCTCCTTGAACGGCACGACCGGAGTATCATGGAGACAGGAGAGGAGATTTCGGGATCGACAAGGCTCTTCAGAATTCAGACCCGTAGCAATGTTCACGTGATATCTATAATCTTTCGTTGGGGGTGTAAAAATGATATATCTGTTGGACCTCACCATCACCACCTCGGCGTCTCAAGTATCCTAATCCTACCAAGGGACATTCTCGTTCTTCTCAAGGGCGTTTCGCAGAGAACACAGATGACGGCTTCTTCGGACCAGTCCATCCTGATTGTCAAACTCAAGCAATGGCCGAGTTATTCCTAGACCTTCCTCGTGTCTCTCCTGATTCCCCACAGTATTACTCCGTACACAGGCTCCGCCGCTCCCGCGTCTTGCAGTACCCCGCCCTCGCCCGCCTCGCCCACCTCGCGGTAGGAAATCCCTTTATATTTCGGGAGAACCAGGTCTTGTTTGCCCGAGGTCTCCCACATCTCTCCACGCACTCATGGAATCCGACCAGCAACCTGAAAGACCGGTGATACGAAGAGGCCGGCCGATAGCATGCACTGAATGTCGGCGACACAAGGTCGGTCCACATTGTAGCACAGCGAGACGTCAGCTAATCAGCCACTACTAGCTAAGATGCGATGCACATGAAGACTACTCGAAGTGGTGTTCTCGCTGCCGCCGGATGGGCCTGACCTGTACCATCTCCGGGTCTCGAAAACGTTCCCAGATTCCCACGTGAGAAATCTAAAACCTCGCTTAACGCCTGCTTACTTACACCTGCCCAAGGAAAGCAGAGTTGAGGGATGAGCTGGAGAGGCTCCGACGCGCCACAGGACAGTGTCGTGAATCGGCCCAAGTGCAGAGCTTGCATGGGACAGCATTCCAGCCTGCGAGCAGCGCATCGACCACCCCGACACAAACAGATCAAGAGGAGCTGCCGCTGTCATCTCGCCATGTCGAGACGGCGCCTCAGCCGTACAGCTCACTCAGGTCACAGACCAAATCCAGGTCTTTGGACACGATAGAGCTCTCACCAGAGAAGATTGATCATTGTTTCTCGCTGTATGAAACGCCGTCCCCAGCATGAGGCCCGTCTACTAACCATTGCGATCTGTTCTTCAGCTTCTTCACGCACTATTCCAGCCAGGTTCCTATCGTGGATCCTGTATCGTCCCCCAACTCCATCTACGAAGCGTCCACCTTCCTGTTCTGGGCTGTTGTAACTATAGGATCGCGCAACTACGTGCAAGATACCACGATCTTCAGTCGACTATCTCAACGAATCGTCAGTCTGGCTTTCCAGAATCTATCGATTCGTCGGTCACCGTTTCATCTGGTCCAAGGTTTGTTGTTGCTTTGTGCGTGGCCCATCCCGGTCCAGCACATGTATCAGGAAACTGTCCACACGTTAGCCGGCTCTGCTATGTATCTGGCTCTCCAGATAGGTCTGCACGTTGACCGTGTCGTTCCTGATTTTGTTCGAGACAGCAGTCAAATCCCGCCCGCCGAGCAAGCGAGTAGAGCTGTCCTGTGGCGATCCTGCCTGATGATTTGTCAAAAGTAGGTACCCTGCAGTCCTCTACATAAAAGTCTTCCTGACCACATCAATCTGCAGGGCGACGATCGCAGGTGGCTATCCCGCCACGCCCATCATGGACGCGTTCGAAACGGATTGCGAACTCAGTGATTCGGGTAGCCTGTCACGAGATCTGCTTGGGCTGCGGATGGCGCTACATAAGATTCAAACCACGGGCATCTCTAAAATCGTGTCGCGTACCATGAGTGCTACCGAAAGTGCAGCAATGGAGACCATTGTTGAAATATTTGATTCTCAAGTTAAGGCATTACGCCCATGGCTACACGACGACTTTGGTGAGGACATGATAGCCTCGTCCCGAACGACCGTTCTTTCGAGTGACTGACTAGACGCAGATGCGCTTGACCTGCTGTGCACCCGTCTACACATCTGCGTTTTCCGGTTCCATCTGGGTACACAACAAGTCAATCCAGTGGGTTTGGTGGACCTGTACAGCATAGCCCTTGATTTGGTTGGAACATTTTCGGCTCAAGATACGCGGAACGACTTTGCAATGTACTCTTCGTTCTATTTCATGCGGTCACTTGGACTTGCAGCGTTTACTATCCTGAAGCTACTGCGCAGCTCGCTGGGTTTGCAGCTCGAGAGGGAAAGGGGCGAGAGTTGCTATTTCAAAGTCGTACAGCTGCTTCGACGAAGGGCCATCACTTTCCCCGATCTCGACACCAAACTGGCGGATGTGCTGACAGACGTCTGGTCGAGCCAGTCAATCTTTCGAAATGCAGAAGGAACTACAGATAGCCTAAAGCCTCGCATCCGCACGCGACTGGTAAGTTTCCATCCTCGAATTGACACACCGACCCTACCATTCGAGACACTAATACAGCAGCAGAGTATGTCTACCTTCTTTGACTGCCTTTGGTGGTGGCGACAAGAATTCTTGGGCCAGCCAGATCCCTTCGCTGCGCAAACGAGCGGGCCCCATCGACAAGACTCCCTGCCTACTCCATCGCTTTCGGTTGACCCTGATCGAGCCACGCCGATGTTTACAATTGACGAAGATTACTTTGCCTTTTTTGAAGCTCCACTGGAAAATTTGGCTTCTATGGGTACATAGTTCCCGTCACATAATCTCCAGCAATGAAATGGTGAGCTTGATCTCGCTTCGAATACCTTCGTGACAACTAAGCCGTGTACGAGGACACGGGAACACGGAAACTCTACGAGTAGGCAAGCACGCAAGTGTCCAAAGACCACCTAGGTAGGCACCAGCCTCAGAGATCCGGCCTTGGTGGTCCATTCACGTCGTTGGCCGAGAGCGGTTCGGCGAGATCCCGGCCCGATTTCTGCCCGTTCCCAAGTTTGTCCGATACATTGCACTTGAAAGTGGCATGGGTCAGGCCGAAGCACATGCCATGAAGCAGCGGTGAACCAAAACTCTAGCATCTCGTGCCTGTCTCTTGCTGTAATGTTGTTTCTTCCTGACCAAGAAGCCGGAGTACGAAGCAGCTGGGGGCCGGTCGCTCCACTCTCGCGTCTGTGACCCCGGTGTATGGGGTACAGTCATGGTATAAAGCCCATGCACGCTCCGGCCTTGACGCGGAGTCCCTCTTCTTTGAGATATCAGTTGCAAGAAGATATTGACCCCCGCGAGCCGCGCTTCTAGACCCTGTTACTACTACCACTGCATTGCTACAGGGTTTGGTCGGACGAACCCACATCATGTCTCGAACACGTCTCGACAAGACGGCGGAAGTCAACCAGCACATTGAAATCTCTGCAGCCATCAAAGGCAATGATCTCAACACCGTCTCCGGCGAGGGAGTCAGCGAGGCTCTCCGCAAGAAGGCGGAAAGAAGGCTCGTCTGGAAACAAGATCTAGTCATTCTGCCACTTCTGGCCGGGTCTTTCTTTTTTTCATACGTGGTATGTTGATCCACTCCCTCCTCCTTACTTTTCATCAGGCATCTGTGAACAGCTCTAACCAAGATTGCTTCAGGATCGTGGCCAAATTGGCAACGCTCGGGTGATGGGTATGCAAGCGGACTTGGGCCTCAGTGCTGATCAATACTACAACGCACTCTTGGTATTCTGTATAGTAGCATCCCGCCTCTCAACACCCACTCTTCGGCTGTTAAACAGGTAGCTCACAGCTAACAGAAACCTTGCTTCCAGTCATTGGATACATGTTGATCGAACTCCCCTGCTGTCTTGGACTGATGTACATCAAACCTGGATTCCAGTTTGGACTTGCCACCATGACATTCGGCCTCCTCGCGACGTGCATCGCAGCCTGCAAAGGCTACGCTTCGCTTATCGCGATTCGATTTCTTCTGGGTCTGGGCGAAGCCTTTGTCCAAGTCGGCTTCATCTACATCAGTCTGTGGTATGCACGGAACGAGATCGCTCTCCGATCGGCTCTATTTTACATCTCGGGCCCTCTTGCTGGTGCCGTAAGTGGCCTGATTGCGTACGGGGTCGATAAGAACCTTGATGGAGCACACGGTATCCGGGCATGGCGATGGCTCTTTATCGCCGAAGGGGTTCCCACAATGGCTTGGGGCATTCTGATTTTCTTCGCTCTACCTGCACGACCGGAGGTGGTCTCGGAAAAGGGAAGCTGGCTGTTCCCAGGCAAAATTGAACAAGGACTGATCATGGAGAGGACGCTCGCAGGTAAGTGGAGCTGACGGCTCAGCTACCTAGTGTCTTTTCTTTCGCACAGACAAGCTGATGTTCAAATATTATGGTAGCAAAAAACACCATTCACGCCAAATTCCAGCTACGACAAGTGACCAAAGCCCTGGTTGATCCCAAGTCCTGGCTAGATTCACTCATCGTTGGCGCCTTCGGCGTAGGCGTAGGTGCATTTGGACTATTTATGCCGACATTCGTCAAGGAATTTGGCTTCTCTCCACGTGAGTGCCGTGACCTCAAACCTGTTGCTTTGTCCCCTTTCCCCAAGCATCGGTAGCTAATCTTTTCTGTCACGATAGTCCGCACACAACTGTTCACCATGATCCCCTACAGTACCGCACTAATCGCTTTGCCCACCATCTGCGTCTTCGCCGATCGGTACATGATGCGAGCATTCCCAATGCTGCTCTGCTACCTCCTCTGCATGATTGGGTTCATCCTCCTCCTCACGTCGACAAACCAGGCTGTGCTCATCGTGGGGACTTGCTTCGTGTCATCGGGATCCTATTCTGGTGTTATCCTCGCATCCACATGGGTGATGACAACCTACGGCGGATACACCAAAAGATCAAGCACTTGGGCCATGTGCCAAGTCTTCATCCAATGCTTCAGCATTATGGGCACCAAGATTTTTGATGTGCCGCCTCGCTTCTTGAAGGGCCATGGCATCGTGCTCGGGGTGCAAACTTTGGGCGCCGCCTGTATCTTGCTCAAATGGTACATGATGCGGTCGGAGAACCGGAGGAAGGACAGGTTGCAGGCAGAAGCTCGAGAGAAAGGCGAGACAGTTCCCGGAGTCGAATTGACTGTCGAAGAGCTGAATGATAAGCATCCAGATTTCAGATACCTACTTTAGACAGGGAAGGAGGCTAGCCTCGGAAATACAGGCTGATCGAGATGCCGCCCGTTGCTTACCCCAGGACTCAGAGGTTAATCGGAGGTGGAGTGCGAACCGGTTCAGACCAGAACTTGAAGTGTTCGACCTTTGCATCTGCTCTCACCCTCGGCAGAGACTCAGACGCGCTAGCGCGTAAGAAGTTGAGGGTCGGTATATACAGACCTACAGGAGTAAAGCGCATATTCGTTCCGCAATTGATGAGATTGGTTCATTCTGTTACTATGTATTCGATGAACAGTGGACAATCTTCATACGCCTGGATCAGGTCGAATACTAGTAGTGCTAAGTTCATATCAAGCCACCGCTCGAACATGTTTACGGCTACTGGATCGTTGCAGACTCTCCACTTGCCGGTGTGGTCGGATCCTCATGCTGAGGCTGCTGTTCATGACTTTCAGGTATGGTCACAAAATTCTCGAGGTTGGGCAGCTTGTCATTGTGCTCGGACAACGTCTTCACGGTCAATGTTCTGCCTTTCTGTTGAACCAGCACCCCAAATTTAAAGAGGGAACTTTGAACCATGATCTCGTATCCGCTACTAGTAGTAGTAAGTATCTCGCTGGCTCGCGCGAGCGAGCCGAGGGTGAATAGGGCGGCATTACCCTCGTCCCGATAAGGGGTGAGCTGGCCGTAGCTTTTACATTTATTGGCGATATGCCATGCTTCTCATCGATATCATAGGTCCCATCGAGCCTCTTCGCTTTGGGTAGCAACGCAGTCTGTGCAGAATCTTCACTCTAAGGCTGTTAACCTTCTACTCCTTACGGAGCATTGCTTCATTCATTCCAAATTAGCCAACCTGTTTTGTAAATGGCTGGCATTTAGGCTTGTCTGTTTTGAACCTCAGGCGCTAGTCTTTTTTGAACCAAGAGGCCATTTGGACCAAGCTTTGGAACAGAATGAACAGGTTGCGACAACTATCAAGATGAAATTGCAAGTGGCGTGGGGGTATTGTTCTTAGATGTACGCAATGGGGACAACGACCGATCCAGCACTGCGCTACGACCATTACTGGGATGAGCATTTGAGCAGAGAAGACGCAGAGTACCTAGTGTCCTCGATATCGTAAGCAAATCTCCAAACCAAGGCCAAGTAGGTCGTGAACAATATCCGCTCAATCACGCAGACAGAGCAGTGAATGAAGAAACCTGGAGGCCTCTCGACTAGGACGGCAATACAGAGGCCAACGACGAAGAGAAGGGTGAGATTGTTCACTGGAGCCGCACGAGACCGCGACGCACAGAAGACCAGCTTGGGACATGGCAGCAGGAATCCAGTGAAAGCTTCTTGAAGATGATAGACAGGTTGTGGTATAATCCCCCAAGTTTCATACCGGTTCAGCAAGCCGTGTCAGTCTGCGATCAGCTTGTTTCTACACCGGAATTCGTATGGGATATGGAGACCCCTGAAAAGAAAGATGCTTTGCCAAGTTTAGAAGAAGATGAAAACGATCTCACTCAAGATCAGTAATTGCAGCAATACTTCTCATTTGCTGAGGAATGGACTATTGGGAAGTTTGGGGGTAGACTCACAGAAAGAGCAAACGCGATAGCGGGAGCCCATGTACACCCTACTTAGAAGCCGTTCAAGATATAAGTTGAAGTAGACATACTTCCGCAGTACTGATCGATCTTGTTACACACCTTGTTGAGTGGGACAATCTCTTGGACATTCGAATTTCCCCAGGCAGCCTTCAGGTGTCATTCGCTAGGAAACAATCCGCACCATGTATCCTCTGTTCCTCTGCTTGCTTTCTCAACCTCAGCAAGAGCTGACCTTCCAGAAAACTCCTTCTTCGAGCTATCTTACCACACACAGTATTATTGCTAGTCCTCTCTTTCACCCTAGATAACAGTGTCGCACTCTCAGTCAATAACTGTTTCGACCGCGACAAAGGGGGCAATGAGTCCAGAGTGAGTGCTCCCCTGTTCGAGAAAGCTCACGCATCATTTTCAGCGGACTTCGAAAGGTACCTAGGTATGCTCTTTCGCTTATTATCAGGCTAACGGTGCGTTCATTTGGGAGTTCTGATGTACACCGTGGGCATTTCGAGGCAGGTGTAAGGCAGGGGTGAGCTGGGGGTGAGTTGAGCGGCAGACTCATTCGCTAGATTGATAACGAAAGTTAATTTTTGAAAGAAAAAGAACGCAGTAAAAGCCTTACTACTGACTCTATACATTACGTACTAAGTTCTAACTTAGGGTAGAGAGCACCATGGAGTGCTCTGCGGGCTTTGTAGCTGGGAGTAGCTCGTATTAGCTTTCGTGAACTATTCAACTTGGTCAATGTTCCTTGTCCATGACACCTCGAGTTTCTTCTACGCTAGATCTTCATGGTTGCGATCGACAGTCGCATAGAGGCCTCAGAGACTGGCAGTGCCACCGACACAGTAGAGGGAGCTGGGCTTTGGGCAATACAATTGACCAGGTGGGCGACGTGGAATACGGTAACGGGAATGATCGTGGCACCGGAATTTGGATTCCATGAAATTTGGTCTGTTACCTCTCACACAATCCTAGTCAAGAGCATGTGGCACTAGTCAGACCCTCAACACCCGAGCTCCCAGGCGGAGAAGAAAGACCCTAGAAGTTGGGTGCTTCAAGAGTAGCGGCTCAGTAGTGTAACTCCACGACTTAACCCGTGGGGGTCGCGGGAAAGACGTTCAAGATGCCTCCAGTTGATCCAAGTTGTTGGCATTGGGTCTAGCAAAAATGTCAGGCTAGCACAGGCAAGTTACTGGTATATAACAGGCATAATCACCGTTTCCGAATGTCAACTTCGATTCAATGGAAGACCTTTGCGCGACGTCTGAGACAGCTTTGGGAGAAGGGATACATATTGCGGTTACTTCATCTTAGTCCTGCAGTCCAAACAGTTAGAGCTCTTGATCCTGAGTCGCTGTTACAGACCGTTTTTACCACAAAAGACTCTGGTGACGGTCTCTTCTCAGAATGACTTCGACACGAGCACCGAATTACCTGGACGTGCGGCATCTCCTCGCGAGCCTGGCAAGCCTGCTACGGCAAACCTCCAGTCGCTGGAGGATAAAGTTCAGTACCTTATTGACCAACAGGCTATTGTTGACGTCCTCAATGCCTATACTTGCAATCTCGATCATACTATGATTGATTCGTCAGCTGCGTATGGCCCCTGGCAGGAGCTGTTCACCGGAGATTGTGAATTCGTCATGCCATTTGGAACCCACAAAGGGCGCCACCGTATCGGCGCATTCGTTATGGCGGCTGAGGTGCGCTTCAAAAGCATGCTGGTGAGTATCACAAGCATAACTCATAGTACGCAGAGCGGGGACCTTGGCTCACATAACGCTCGCTAATGGGTATCAACAGCACCTTTCATCCAATTTCAACATCGCCATACAGTCTGCGACGAAGGCGGCGGCAAGGAGTGTATTGTTTGCGACATGCGGACTGGATGCTGATAAGCTTGGACACACGTTCTCGGAAGGAGGGTACTATTTCTGGGACTTCCAAAAGATCGACGGTGAATGGAAGATCTCAAGATGCGAGTTGAGGGTCATTTGGACCGACGGGGACGGCTAGGGCTTGAACGACCTGACTGGTTACGTTGATAAACCTTAGACTTGAGAATTTTTATGTCTTGAGGGAGCCCTCCGCACCGGCACTGACTGGCGCCAGGGTTAGATACTGGTTCTGTATATATAACTTGAAGCCGAAACCGCACATTACAGCCGCGAGTTGATATGACCATACACCCTGGTACGCTTCGGGACTCTTCCATTGGTTCATAGCAGAGTCCTTCTCGGGCCGCATAAGCTTTCTACCTCCCAAAGTCTTGTGGATTGTTCCGGGCACTGAGGAAAAGAGAAATTGGGTAGCTCCCCACAGGCGCCCGTCCTGCCCCAGTTTATACACTCACACTGCTGTGCGGGCAATTGGTAATTACCACAAGATGGAGAGCCGCTCTCTGGCACTGAAAGTGTTCCTTAGCTCTAGTCGCTAAAGAAGCCAGTGAGATGATTCGTACCCCTTTTTTCCTGACGTCTACGCCTACTTACAGCGGCCCTTGGATGTTTCATCGTGGCCGGAATCTTCACGAGCGCCATGTTCTCGCTGTTTGCGCCGGGCTTTTGAACCAGTATATCAATGGCACAGTCGTACCTCAGCCCGTGGCTACTTCGGCAGTCACAATCAATAATAGAATAACCTGACAACCTCGACTGCCCCATATAAGCGATATAAGCCCATCCCACCCCAACTTCATGGAAATCGATACCGAGAAAATTCCGTTATCGACCTTGTATATACCGAGACACGCCCCTCCTGATAGAGGTCTGTGCTCGGGTTTGTGAACAGATCATTGCCATACCATTAATGTCCTTCCGCCACCACACTTCTCTCAGAGTATCTACAACCTTCTCCTCCACAGGCTGCGTTTCGTTGGCGATATCTGTCGCAAAATCGCGTCTCACCGCCTCCCGACCCTCCCAAACAACCCTTACAGCCCCTCCAAGGCACTTAGGCTCTTGGAGCGGAATCTTTGATATTCTCGCACTGCTGAATTTCAGCAGGTCCCTTTTCATGATGGTCATTCTCTTGCTCCAGATTCATGGCCGTTTCGAAATTGACTTCAACTTCATCACCAAACACGGCACCAATATCCTCAAGGGTCATTCCCTTGGTCTACAGTCTCGTTAGAATGGATTGTGCTTTGGCGGTTCTAAACATTAGAGACTCACCTCTGGGAGATATAGATATACCAAGACCAGGTAGACAAGCGAACAAACCATGAAAAGGATCCAAAACCTCCATTCGACATTGGCAAATCCATAGGGAGCAGCCAAAAGCCAGATCATCGCGGAGAGCCATTGACCCATGACACTGAAAGACATGCCGAAGGAACGGACCTCCATGGGAAAGATCTCGGACGGAATGAGATACTGTGTAGCATCCAGACAGACCGAGCTGTAAAAATATCGGTTAGCTTTAGTCGTTGAAGGCAAATGTTGGAGAAGTTTCGCCAGCTTACTAGAAGGCGACATAGAGGAAGATAAAGAAGACTCCGAATCCGAGTCCGACTCTATTTTTCGACCCAGTGTCGACAAAGACGGCAGTGATGACACATTCTCCTATTAGGCAGAGGATGAGGCCGGACAAACCGATCACTAAAAAGAGGGTTAGACAAGTTTCACGGTCACTGGGTACATTGGGGGGACTTACTAATGAATTTACGCCGTCCGACCTTATCAATGAAAAGTGCGTTGACCATGTTACCAGGGACTGTGGTGAGAAGGAATATCCCTAGAAACGGGCTGTTAGAACGTCGCCAACACGGTCACTGTGGACCAACTGACCAAGTAAGAGGAGCGACATGGGAGCCTGGATTCCCAGACCGTTCAAGAAGACAACGAAATAGTTGGATATGCACAGGGTGCCGGTGGCTTGATTGCCGAATTGTACCATGAAGCCCAGAGCGAGGCGTCGAACCAAGCTCTTGCGAGAGAAGGTGAGACGAACTTGTCCGAGAGGAGTGGTGGCGTTGCGTTCTCTCTCGCGGTCAATCTGCATTTTCATCTGGCGGAACTCGGCATGCGCAAAGGAATCGTTGGGATCGTCTTTTGACTCATGGAGTCGACGAACCACCTCCCAGGCTTCATCATCGCGTTGTTGGCTCAGTACTATTTGCATAATCTCATCATGTCAGAAAATCCACGATTGCTTACGAGCAAAGAGGGAGAAGGCGAACACCTACACCATCGTGGAGAGTAGGGTAGCCAAAAAGACCCGACGAACAGGACACAGACCGGAATCAACTGAACCGACAATGGAAATCGCCATTGGAACTGCCCAGTCGGCGCAAAGAAGCACGCGTAGGTGATAAATCCCGTCATCGCATATGACAGGCCGATGAGGGTGCCGTGAAGCCCGACCATGAGTCCGCGGGAATCTGGAGGGGAGACTTCAGATTGATACAGAGGCACAAGTGTGACGAGGATACCGATGCCCCAGCCAACGATGTGACGAGCGGCCAGGAGCATCGCCATGTTTTGGGCAGCAGTCATGAGAGTAGCGCCCACGATGGAAATCACGCATCCAATTTGAATGCTTCGCTTGCGACCGTAGTACTGGCTGGACCAGATGTTGAAGATGCATCCAAGCGCACCTCCGGCGGCATATAGGCCATTCAAAAGGCCAAGAATCTGGCACGCACGGGTTTTTGCGTCAGCGTGAGAGCGCACAGATTCGACATCCAAAAACAACACCCTGTGTTTCATACCGAATTTGTGTGCGAGCCACTCAGTGGGATATGCATATATGCATACCAGCTGGGTTGACCGATGATGGCCGAACTGATCGACGTGCAATACCCGTACGACAGGCTGCCGACAGCGACGAACAGTGCGACCATGAGATTGTACGCATTGCGAGGACGAGCGATCATGTGCTTGCTGCCATGGGGGGCCGTCATGGCGATGTTTATACTGTTGGTCGCCGTGCACGATGCTTTTCTTGCACAAGAGGCAGAATTGATTAAGGTGATGTGGTAGTTTACTTCTTGAGGGCTGGCTGTCGAAGAGACTGAAGTTCACGTGAGATGGCCAAAAAGAGTCGCCATGGTAGCTCTATATTATGTCTTTCTGATCCTCCAAGATGTCCCGTGGTTGAGGACCTTTAGGCTTCGAATTCCACCTGCAGGGATTGGAATTCCGGGGTACCTCCCTCCAAAACACGCACTCCGGTGGTTCCAATCACGACGCTCCTTATTACTTAGGGTTCATTTTCAACCTCCAGCTATCGGACCACGCGTCCCCACACCGGCCTAGTTCGCCTCCGCATGGAACTGGGGCCCCGGGCTGGTGAAGGGGTAAGGCGCTTTGCGAATCGAATCGCAGACCTTCGGATTTGCAATCCCGAGTACAATTTGGCCCCCCGACGTCAAGATATAGCTGAGATAAGTACTAGCAGCCGGACCTTGCAGTAAGTAGTAAACACCAGAAGTATCGCAAAGCACCAATCCAAGTGCCAGTTCCCGTACATGGCATCGCAATCGCCATTTACCAAGTTTTACTTCAAAGAATTTGACAGTTTCAGAATACCTTCCCCCTAGTCGTCCCAAAAGAGTCTACTACCATGGCAGCCTTTGCCACGAATGCTTACGATAACGGCCCTCTCTTCGGCACTTTTCTTATGTTCAACTCCATCTTCTCCGCTCAGCTTGTCGCGAGCTCGGGCTTCGACAGCATAATCCTTGACATGGAGCATTCCCCAATTTCGGCCGCGGAAGCAACTCATATCGTCCATGCGGTAGGTGCTGCGTCGAAGGGAACCTGTGCAGCCCTTGTCCGTGTGCCTTCTCACGGGGTGGAATGGATCAAATGGGGTCTTGACAGCGGCGCCAACGGGATTGTGATCCCCATGGTGAACTCCAAGGCGGACATCGACCTCATTATCAGCCGTGCCCATTACCCTCCGCTTGGGCAGCGCAGCTTTGGCCCGCTCCACGCCCCTTTTGCCAACAGAAGCTCAAACCGCACCACCATCGCCGAGTATTTCGCTCATGCCCAGACAGATATCGCCGTTATCCCCATGATCGAGTCGACAAGTGGGCTGGAGGAAGCCGAGCTCATCATCGGCACAGAAGGGGTGAGTGCTGTCTTTGTTGGACCAATGGATCTGCGGCTCTCCATGGGCTTGAGGGACGGCGATGGTGATGAGCCCAGGTATCAAAACGCTCTGCAGAGGATTGTGAGTCTGGCAAACAAATACAAAAAGCCAGCAGGCATCATGGTTCTGTCGGAAAGCTCGTTGGTCCGCCACGTCAGGTTGGGCTTCAGGTTTATCATGTACAAAAGCGAGTCGGCCTTTCTCGCTGAGTCGGTGCAGGAGTCTTTGGCAAATGCCAAACGCGCCCTAGCTTGATTGCGCACGATGCACACGGTTCGAATTCAGACATTGGTGAGCGGAAAGGACTTTGAAACCGTGGAGCAGAAATAGATGAAATCGATTCGATCATAGTCAGACATCGTCATATTCTTGCTTCGTTCTTCTAGTCAGAATCGACTATCGTGTACAATCCCTGGTATTCTCGATGTTCATGGCTCATCATTGTAGAGATTGCTCCTGGTGTCGCCTACCTAAAGCTGCGCTTCCTCGACTTAACTCGCACATCCAATACGATTGATCGACCGCAGGAGTAGTGTGTATGACCCGTCCGTCGTGGCCGAGGTCTGGAGCGAGGGTTCTGGAGTGAGGTTGTCGGGACCGGCAATCCGCCAGACTCTTTTGCCCTTGCCGAAACTTCGAAAATCACCCGCGGAAATCATTTGCCATGGGTTTACAGTTGACGTGTATCGACGTGCTGCTTCGGTAATCGTTAGCTCGAGGGCGCTCTGACAAATACCCTTTGACACACCCCAGCCTGCGCGCGCCAGAACCCCAACGACATTTATCCAGAACAGGTGGGCTACCTGTTCCAAGGACTGATTCGAATGCTACGCGACGAGCCATCCGACCCCCAGACAATGTCGGTACCTCTGGACGGCCGCGAGGTTGCCAAACGGAACACGCGCAAGGAGTGCTGGGTAGCCATAGAAGGTACGGTGTGGGATGTAACCGACTTTCTCGACGTACATCCTGGAGGAGCGCACCTGATCCTGAACTACGGGGGAAAAGTAAGCCTGGATGTTTCTGCACGCATATGCCCAATGGTCTTCACTTTGTACACAATCTAATTATGTTGTTGATACAGGACGCCACGGAAGCATATACTGAGGTTCATGACATGTCGCTTGTGCGAGAGACAATACCACCATGTAAGACCAAGGGTTTTCTTCTGTTGCAGATTGTTGTCGTCTGGTGTCGAGAGAGATCCAGCTTCTGACAACCCTGCATATAGCCAAAATCAAAGGCGTCGTAGATCCGGCAACCTTGCCATCAAACGTCAAACCGGTGACTACGAAAAAAAAGCGCAGAGGAGATCAAAGTCAGAGAGATGAAATGCCCCTGAGCACTTGCGTCAATCTCGACGATTTTGAGGTCGCCGCCACTGCAAAGATCTCCGAGAGGGCGGTGGCCTACATTTCTTCCGCCGCAGCCTCTCTTCACAGTCTTTACAACAATCGGACCGACTGGTCGAGGGTCACCTTCCGGCCACGAGTGCTGACCAATGTCGCCGACCTCGACACCTCGTGTAGCATGATGGGCCACAAGTCACGAAGTCCTTTTTTCTTCACACCTACCGGTGTCCTGGGCATAGTCCGTCCGAAGGGAGAACTGTTTCTGGCCGAGGGAGCCGCGGTCAATGGAATACATTACTGTGTCAGTACCGTGTCGACGAGTCCGCGGAAGCAGATCATGGCCAGTCACAGCGCCGAATTGGCAAAGCACAACACCAATGACTCTGTCCTGCTCTTCCAGCTCTACGTCCATTCCCAAAAATCAATTACGCTCGACACGATAGCCCAGGCCAAAACTTTGGGTTACAAGGGTCTTTTCATCACCGTTGACACCCCGACCGTTGGCAAACGAGAAGCAGACCAACGGCTCAGAGCACGGCAAGATCTCGAAGGCAAGGAGGACCTGCCCGACGAAGTGGCGGATACTGTTGGACCGGTCAAGGCCGGGCGTGTTTCAGGAACGCTCCGTCCTTCCCTCAACTGGGACGATATATCTTGGATCAGAGAGGCTTGGAAAGGCCCTATTGCCATCAAAGGCATCCAATGCGTGGCCGATGCGCGACTGGCAGTGGCGCATGGTGTCGAAGCCATCTATCTGAGCAACCATGGCGGGAGACAACTCGACTCTGCTCCCAGTTCCGTTTCCACGCTCCTCGAGCTCCGGATGAATTATCCCGAGGTGTTCAATCGTTGTGAAGTCTACGTCGACGGAGGAGTCACGAGAGGGACAGACGTCGTCAAGGCTCTTTGTCTAGGGGCCACATCTGTCGGGGTTGGGAGACCGTTCCTGTACGCCATGGGCGCATACGGTGTTCCTGGCCTCAACAAGGCCATTGAAAGTAAGTCATTTGGACTTATCTCTTTGCTCGGCGGAAAATGCAATATTCTAACCCATCGAATTGATAGTTCTCCAAGAGGAAGTTGGGACCACAATGAGACTGGTCGGAGCGACAAAAGTGGCCGACCTTACACCCGAGCTCGTAAATACGGCATTGCTCGAACAGAGAATCTCCTCTGTACTCGGTAGTAAGCTCTAACGACTCGCACACTTGGTAGTCGCCCAAAGATGAAATTGATATGGGCAATTACGGCTGGGCGTATCATATATTCTCCTCTACGACCTGTGGGAACGGCAATCCCTTCCCCCCGTTGGCCGTTCTTCCTATCGGTTACTTCATCTTTGTCTTGACCTAATGGCCCATTAGCTGGTGATGCAAGAAGCCTCATAAGGTCCTAAAAAGTGGATCGAGGTGCAGGGAAATTTGTAGGTGGAATTGTAGTTTCGTGCGCACTCCCCATGAGTGAAACCGCCCCGGTGCCCGGCGAGTTGACCGAGGAAGAGATACGCGTCTTCATCCAAGGATACGCCCAAGCCGCAACAAACGCGATCGAAGCGGGCTTCGATGGCGTCGAGATCCACGGCGCGAATGGGTATTTGATCGACCAATTCCTCCAGGATGTCAGCAACAAGAGGACGGACAGCTGGGGAGGCGGTCTCGAGAATAGAGCTCGCTTCGGAATCGAAGTGGCCAAGGCTGTTGTGGAGGCGGTGGGCGCGAACAGAGTCAGCATGCGTCTAAGTCCCTACAGCCCGTTCCAGGGAATGAAAATGAAGGACCCGGTCCCGCAGTTCTCCTACCTCATCCAGGCCCTGAAGGAGATGAAATTGGCCTGCCTCCACGTCGCCGCCGATGCGTGACTCGACGACGTGGATACGGAAAACAAGGACTCTGTCGATTTCGCGCTAGAAATCTGGGGCAAAACGAGCCCGGTCCTACTTGCTGGAGGCTTTACTCTGGAGAAGGCCCAGCAAGCCATCCAAGAACACGGTAACAACGAGATCATTGTCGCCTTTGGGAGATAATTTATTTCCAACCTGGATCTACTCTTCCGCCTCAAGAACGGTGTTGATCTGACAAAATACGACTGCGCCTCCTTCTATGCCCGAAAGTCCCCAAAGGGCTACATCGACTATCCATTTTGCGCGGAGTTCCAGACCATGCAGGGCAGTCTATGACAGGCTTTCCGGCTCTGTCCAGCAGAAGAAACAAGAGACGGGAGGGGTTTTGTGCCGTCATTCGCATGCATGGTGCAGTCCAAGCTTTCATCAAAGTCAAGTTCAATAATCACAGGGCTTGATGAGTTTTCAATGACAACAATTATTACACTCCTGGTGAAAGGTCGAAGGCGCTTTGCGCTGGAGATGGGCTTGCGGAGAGGTGACGAATTTGTTATGAGTGACCTCGACGTAGAGTGATTTTGCTAGAGGTCTGGATCTGTAGCGCAGGCTCGTCAATCTTCGACAGTCTCTTGACCAAGAACCCTAACAAGTATCACCGCTAATGCCACCTGGAAGCCAGAGAAACCTGGTAAAGCACAGTCTGGACCTGAGGCAGTGGAAACCCTAGGCGCGCGTTCGAGAATTGATCCAATAACCTGACGCCCGAACAGAGCTGGGAGCTCGCTTTGTGTTGTTGTCTGATTAAAGCCTGGCCATCTCGAACAGAAAGGACCTTTGAAGCATCGTGCCAGGGGATTCATTCCCCACGGGATTCAAAACCCTCTTTTCCTC
Source organism: Exophiala calicioides (assembly GCA_001599795.1). Classification (NCBI taxonomy): domain Eukaryota; kingdom Fungi; phylum Ascomycota; class Eurotiomycetes; order Chaetothyriales; family Herpotrichiellaceae; genus Exophiala; species Exophiala calicioides. Next base: position 3,873,146 of record BCHZ01000001.1, on the reverse strand, counting down.
CTAGTGAACCCCGTGATGCGGAGCGAGTATCACGAGAGGCGTGAGAGGCGAGAAAGGTGGGAGAGGCTGACCTACTCCCCATGGGGGCGACCCCGCCCTTAGTGGATTTGTTAAGGTAGAGAGGGGTAGAAGAGGGCGTTGCCGTCCGAAAAGCTTCAATTCACCTAACTCCTCGGTACCTAATCATCTCTCACGCTGTTGGGCAAAAAGGGCATCGCCATTTCCCATCCACTCTACTTTTTGATTGGGTGCATTTGCGTTGATGTGCTTGTCATCTACATTTTGCATCAATCTCTTCTTCACCCCATTCTTTCCAACCACCTGAACGTTCCAGACGAAATCGCTGTACCTATCTGATTTTTCGGGGTCGGCGGCCTGATCTCAGCTTGTTCAGCCTGAGCAGGAGGGAGTCAGGATAGCCTGAGTACCCCGTGCGACGTAGTCAGAAACACGTCAGAAACCCAAAACTTGGACGAGGTATTTCCCTCCCCTACGATGCCATGACGAAAGACACAACGATGCAGAAGCATACAGGGCGCCCAGTGAGGAAGCGATCTTCCAAGGCTTGTCAAAGCTGCCGCGGTCGAAAGGTTAAGTGCGATCTGGTAGAGAGTGGTCAACAGTGTACAAACTGCCGCTTGGATCAAATCCCATGTATCGTCACCGATTCGAAGCGCAGGAAAGACACCAACCAGCCAGGCATGCCCTCCGGTCGACCACCGAACCCGCCTCAGCAGCAGCAGCTGCTGCTACCCGACTTGCCTGCAGTATCAGAATTGCCCGACTTGTTGAGCGACCTGCCTGGGGAATCTGGGTTTCCGTCTTATCTCGAGATGAACGAATTCGCGCCCTTCCTGCCAGATGATGCTAACTATGGGCTGGATGATGGCTTCTCATCACTCGACGCCTTTCGAGATTTGTTCGAGTTCCCCACATCTCCTGACGTTGGCTGGGACCAGCCCGAGCCTGAGCCAGGGCCACATGTCCCATGTCTGTACCCGTACACCACTGACCCTGTTGCTTTGTCGAGGAGAGCTGACGCATGAGGATCAAGTCAAAAGCCACCTTCCAAACCCCGGAGAACAAGACTGCAGAGATCACGCACCGACTATGCAGACAAACGGAGTGACTCCACTGCCTTTCTCGGCGAGAAATTCGCACGACCCAAATCAGATACTGGGCGATCAGAGTTACTATCAATCCTCCCGCAGCTATCCATTGCCAAATTTCGTCCGCCCTCAGGCATCAGATAACCTCTCCATTGACATCAAATACCTTGAGGAGAAAGGGGCTCTGACGATACCCGACACTAGCCTACGCAACCAACTCTTGCAAAAATACATCGAGTTTGTGCACCCTTTCTTACCCATTCTGGACTTGAGCGAAGTTTTGACTGCGCTTGAACGAGCTGATGGCAGCCGTCAAGTCAGCCTATTCGTTTTTCAGGCTGTCATGTTTGCTGGTACTGCCTTCATCGAGACGGATCCTCTGCTCTCGCGCGGCTACGCCAGCAGAAGGGCGGCGAGAGAAGTTTTCTTTCGCCGAGCAAGGGTAAGACCCAGACTCCAGACCCGAATTGAACCAAACCTTCCCTATTGACCATAGTGCACAGCTTTTGTACGATTCCGATTACGAACGTGACAAAATCTCGCTCATTCAAGGACTACTTCTCTTGACTTATTGGCATGACACCCCCGACCACGAAAAGGACCCATGGCATTGGCTCGATATCTGCCTCTCCATCGCGACGGCGGTGGGTCTGAACCGAATCCCTGAAAGGGCCTCCCGGATCATGTCTTCCAACAACACATCCGAACTGGACAGCGACCGGTTGTGCAGGCGCATATGGTGGTCTTGCATCATGCGAGAGCGACTGCTCGCACTGAGCTTGCACAGGCCCATGCGGATCCCCAACGAAGACTTGGACCTGCCGACACTCAGCATGGAAGATTTCGAGACCAACCCCTTTCCTCCAGGTGTTCTGCACATGTTCCCTAGCTGCACACTCGTACGAGATCCCCGCACATGGAGCATTCTGGCCAGCATGTTTATCGAGATGACGAAGCTCTGTGTGTGCATTGGGCATATCCTCGCGGCCCAGTATACCGTTGGCGTCCGTGAGGTTGGGGGTGGCACACAGAAGAGAGTGATCCCTATCCCACGAGCGTTTGAGGAGGGAAAGTCCAAGGTCCTCGAATGCGATCAAGAGCTGACCGAATGGTGCACTGGCCTTGCCGAGGAGGTTCGCTACCGGCCACCTACCGGCTCAAAACAACAACTGCCTAGGGACGGCGCCGGGAATGTTATCGCCGTGCACAGTGCGCTCCTCAGGATGATTTATCTGACGGCGTCGAGCATCCTGCACCGACCCTCGATCCTCCCACATTCGCCCTCTCCGCACGTGCCCGCTAAACTCAAACAACTGGCAAGGGCGAGAGTCAGAAAGGCCGCTTCGGAAGTTGCAGACATTGCGCAAGATCTGCACGTCGAGGGCCTCGTCTACTTCTTGTCTACCACCGCGGTCACTGTCATGCTTCCCAATGCAATCATTTATCTTCTCGACGCTCGCTCAAGCGACCTAGAATTGCGGAACACAAGCCTGTCTAACCTGCGTAAATGTATTCAGGTGTTGCGGCAACTCCAAGAGATCTATTCATCAGCAGGCTCTGTACTGTCTTTCCTCGAAGGTGCTCTCTGTAAGAGAAGGATCAACATAACTGGTTTCCACGAAGAGGCAGGTGATGCTGTGGGTGGCCTGATGGCCAACGGGCGAGCTCCTCAGACGACAATGCTCTATTAGGGTTACAAATGTCTCACAAGACCCGTCCAGCACACCCAAAACTCTCTACATTGGTAATTCCGGAATGTGATGGAGCAAACGAGGTGTGGACATGGGGATATACTACACACGTCCAGGTAACCTTGAGTCAGGTTGTGGGTTGGTCTGACTTGCGATGCAGCTGTACAGACAGCAGATGTAATGAACGGGAAGGAAAGGGATTTCGTGGAGCTCTTGAACCAAAATCGACGCCGAGCACGGTCAAAGGAAATCCTCCTGCCATCCGACTCGGTAGATAGAAGTTGAAGCTCGGAAAATGGCTTGATTTTGTTGGGTCTCTATGTCTTTGATGGGCTCATTCAAGTTGCTCCCACGAGAGCTCTGCAGTAATCCGGGGCCTCCCTCCCCCACCCCAGAGAATCCACCGTTCCAGAGTTCACGCGCGTTTCCGACTAATTGAATCACCCCCGGCAGGCCTTTTCATCCGAAGGTGATCCGTGTGTTGAGATCCGGACTCCCTGACAGCAGAGGTTGTAGTCCTGTGACCGTTGGTGCCACACAATATCCCTCGGCATATACAGCTGTATCGTGCGTCCTGTCATCTACGAATCGGAATCAGGAGGCTCTTGGTCCTCGTCTGGCACCTACCAGTATTCTGCACCGTCGTTGTTGCCGAACCTAGTACCAATCGAGCGATTCCGAGACCTCAGTCTCCCTACCCAGCGTCCTTCTGACTTTTAGGGATTCAAATTCCGGTCGAGTCCCGCAGGGATCCAGATTGAGACATTTGTCGGCTATGGCACAGTCGGTTAGTCGTAAGATGTCTATATATTTACACGGAGATTGAAACACGACTGTAAATCTCGTGTATAACCACGTCAACGATAAGATACCATCGTGAATTCTCGTTTTGTTTCTTTCTGGGCTCTCCTTGCTCACTGCGACGCACATATACACCTAGACCCAACGCCGCAATGACGACCGCCCCCCAGTTAAAAATCACGCCTCTCCACCCGACCTTCATCGCCGAGGTTGAAGACGTGGACTGGACCAGCCCTATTGACCAAGCGACTCACAAACAGATCCAGGAGGCTCTAGACAAGGTTTGGCTAGGCCCACCCTGTCATGGGATAAACAGCAATATTGCCTCACTGACTCCTCTTTTGTTGTTTTTCACAGTATGGTGTTCTCGTCTTCCGAAACACTGGGCTTGATGACAAGCGCCAGATAGCTTTTTCCAGACTCTTCGGTGAGCTTGATGACATGTCACCACATGTCAAGCTCGGCCGTAAGCTACGACTGCCAGACGTTGAGATCTTTGACGTGAGCAATCTCAACGAAGATGGGCAGATTGTGACCGAAACAGACCCTGCGAGACTCGCGTTGAATAAGGTGGGTGGCGGTTCCTATATTCATACAACGAGTCGTGGAACTATGGTTTAGCTGACACCGTGGGACGTAGGGAAATTGTCTATGGCATGCCGACCTGGCCTTCAACTCTAGGAGAACTGGCATTTCCATTCTACGGGGACATAAGGTCCCACCACAAGGCATGGGTGGAGAAACAGAGGTAATGTTTTGTATTGAACAATTGTCACACGCTTTCCTTGATTGGGAATGTACGTGGGCTGTGGTATGGAGAGTTTCGAAAAGCTGACGGATAGTGATCAAACCAGTACATAGACGCACGAACTGCCTATGACGATATTTCACCCGACATGAAGGCTAGGATCGAACCCCTGGTGGCGAATAACTCGTTGATCCACAATCGCAAGCTCGCTGCGCCGGACTTCTACGAAGGCATTGATCCAGAAAACTACGGCTTCTCCAGGCACAAGATCGCCGTGCCGCATCCGGCCTCTGGGCGCAAGACTCTTTACCTGACCACCTACTGCCACCACTTCGACGGTATGACCGTGGAAGAAACCAAAGAACTGACCGACGAGCTCTTCGCCCACGCCACCCAGGACAAGTACGTCAGTAAGGTCGAGTGGAAGAACGACTCGGACTTGGTCATGTGGGACAATACGGCGGTATTGCACCGTGCCACAGCGGGCGGCGCCTACCTGACCAAGTACCCTCGCGACATGAGAAGGACATCAGTCTTCGACGGCGGTGCGTACGGCCACGGGGAGAACGACCCCAATGCCCCCTTCCGCCAAGGCCTCAACAACCTGACGGTCCGAAGTGGAGGTGGTACTGGGATATCCTCCACTGAAGACGGCCCCTCTCTGGCCGCACAGGCAGCAGCAGTGGCCCCTGCAGTCTGAGTTTGAAGGCGAGAGGCATCTAGGACAGAAATTTCACTTGCCATGTGCTATTTCCCATAGACTCAAGTCTGTAATGATCACACGTTGCTGATTACCAAAAGGGAGAAGAAGAGAAGCCCACCTGAAGCCACTATGTGTCGAGAAAGTGAACTCACCTGTCCACCTCCGCCGCGTTCTCTTCTAGACCCTTCCCCATTCGCAGCACAGTGGTAGCCTTCTAGACCAAGCCCAAAGTTTCACTCTGGCCTCTACCCCCGTCCTTCTTTGGGACCACAACTCCGATGGTCGAGGCCTTGCCGAGAGAACTCGGATCAAGGGTAGGCACTCCCGATATCTGCATTGGCGCTGGCAAGATTTTAGCCCCACCTTTGAGGTGCAGCCTTTAGAAGAGCTGCAGGCTTGGTCAAACATCAGGAATCGGGTCTAGAGCCCTTCTCATGACGCGCAAACAGTTGACCGTGCCACATCTTCCAGTTCCATGCACACCTAGTCTCATCATGCCAACACGACTGGAAGTGAACTCCAAAGACTAGAACGTCGACAATAACTACAGGGCTGAAGCTTAGGAGATTTCCAAGTTGCATGAGGCCCGTTGGGTATTTCGAAGCGACAAGGCTCCACACTCCAAGATTCGCGCGTAGATATGACAAAAACGACCAGGACGCTGAATGATGCGGAAGCCAGCTCCAACATATTTAAATGCGCATATCAGCATCATCCGGAATTTGTCTCTCTTGCATATCCTGATGCAGCCAAAGCAAATGGGTCGCCACCGAGCACGGCTTGTAATTGGGACCACCCCTCTTGCCAAGCATTTTCTTCTGTTGTTGTTTTCCCCAACGTCCCTCCTGCGCCGTTTTCCAGGGCTAGACCGATCCTTCTCCACCTTTCGTGCTCCTCTGGAGCACCAGAAGGGGAGATGTAATTGAGTGAAGCTGTTCGTCTGGTCTCTGATTCCTCTTCCCAGACAGTCTTGACATGTGCCACAATGTCCAAAGCGCGCCGGCCGCTGTTAAACGCCTTGGACAACTTGCAGAGAGCTTCGCAGCAGATCTCAAGATCCTTCAGTGACTGCGACCGCTCAGACTCCCCGCTGTGGCCGAAATTCAGATTATAGAGGTGGATTAGGCATGCTGATAAGCAGATGTGGACGGCCTGAGCACTTACACGCCCTAGTGTCCAGAGTCGTTGATAGAGAGATAGAATATTGGCGATGGTTGATGCAGATACCGTGCACATCAGCCGAGCATCGGCCCCATCTTCTGTCTGATCCTCCGTTGTAGTCGACAGAAACGGACGATTCACATGAATGATGATTTGGTGATATTGCATGCTGTCGATCATCCATATCAGCCCCTAACTCTAGACACTAGCTCCGTACGTAGTGGGGAAAGTGCGAGAACTCACTTGAGTAGCAGGACATGGGGCAGGTATCGTTTTTGGTCCATCGTGTCCACCCAAAGCGAAATCGGCAAATTCTTAAGCCACCTGAAAAGACGTCGAATTGTCTGCTGAACACGACGCCGAAGCTCTTGCTTGGAGATGGTGATATCTGCAGACCTAAAGAACTTCTCAGTAATCTAGAGCAAATTTTACGGATGGGGTTGGAGGTGGCTTACCAAGGCTGGCAGAAACTCTGCATGGCATTACAAAGGTGAATCTTTGCACGGACGATATCTTGCACAACTCCATCATAGCTCTCCGAGGGGCCGGGACCATCTATATAGGGTCTCCAAGCGTATTCGGTGTGATCCGTGGGCTCTGAGACAGTGATATCCTCGCTGTTCAGCATGGGCAGTCTCCCAGCGTAATCGATCCAGAATCTGCGGAAGTCAGTTATGACATCTTCTGGAAAATGTGGGAGTGTGTAGACCTATCCACCAAAAATGCTGCCCAAAATGTTGTTTTGATCAAGCGGGCTTCTTTCTGACTGAGTGTGCCGGCATGGATGTAGCGGCCTGCGTCAAGATGAAGACCGAGATCAATGGCGATTCTCATGGCCATGCCGCTGTAAAGGGATACCCGGGCATCCCTGGCAGATGCTTGCTCATGTACACTCATCAAAACCAGCGACTGGACTGTGACAATCGTAGGAGTATCCAACTCGAAGTCTAGGAGTGCTTTGGCTCTGGAAGCAAAGAACTCTGACAACGGTTGAGGGAGATCGCTCACCACACGATCGCTGAATGCGGCGCCGAGAGCGCATCTATACGGGAAAACAACCTGAGCCGCTTATTTAGACACTGATGAATATTTATTTTCACTTACATTGCGTTGATCAGGAGTTCAGAGTAGTAGCGCGGCTTGTTGCCACCAGACTGCGAAGTTGCGTCGGTCCTAGCCTCCAAGAAAATGTCCTTTTCCAGGACATGAATACTTGGATCTTGCCATGCGAAGTATAATTCGATGAGGTGGTCCTCCAATTCTTCTGGCACCGCGTGGCCAACATTGTTCTTGTCAAGGATTGCAGACATGTTCGCTTGCCTTGTTCGAGCCCCCATGCCATGCGTCAAGAATGGACCATTAGCTTGCAGCAGGTGGAGGGATGTCGTTGCAAATACACGAAGCTGTCGGTCTTCAGCCACTAGAAACGGTCCAGGGCTGATCGACAGATGAGTCGCGTCGTCCTCACCAGTGGCTTGATACGAGTTTTCACTACGGTCGTCGCTCGCTCGGCCATGACGGAACTGACTGACCTGCTCTCTTCCTTCGGAGCCGACTAACGAACCTTGCGGTGGCCTTGAAGCATGTGGAGAGCTGTTGTCAGATCTCGCTGACCGCACTTGGTTACCGTCTGGGGTGCTGAGTGCATCGCTGAAGAGTGCGTGATCATAACATTTCGCAGTCATCAAATGCAGTGAGTCTGAACCCTGTACTGACACATCGGTCAGGCTTGATGCCCTAGCGGGTATGTCAGAGGACGTGGTCGGTTTTGTTAAAGCTTCGGCATTTGGTCGTTGCCTCTGGTCATAATCTGCGGCCCCCTGGTGCGTCTGGGTTGTTTCCAGTGGACCTTCAAGCAACGTGATTCCGTTATCGAGGAGCTGCTGTTCGAGGAATCTGATGCGATCGAGTAGTGGCTCCGCTGCTGCTTTTGCCATTCTGCAAGAGAGCGCGTTAGCATCGCGATCGACCTCTCGCAGTCCACTGACCGTCGCCTGTCTTGCACTATCGGGTATGTGCACATTCGTCCTCCATTCACACAAGGGGTACACTGAGGGTACAACCCATCGCACTGGGAAAGCATCAGTATGGATTTTGTCATTGAATGATGAGACGATTACCCGTGCTTTCCTCTTCCGACAGACTGTACATGCAGTAGAAATACTGAAGGATGGTCAAACACACGATCGGGCCTCAAGGTTCATTGATGCCTGGGCAACTAAGCCGACTCACTGTTTCCTGGGCGTTGAAGTGTTTCCCGACATTCTGAAGGTAGCTTTAGGCTGTGGGCAAGTCTATGATTTTGGATGTTCCGAAGACCAATAAGTAAATTGTATGTGCAGATACAAGCGACCTTTGACCTTGAGCCAGGGCTGAGGTGATTTAGATGAACTTTGCTCCGAAGGCGAACTATTGACCAGGCGCGACGATACGAGGATAGGAGCCGACCGCGAAAGGTAGAAGGAAGAACGATGAGTGATGCGTGCTGAAGGAACCTATCGGCTTGGTTGCGTTGATGTAGATGAAGATGAGCATGAAGGCTTTGGTTAAGCTAGACTCATGGTTGGTACTCACACTGTTGTACGACCTCGACGACTAGTTCAAGTTTGCGGGGAATGGCGCCAAGCTACAAACCGAATGCCAAGAAAGGAGGTGCCAATTCTGCTGCGAGAAGGGATAAAAGCGGCATGGCCGCGTTGAGACGCACGTGAGCTCCGAGCAGTTTTTACTCGTCTTTACATGCCAAGGGAAATACCCTGCTTTTGGACGAGGGTGATGCCGCCCTGTGCACGGTCAAACACCCTAGGTTTCTAATAGATGTGATTGGCCGACGTAGCTTACTTAGTTCATCAACTGTGGTGGTCACGAGCCCATCCAATTAAACCGTGAAACCCCTTAAAGCAGCGTCACCCCGTAACCTGGTTCCGCTGGACTGAAGACGTGGACATCCACCTACAATCCCCGGAGAAGCGGTCTTCAGGTCGGAAAATGTTTAATAGAAGACTCTTGGCCAAGGCCTTTGCAATGTTATATCTGCCGGTGAAATATGATTAGAATCTTAGAATCTTGGCCCTGCTGCAAGAAACGGGAGCCTAGGCCGAGCCACCGCCACGATGAGGAGGCTGATCCTAGCCTCGGACATCGAGCTCCGACCCGGGGGGGGTGGGGGGGGGTTAAATAATGATAGAATCCAATCTCTTCGCCGTTAGATTTTGTCTTTAAATCCTATGTACCTCTGATCTTATTGATAACCACCTCAAAGGGCTGGACAAGTTGTGTGTGGACGGTTGGCCTGCCAAATCAATTCCTTCATTGCACTGTTCACTATGTATATTATCTTTGCAAACGTCAATTTCATTCTGGGGAAGCACGATGAAGTTGGTTACAAAATAGGTACCTATTAGGGATATGTTGCTAATCAAGCGCAGTGGATAGCGGCGTACAAGGACCTCGAGGTCCACGTCAAGGCGAATGAGAAGGAGAGCTGCTTGACTTATTATTTCGGAATTCCTGAAGTCCACGCCAAAGACCATTCCCGGTCGCCTTATCTGTTCGCATTCGAGGCCTATCGAACGCGAGATGACTTGTACGACACACACTTTCATTCCGAGGCCATGGGTGTCTTCCTATCCAATATTCCAGCTGCAATGACGACAGGCCTAGACCTCACACACTATGAAGACGTTGGTGGTTTCCTCGACAAGGCAGAATCCAAAGAATGCGGAATCATTTGGGACTCTCGAATCTGGACCCATCCGGGTAAGCAGCAAGAGGTGCTCAGTCGTCTGTCCAAGCTCGCCTCTTGGGTCGAAAAGAATGAACCAGGCACCTACTCGTTCCTCGTTCACAAAGGGCTGGACTTTGAGAACGAGGTTCGGATTCTCGAAAGATATGCGAGCAGAGAAGCGTTGGAAGAACATCAAAGTAGTAGACAGGTCTTGGACTTCTTCCTGTCCTCGAAAGAACTGATTCGTAGCATGGAAGGCCATTCGTACGTCCCCAACGGCTTAGGATGGCTCCACCGATAGTCTATTTTAAGATAGTCACTGGGTACATGGACCTTTTCCTCGGCACTGGCGGTATAGATGTCGTTGAGTTCTTCGCCTTTTCCCGATAGTTGGATAGCGCGCTATACGCATACCTAGTCTACCATGTAAATAAAGCGGAGTAATAACCTGTCAAATGCTAACAAGGCTGTGCACCAATTTGCCTGTTTCGTCAGTGATTGACCGACCCCCCTTCTATTTTTGCCACCGGCACCAAAGGTTACGCCTTTTGGTCAATCTCCGCCCTCTTGCCTTTCGGGTGGGCACACGGATTAACTAATAAACTTGCGAACTTGCCGTCTTACGAACACCACATAACCATTTTCACTTTCTTCTTTAAACAATGCAATGTCGCGTAATGATAGGTATCTTCTTGGAGTCCTGTAGAGTTTACATTGTACCTTAGTCACTACCTTGAGTCCATGTTTAGCAGTAGGACCATAGCTCACCTTATATTCTGTCCGTTGCGATCTTTTGCTTACGTATATCTTTGTTACCTCCTTGCCCATCGTAAGAAGACAGTGCCCTTGGGTTTAATATATGCCTTTAATTTGGTCTCTAAGACAACACCAGTGCGTTGGAATTTGGCCCCGTCGCCTTTAGCGCATGATTTGGCCTTTTAATTTTGTCTTTGGCTTGATTAATGACTGAACCTCGTCGATCTGTCATTTACGTGTAAATTGTAATCTGCCTCCGTGCCCTCCCAGAACCGGTCGAATAGTTCATAGTTGCTACTTGCTTGTATGGTGACATCAGTACGTCGAAGAAGACTGTCCATCTCAAAACATGCCACGTCAATGCTAAAGTCTCTGCAGCCCATGACAATTGCACAGATACTTAGTAGCTTCACCGTCGATGCGAAGATTATAACTGAAATTACGGAGGAAATGGGAGAGCTTGAGATAAGCCTCCCGGCAACCTTAGTGGCAGCTTGTTAATGACATTCTGCGGCGGATTATATGTGTATCCTCTCTCCTGGTAATAGTTTACTTGGCTTGGTAGCACATACGACATTAGCAGCCGCAGTCGTCACGAAGCTCATTGCCATCACGTACTACATGATGTGAAACGGAATGGTATACCGTTGTAGGAAACCTCAAACAACATGCGAGTCTTTCGTTGAGACATAAATCCCAAGTTATTGGGCGGGTTCAATAACGATAAGATTGCCCTAGATCTAATGATATTTGTTCTTGCTCGCGAGCTCAGTGTTCTCTAGGTAAACTTCGATCTATTAAGTTTGGTCAGCCAGTGCAAGACTTCGAGAAGTTGTTTTCTCCCCACCTTGTTGTTCATCTTCGAGTTAACATCTTTGCAGCATGCGCACGCGATGATGCCGACAATGCCAAAAGCAAGGGAGCAATACGCAACCATTCTTCCATTTGTTAGTCGCCAAGCCATCAGAGACATAATTGTCTGGACCTACCTGATCCCGTGTACGTATGCTTCCTGGACTGCCGCCCCGACGGCAGCAACGATGGCCTTGTCGTATGTCTTTGCCAATGCTGGGGTTCCAACAAGAGTCATCAACTTTTCGACTCCAGCGCGAGGTAAACCTGCGGCAATCGCGGCCACGGGAACTAATTTCTTAGTCCACTCTGTCGTGACGTTGGTGAGGATCGTGGTGTAGACCGCCGCACCGACTAACATGGAATATTAGCGAGCACTCTGTTTGCTTTTCAGAGTTATTAGGAAGGCTCATACTCGATCCTGCAGCAAACCGTGACACACCAGCAATCCCGCCGCTCAAACCTAAATCCTTGTGCTCAACCCCCATCTGACTGACGGCGATAGCCAAGTAGATGGCCCAGCCATAGCCAGTCTGGGATAGAAATACAAACGCAATCATCATTCCTTTTCTTTCTGGGGTGGCTAGTGCAAGCAAACCCCCGAAAAGCACCATTACAAAGACGGAACCGGTCAGTTGCCAATGCCACCTTTTGATCATGCTACCAAAGTACGACAACAACAGGGCCCCAAAGGTGATTGCAAATCCTTGGGGCAGTGAGAGGAGGATACCGTATTTCCAATTGGTGCCGCCGTCGGTGTAGAAGACAGAGATCATGGTCGGCCACAATATACTGCTAGAGTAGTAGAACATGTTGACTACACCCAGTGCAATCAGTGGTGCCGTCAAGTCTCTCCCGTGTGATGATGTGAAAACGTAGGTCGGAGTAAGTGGATGCTTAGTCTTGGAGAACCTTTCCCAACAACCAAAGCAGATGAGGAAGAAGAAACCAACTGTCAACGACGCAATAACGTGGCGGTCGTTAGATGGGTACTCAGTGGTCCACACGATTCCCATGAGCACAGGGAGAGCACCAGCTACAAAGAGTGCGCCTCCTAGTAATGCGATATCGTCAGTTTATATACTCGACATTGGCTGGCGCAACATTCCTTACCAACATAATCGACCTCTTTGACCATCTGCCTGACTGGAATACCATATCTGGAGGATGTAAGACTTTGCAGACAATGGAAGAAAGAATACCAACGGATGAGCTGGAGGGAAATAGAGGAACAACAAGCCCAAAAATGAGATAAATTGTGCTATTGCTGCTGCCCAGAAGTTCCACTGCCATCTGCTTGTCTCGTATCCGTATCTCGCGGTCACTGGTGCTAAAATGACCGCCAACAAGGTTGTAGAGTCGGCAATGACCACACCAATATGCCTCCACTTATTGGGGAGTAGCTCTGACAGGGCGAATGCCGCCATCTGGGAGATTGGATTAATACCCTCCTTCTCAGAGCATTTCATAAACATACCTGACAATTCCCGCCGCCAAACCCAGCAATGGACATGCCGGCAATGACAGAATTGGCATTTTTGGCGGAAGCGGTCACAATGTGGCCAACAGTGCACACCTAGCATGTCAGAAACCCAAGGGGGATGCTTGGAGGGATGAAACACTACCAAGTTTCCAATAACAAGAAACCAACGTCGACCAAGTAGGTCTGTATTTGCTCCACTGGTTGATTACGTTAGCCCCTTCTGAACTCATCTCAGTAACTTCATGTCCAAAGCCGTACCAGAGCATGAAGCAGATTGTAATTGAGATTGTCCAGGCCTTTTACCACTGTTAATCCTAGTTGGATAGAAGGTACGGAAGGGATTTCTGACAGGAATGAACCAGACATATTTGTTTGGTTCTCCAAGTTCTGCACCAACAAGACCGCCGATGGAAGCCATGACGGGAATGGGCCAGAAGGAAAGCCCATATCCGCAGGCAAGGATCTGATCCTGATCAGCTCTTCGGCTCTACCGGTCACCAGCCAAACTTGTTTAGTACTCACACAGACGACAGACCATGTTTTCAAGGTGACCACCGGTTCCTCTTCCTCCTGCTCAACAGCATTCCTTATTTCAATATCCACTTCATTTTGCGGTGCTGTCTCAATCTCTGTCCTTGTTGTTCGCTCCGCTGACTTTTCTGGAGGATATGTAGCAACATCTGAGCTGCGAGAGTTGTGAGCCATGTTTGCCATAAGAGCTTTCACAGTTTGCTGAGAGAAATTGATACTTGCAGCAGTAGTTGTTCCTAGGGGGCTTATCTATTTGGTCGTGACTTAGTCTCTTCGGAGTTTGGTCGCCGAGCATTCATCATCCTTTTGCCGGGGTAAAGCATGGAGAACCCTGTCCTCTGTGTGCATCTCGTCCGGGGATCAATTACCTGAACCCTGACAAATACCCCTGTGCATGAAATTTGCGTCAAGCAACTCCGAAGATGGAAAAACTATGTTATCGGAATGCATGATTGGATTCTAGCTAATATCTCATTTACGCGACGAAGCGATGCTCCGGGTGTACAGCTACCATGCCTTGCATGCTCCATAACCTCCAAGGCGAGCTAAGCTCACTTTGGAGGATAGATCAATAAGTCACAGGTTTAGACCATCCCTCCATCGACCAAAAAGTCTTGTCCAGTCGTGTAGCTGCTGGCATCACTCATCAGATACAACATGATCCCGATTAGCTCATCAGGAGTTGCAAGACGTTTCATGGCGTTGCTTTCTTCAAAGAGCTTTCTTCTAGATGGGTCTTGAGCCATGACAGCCTCCAGCATGGCGGTCTTGATGGTCCTGGATCATCGTGTTAGCACATAGGCCGCTTTGAAGGGGCTGGAGGGTGATCACCCTGGACTGATGGAATTGACTCGAATGTTGTACTGGGCCAATTCACCGGCCACCTGCTTGACAATACCGCGCACTGCAAACTTAGAAGCAGTATACGCGGCGATTGTTTGAGGTGCTAGTGACTTGTGGCCGGCGGTAGATGCGATGCAAACGATTCTACCACCAGTTCCTTGCTTGACCATTTGAGCAGCGCAATGCTGCACAGTGAAGAACACACCGTTCACCTATCACCCATAGTAAATCAGCTGTTTTAGAACATTGCACACAAAGTTTTATACACATCCATACGTTGATATCGATAGAATCTTCAAAGTCGTCCTTTGTATGTTGCAGGAAGGGCTTGTCGCGGATGATGCCTGCAGCCGGTATGCTTTTCTATGCATTAGCACGTAGTCCATCGCAGTTTCCGATTTGTAAGACTACGTACCATCCATCTATGGATCCGAAATCAACCGCAATCTGATTGATGGTGGCTTTGAGCCCATCATAGTCTCTCACATCGGCCTTGTAGTATTTGTACTTCCCACCGTACTGAGAGAGCGCGGCAAAACCTGGTTCAGGCTCATCACTGACATCAATGGCAGCGATGTTGGCTCCAGCTTGGGCGAGTCCAATTCCAAAGTTCAGCCCGAGCCCGCGTGCTCCTCCAGTGATCACCACCGTTTTGTCTTTGACGAGGAATCGGCTAAGGACGTCCGACGTTGAGCTCGACATATTGGAGGATCTAGATGCACTCTTCAAGTTTCAAGCAAAAGGGAAGATTACTTTTGATAGGACCAAAACTAGGCAATTTTACTCTTTTCAAAGCGACAGAAATGAGCGAGCGAGTCCTTCGACCACAGCCCCACATGACAAAATCATGTTCGGATGTTGGTCGCCGAAATTACTGGGATCTATCTGCTTCGCGATCCACTCGGTTGAATTCCCAAGCCGTGGTCGCCCCCCTTCCTGGAGTTTCCTAGGTCCAAATTCTACATTATTATGAATCATTGGGGCTAGGCACCTGGCCAGATCTCTCTCAAAGCTGTATACAAAGTGGGTTTGGTCATGCCGTTTGAGGTGGAAGTCCGACGAACCCGGTATCCATGACTTAACTCCCTACAAATGTTTTTGCGCAATCACTGCCTCAGAATCAAAGGTATGAAATATGTCGAAAAGTGCCGAGGTTGGGAGGAATTCATCGATGGCGTACGGGCTATATTCAGACAGGGACATCGTGGGGAACTCGTCACTGTTGGCTCCCATCAGATCGCCCACGGTTTCGTCGCCAGGCGACTGCTCTCCAACCAAACCCTCCCTTTGATTTGAGGGGGCTGGTGTCGGCAATTGGTGGCTGGCAAGATAATCAGTCTCTAGATGGCACACTCTGATAATCAATTGGATGATTTTTCGGACTCTTCTCGCTACAAAATATGTAGTCTCCAGCTCGCCTAGAGTGCGGACACAGGTCTTGAGGGAGTGCATCTCAAGCGATACGTCACCAGCTTTTCGTTCCGCGATGTCTGCCACAAGGGTTGTCGCAGCTGTAGCGATGGTATGCAGCGACACACCGCTGAGGGAGCTTGCATCACCGTGCTCTTGCCGGTAATCCCGAAGAAAGCGTGCTATCTCTGTCGCATGGTGAACGCATTGTCTTCGAGAGGTCGCGCTTGAGCTCTCTGGCTCGTCAAGCCTACTTCCGAATTTTGCCCTGGGCTGGTGCAACAAGATCATGGCAGAAGAATACTGCATGTGAAGTACAGCAAGAGCTGGAGAACAATGTTCGTCATACTGAAGAGATTCGTCTAGGCTGTCGTGCCATAATTGGAGCCGTTGGTCCAACGCTTCGAGTATTTCAATGGAGCAGTTCTCTCCGTTGAGAGCCTCACATATTTCACCGACGGCCTCAAGTAGCCTCACCCACGCAAAGGCCATCCGGGCTTCCCATAAGTCTTCGAAGTTTGTCAAGTCGACTTCTTGAGTGGCGAGATCATCACACCTCAGACAGTATGGACGTCCCAGGTAGAGAGCCCAAAGTCGGTCGAAAACTATACAACCCCAGAAGGTTTTCTGTCGGGCATGTATATCCTCCATTGAAAGATTGGCGGAAGTTGTCTGTAATGTCGTATTCTTGTGGATGCCAAGGTCAATTGCAAGCCTGCAAGCATCGCCTGTTAAGAGCCAGCCCTTCGTGTCCTGTCCGAGAGCACAGTAGACTACGGAAAGGAGGAGGAGAGCCTGGATCGTAGTGATTTGAGGTCTCTTCAGCTCCTCTTCTAAATGCCTCGTGGCCGTGGCAATGAGATAAGGTTGGGCATCGTCTATGTCGTCTTCCCTCGGAAGTGCGAGGGCTCTAACGGCTGGCCGAGGGGAAATTCGCGCGGCGCATGCAAAGATACAGTAGAGAAGCGCCTTGCTAACATATTTCGTCTGTCTTGTCTCCAGACACGTGCGAAATGTTTGTTTGTGAAAGATCTGAAGGACGGTGTGCTGATAGTTCCAGTACAGGTCGAATAAATGGTTCTGGGTGTCTAGGTCGAGATCGCTGACGGGCCAAAAATCCTCATTGACGGAGGATTCCCCCCATGTTCCCAGGATTGACACTGAAATACTCTCCGTGAGATGCAGGCTAGAGGTTGGGCCGAAGAATTTATATTGTCCTTCAGCATCACTGTTCAACTGCCACTGTCGTCGGCATAATCGGGAAATGATATTGTTGTGCGTAGGATTGGTATAGATCGGGGTGGACGGATTAATGAGTTGGACTGATGATGGAGGTTGGTTGGAAGGTTGAGTAGTCGTTTGGCTGCCTTGGGCCGCCTCCAGGGCTGCTTCAAGTTGTATGATACGTGCCTGCAATTTCTTGATCTGAGCCTTGGACGACGGACTGCTATGGTTAGCCAAGTACATCGCGAGTAAAACTTGCTCTCACTTCTTCCGCTGGTCCTCATTGGGCCAAACACAGGCAATGCTCAACTTTCTGCATTTATGGCAGCCATCGGGGGTGTATTCGCACTGTTGACTGTCAGAGACTTGCCCATTTGCTGCCACCTCGGACTCTCCACCCACCTTGATCTTCTTTGATCTGCAATAGATACAGGCGAGCATGTTCCCGGGGGTAGAATTTTCTCTTCTTTTCCTGATCTTGCTCCGGGGAAACGAGAAGCTTGCGTCACTCGCGGGACCGAGGGGCGCAATCTCCAGAGTTGGATCCATCATGCAACTCGAAGTTAGCAACAGGGCATCATGCCCATATTTCCGTTAGAAGTGGAAAGGGTCTAAGGTGCACGACTCTCCACTGAAGTAGAGTTCTTTCTCTCCGGTTCTCTAGAGAAGATCAAGGGCATCCAAGGACGCCTGTGAGCCTCCCATGGCGCCGTCGGTTTGTTGTCAACCGACCCCGCAAGGGCGGGGTAAGTCGAAGGTGCCTCATTTGCCTAAGAGAAAACCATTTCGCTTAATGGAAGTGGAGAAGACCTCGGTCTTCGATTACCGACGTCAATTTGGAGGGCGCGCTAGACAGTGAGGTTGGGGAGATATGTACACTATTCCTATTATTGAATGGGTCACCTAAGCTGTGCCACTTTTAGATGTACTCATGATTAATCTCCACCTTGGTCCATGAACAAATAGATGTTGCCGTAACGCTTTCAAACAGTCCAATCGCAGGCCGGGTCCGGCCTTGTGGAAGAGATCTATCGAAGCCCAACTCATCCGTCACTCTTTTTGCAGTACATACTAGCCAGAGCATTTCATCTACCCGATTCAGACACTCCTGCCGAAATCCAACACGGGCAGTCTGGGTTCTTGTAGAACGAGTTCCTGGACCCAGAAGAATCCAGATTCCTTGGCTCAATGCATTCTATGCACTACGTATGTGCATACCTTGGTTTCACTGGAAGTTGAAAATCACCGGGTCCCTCTTCGACCGTTCAGGCTCAAGGGTGGGATCATAATCCGGTTCCTAGCATTGCAAATAGTAACTTAGATCTCCTCCGTCGACTTCGAGCTGCGTGAAGCCATTGCCCAAGAACCTCCACCGATTCTAGTGGCTGATATCAGCGGGATGCCACCGGTGTGGTAAGTAGAGGTGAAAATCTGACCTTGGTATTGTAAGTGATATCAAAATCCTCGCCTCGAATGTTCTCAATCATGTCTTTCTGGAGAGGTTGTTAGGACATAGCGTTTTCATGGAGAGGGACGAAGCTACATAGTGCAGGATACTTCCTGGGTATAGTGCCGTGATCCTGCCTTGGACCTTGCCATTCTTATACCAACTCCTAGTTCATCGTCAGCTTTTCCGTCAACGTCACATCGGAGGAGCTCCTCACCTGCACCCGCTGGCCCAAACGGTCCGCTTCAACAACTCATCTCCCCACACGTTCCAATCATTTTGCACCTCTGGTTTGACATCAAAGGACCTGTGGAATGTGAGAAGGCCGTAAGCAGCGTCTAAGGGCAGAATAGAACAAACTTGATATCTTCTCTCGCCATCTTCATCAACCATTTGATGATGTACTCGGCTGTCCAGTCAATGGCAGATGACAGACTGCCGTGTCCTACGGGACCGGCTGGACCATTGAAGATAAAGTGATTGGGATATCCGCTGACGGCGAGGGAAAAGTACCCCTTGGGATCTTCGCCCCATTCATCGGCCAGTGACCGACCTTGTCGTCCTGTCTGGGTCCATCTGGGTCTAAATGAAACGTCAAAACCAGTGGCCAAGATAATTGCATCGAACTCGCGATGTTTATGGTCCGCTGTCTTGATTCCGGTCTGCGTGATTTCGAGTATTCTGTCGGTGACAAATTCGGTATTGTTTTGCATCAATGCCTCCAGATAGCCATTTCCTGGAGTGAGGCGTCGACCTATATTTAGTTAGACTTTGTTGTCAGATCACACAAAAGGACACTCACATCCGAGGGCCCAGTCGGGAATCATTGCTTCGATGAGATCATCACGCCCTTTGAGCCTCTGCAACATGAGCTCCTTCGTTCTCCTAGTTGCTTCGCTATGAGCGGCTGAACCCTCTATGAGCTTTTGAGAATATCAGCATCTTGACTTTGTAGTGGACAAGCCTCCTCGTACAGCATCATAGAAATGGTTGAACGCATGCGCCAGCTTTTTGCGATACGTCTTCAGTTCCTCTGGGTGGGTTCGAAACCGTTCTTTCTCCTCTCGTGTGTCTAAAACGTTAGCATTATAGTCGTATGACTTGCGAAATATTCGAAAACGCACATGACGGATTGCTTCCTGGGGCTTTTGAAAGATCTTCCGCGAAGGGCGCAGATATCCACTTCCCACATTAGCGAAAGATCATTTGTCGCTGTACTTGACAGTCTCACCGTCTTTGATCTTGCAAAGTTGACCACCTTAGATGCCACTTTCTGAATTTCGGGGACAATTTGTATTCCCGAAGAGCCGTTTCCCACGACAGCCACCTTCTTGTTAGAGAAGTCATAGCCGCTCCTGAAATCGGCAGAATGACACAGATGTCCTTGGAAGTCAGGAAGTCCAGTGATATCTGGCCATGACCAAGCACTTCACAGTCAGCATGCAGTCTGCGCGATAGCAAGGTTACTCACTTCAAAACGCCCGAGCCATTGATGAGAACTTCACACCGGTCTTCGATGACTGTGTCCTTCTGCTGTATTTTCAGAGCCCACGTGCCGCTCTCCTCCTCCCAAATTGCTGAGATTACTTTGGAATCCAATTGCACATTCTTATCAAGACCATACTGATTGCATATTTTCTTTAGATAGGCCTGAATTTCGCCGCCCGTGGCATAACTAAATTGACGTCAGTCTTTTGTGACCCCGGTATCAGCAAACAATCATACAAACTGTTGTAATCTGGATTTGGGATATCCAGTAAGGTGTAGATATGCTGTGAGACTTCAATGAGTGCAACGCGTGACGTTGTGATAGTGTGAGATTGGTACCTACCGCCGGTACGTCGCACATTACCTGGATAGGTAGATAGGTCAGTCTCGTTTTGAGAGATATGAATGACTGGGAAGTACTTACTCCGGGATATCGATTCTCATACCAAGTACCACCTATATCTGGCTGTGTAATAAGAATGGTCAGCTTGTGAACTATACTAAACAGGCCAAATTGGGGGTGTTACATTCTTCTCGTAGATGACATGATCAATGAAGTCCTCCAATTTATATGTCCTCTGGATCTTGTCGGCTAAAGTTATTCCTAAAGCCTTGTCAAAAAACCTCCAATGAGCAGCAGAAGATCCCCATTCTCACCACTGAAACCCGCACCGATGCTAATAACCCGCAACTTCCTGGTGGGCTTCCACAGCACTTCTTCCCTAATAGGAATCCAGTTTCTTGCTTCATGCACGGTATTGTCTCCGTTGCAATAGTCATCGCTTTCCAAAGAAGTCTCTCCTTTGTGCTCGTTGGTTTGCCCATTAGCGAGTCCTTTCGTCAAGCCGTTGTTCAAGACGCTGACTGAGCCACAAGCCTGACCAACAGTATCAGTGCTAGATGCCATGAATGACGGCCACCCAAAGGAAAGAAACAACTCTAGAGTGTCCGCTCAGACGGCGTGTTTTTCTCAGGGTGTTGACTAGTCTGATTTTGGGGAGAAATCAAGACCTTTACAGCAGTCCCTATCTTTTGTGGCTGTCTGGTCGGTGGTCGAAATCCGAGACTTAGATTCGTACAACTCCACTGAACACGACAACCCCACATTGAAAGGTCTCACAAAATATGAATTTAGAAAACCCCTTAGGACAGTTTGTGGATTGGCTTGACCTAAGCGATCTGATAAACCTCACAGAAGCGTTTCCCAGCAATATCGGCCGTATCAATTTTCACACAAATTTGGACATTCGCAGATGACACACAGGCTACTATCCAGTCACACTTCAGTCAGCTGAAGATAAATAGCAAGAAAGGGAGTAGAAGCTTGAGACCTCTTCGTTCACGGAGTGAATGTGTGTTTTGTGGTTTCGGCGACGCCTAGACAGCTACGAATTAAGACGAGGGATCCTATCTGTTCTAACTCAGAGTGAACCCACTGTATCCCTGTGCCTCACTCTCCGCACACAATTTCTTGTAGGCTGGCATCCCAGCCATGTAATTCAGCGCCTCCTTTGGCTTTCCAGGGATATTTTCACCATACCACCAGCTGTGGCCATCTGCGAACAGCCCTTTACTCCCCTCGGTATTGACATGCTCTTTCCACTTCTTTTCAGCTTCTTCTGTCGCTTCAATGGTGTTTATAGAGTGTTGGGCCATGTAGCTTATACACCTAACGATCCATGCGCCTTGAACTTCAGCTGAGATGGGACCGGTGGCGAATGCGGTGGGCGCTTGAGGTCCATACACAAAGAACATGTTGGGAAACCCGTGGACAGTCATGCCGACATTGGTATAGATCCCTGTCGCCCATTTCTCCGTGATATGTTGTCTGTTGATACCGCGCAAATCTATTTGAGTAATGCCGCCGCTTATAGAGTCGAACCCAGTCGCCATGATCAATATATCAAGCTCATGCACGGCCCCGTCCTTTGTTTTCACGCCTTTAGGGACCAATTCGATGACCGGGTTTGAGCGAACATCAACAAGGTCGACGTTCGGTTGATTGAACACCTCAAAATAGCTTTGTTCTAAGCTGATTCGTTTTGCGCCGAAGGGATGTGGCGGCTTCACTGGGGCAAGTAATTCAGCTTTCTTGGGGTCTCGAATTCGAGGGAGGGTCTTGCTGCGCCAGAATTCATACGCCGTATCGTTAACCTCTTTAGATTGAAGCATGTCGGCGTAATTGCCCAGCCAAAAGTGTAGGCCTCCCGTGCTCCAGAGATCCTCATATGTTCTTAACCTGTCTTCATCTGAAGCTTCAGCCCCTTTTTCTGGCTTGAAATCGTAGGTGAAGCCAGCATATGAGGCGAACTGCTTCTTACGCCATTCGGGGATATTGTCTCGTATGAACTTATTTTTGGCTTCGTCTAGGTTCGGGTTTGTCATGGGAATGGCTGTATTTGGTGTTCTTTGAAACACTGTCAAGTGGGAAGCCACTTTGGCGATCTCCTGAATGGCCTGTACTCCAGAGGCACCTGTCCCAATCACACCGACACGCTTTCCATCGAGATTTACACCCTCCTGCGGCCATTGAGAAGTATGATAGATGTTACCTTGGAATGCCTCCAGACCTTTAAATGGGGGGGTGAAAGGTTTGGCGGCGAAACCTGTGCAGAGACAAAGAAAGCGACACCGATATCGAGGGATTGGATCGTTGTTGACTTGAACAATCCATTGAAGCGACAGTTCGTCCCAGTGAGCGTTGGTAACGCGAGTGTCGTACTCAATATGTGATTTCAAGTCCCAAATATCAGCGACGTGTTCAAAGTAGTCCACCAGCTCATCTCTTCCTGGAAAGCGCTGTTTCCAATTCCAATCAGCCCAAGTCTCATCAATCGTGTATTGATACTGGGGAACTTCTGTGTCGACACGGGCGCCTGGGTAGCAATTCCAGTACCTTGAAATATCCAGTTAGCATGAACTCTGGAGTTTCAGCAGCCGAATTGCTCGAACCATATGCCGCCGGGTCGCAGACCTGCTTCTAGAAGGCGTACGGAAAACCCTTCCTGGCGAAATTTGTGAAGAAGGTAGAGACCACTGAATCCTGCTCCAACAACAACGATGTCAACATTCTCGGAGGCAGCAGTTGAACCCATGCTGGCGTGCAAGTGCGACGACTGGTAAAAGAATGTCCAACGCTCTTTCCGATGATCTGGAGATACCGTGGGCACTGATGTATCTGTTCGTCCTCGGATTCCTACCAGCAATACTTTGCTCCTAGGCAGAGGCTGCGTGGAGCCTCCTTCAATTGAATTCGCTGCACGGGATCATTCGGTGAACGATGTCCGCGATATTTACCCTCGGGATCTTGGGGAGCTCTAAATTCTGCCAATGAACATCCTCCTTCTTTATTTCAACCCGGAGTCTCCTCATTCGCGTTCTTAAGCGAATCGGGATGAGGAGACTTGGAAAATGGTTTGCAAGCTCCACTCCATCAGAGACGATCCCGACAAGGCCATTTCCCCGTGAAAGTTTTAACCTCCGAGGGACTCAATCCTAGATCAAAACTTGGGCTCAACCAATCTCACGCCGCCTCCAGTTACTTGATAGGATGTCTTATTTCACATTGAGATACCTGGGCAGGCATTAGAACTTCGCCGGAACACGGCGGTCGACTTCCGGAGCGAGGGAAATCCAACCAACATTGTCCTTGACATCCAATTAAGTCAAGGATCACTGAAATCCCCGCCCTACTCCACTTCAAAGAGGTTCACTGATGTCCCGGCGAGTCTCCGGTCGAGGGGACACTGTTGGCTGCACGCGTTATAAAGAGGCTTTCTTGGGTCTCGGATCCTGGGTTATGGACTTGATTAGGATCACAACCGAGTCAGAACTTAACTTGAAATTTCACAAAAGTACTCTCCAAAAATAATGGATGTGCAGAGATCTTTCCTCTTCTCCCCTGGAATCTCTGCATCTTTATTGTCAGGACTAATAGTATGCGTTGGGACCCTGCTGTTTGTGTTATTTGTTGTGGCTCTGTATAATCTCTATCTCCACCCTCTGGCAAGGTACCCAGGACCCTGGTATGCTGCGTCAACTTCGCTAGCCTTGGCTGTCATTTCTTGGAAGAAGAGTGAGCCACAATGGCTTCAGAAAATGGTGAGGAAGTATGGCAGTGAGTAATATTCGCCCAGCGATGCATGCCATCATCTATGCGTCTCAGGTCTGACAATGCGCCATACCAGCCAGCAAGCCCATCCGTATCGCACCGTCGATGCTACTCTTTGCCAAGCCATCTTCCTTGAAGGAGATATACTGGGATCCAAATCTGAACACTAAGTCGGGTCTATATGGTACCGGCGTGCTAGGGCCACCTCATCTATTCACGACTCTAGGTGGCGAAGAACACCGAGCTTTGCGGAAAGCGCTTGGTGGTACCGCAGTAGGCATTCCTCCATTTAGCTAGAGCACGACGTCTAACTTAGGTTGTTTGATGTGCAGTGGTCCATTGGCTCTTTGAAGAAAAACTGGGAGCTGCGAATGGATGATCAGGTCGAGTTATTTATAGACAAGATGAACGAGAGGGCTGAAGGCCACCAAACCTTTGTTTTGTCGGACAGAGTTGCGTAGGGCACTATTCATCACCCGAAATTTGGGTTACTACTGAACTATGATCAGGGAATTCGCGGCCGACATCATGACGATGCTCTCTTTCACCGACCCTTGGGGATTCGTGGCGAATGGACGCGATGAACGCGGCATCCTGGAGAGTTGGCGTCAAGGGCTCGACTTTTTCGGTTTTGTTGGGCGGTTTACCTTCTTCAGAGATTATGTCATGAAAGTGCCCGTGTTGAACGTGTGGGCTCTTCCCAGAATGTCGGATGATAGTGGCATGGGTTATCTGATGAGAGAGGCCGATAGGGTGGTCAATCGTCGTGAGTTCGACGCGGCCAATGGTCGAAAGCTCGCACAGCCCGATTTTCTACAGCAGTGAGTTCGCATTCTGAAGAAGTGAATGGTGGGCAAAGCTAACATTATTGTGAGCTGCCTTGATGCTCGCATCCAGGGTGTCCCCCTGAGTCCAGTTCAGAAGCGTGCTCATGCAACTCTACTCATACAAGCAGGAGCCGATACCACAGGTACAAGCCTAGGATCGACCCTGCGTTTTATTGCTACCCACCCGCAAGCCAAAGCCAGAGTGGTGGACGAAATCAAGACGGCTGAACAAGAAGGGAAGCTTTCGACTCCGATCCAGTACCAAGAGACGGTTGATCTCCTCCCTTATTCGGCGGCTTGTATTAAAGAATCATTGAGGCTCAACCCCCCTGCAACTAATCTGTTCGCTCGTGTGGTTGGGCCAGAAGGGAGGCATATCGATGGGCATTACGTTCCGTCTGGTGTGGACATTACCAGCAATGCCTTTGTGGTCCAAAGAGATCCCGACCTTTACGCTCCAGATCCAGACGCCTTCCGGCCAGAGAGGTGGCTGGAGAGCAAAGAGAAGGCTCAAGAGTTAGAGGCAGCCAGTTTTGTGTTCGGAATCGGCCCTCGTATTTGCTTGGGCAAGGAAATCGCTTTGATGGAGCTCTACAAACTGATACCCGAGGTATGTGATGTGATGAAGAGCCTGGATGCCGTTCACAATCTATATGAAACCATCAGCTGATCCTGCGTCTTAGGTGATTCGACGCTTTGACATCGAAGTTTTACAAGAGGGCCGCTATGTCGTAGCGGGAGGTGTCGCATACAACCAGGATTTCAAAGTGAGGCTCTTCCCGCGAGAGGAACCCCTTTCAAATTCGTCTTGACGCATCCTGTCGCTTCCCGCCCCAGGTATCAGGGCAATACACACGCGCGCGACAACCTCCAGCATGCGCAGAACTAGCAAAGCCGCGAAGAGCCATACTACTATGCATGTGCAGGTCGATTGCATCGTCTGAACAGTTCAGCCACACCGATGCTGGAGATTCATTTTTAGTCCCCTAGTGTTCGTCACTACGTCTCGCTGTCTTTACTAGTAGTGACTTGGTACCTGATGGAACAGCCCTTTACGGTGGCCACGACTAACACTCAATGCTTCAAGAGCGCACACTCCACGCAAGCGATAAAGGGGCTGAAATGGCACCGGCCGAAGAAGTAGCTATTTCAGATTAGCGTAATGTTGTCTATTGTGTACTTATCCTAACAATATTAAGCTGGCGAAAGCCATAAATTGGGTGTCTGATTTCCAGAGTACGTAGAAAGGACGGAAAGACGAGGTAGCACCTAGGTACAAGGTAGAACCCAGTACTCCTTCACTTCGAGTCTACAGGTACAACACGTGATCTGATGGGTGCTGTAGCTACTGCGGAGTACAGACTCCATCTCCCACGTGATCTCCTGACGGGCCGTGCACGCCAAGCCAACCGCGGAGCAAGAACCCCTGGCAGGACAAGGCGCAGGCGCAGGCGCAGTCGTATCCATTTGACTTCGAAACCACATGTTCACCCATCATTCACCTCAAAAACCACCGCGACCACCACCACGGCTCAACAATCGATTACAGGCCCGACGGCTGCCTATCCTCAATCCGCTGCTTCGCGCCTGTCCTGGCACAGTTGGCGAGGACATCTATGCTAGCCACTCCTCACCCTGCCATGCCTTCCATCGACTCGCCCGAGCCTTGAAGATTCACCTTGTCCCGTGTCGAACCTTTCTGTCAACCATGGATCCTCGTACAGACCCCAGCTCTCTGATCGCCAGAGTCGGTGGACAGTGGGCAGGCCCAGAGCTCCAGCGCGAGTTTCAGCATGAAGTTGCCGATCTCCTACAGCGAAACAGCCGATCCTTCCCAGGCGCGCAACCTGTCTCCTTTGCCCGGAAACATATCCAAGAACTCAAGCGCCAGGACTACTATGTCTGCGAGAAGACTGATGGCCTCCGGTATCTGATGTACCTTACACAAGAAGGAGAGAGAGGCATCCACTACCTGATTGACCGGAAGAATGATTACTACTATGTGCCCGGACTGCATTTTCCACACCACGAAGACAAATCCTTCACCCGTTTTCACACTGGCACAATCTTAGATGGAGAATTGGTTGAAGATAAATACCACGATCGGCCCTCAGTTGTCAAGTTCTTCGTCTTCGATTGCCTGGTTTTAGACAACACCATCCTCATGCAACGACCCCTAGACAAACGCCTGGCCTATTTCCAATCCCACGTCCTCCAGCCCTACAAGGCCATGTTCAAAGCAAATCCTGCCATTGATCGCCCCTTTGTCATCGAAGACAAGGTCACCGAGTTCAGCTATGCCTTGGAAAAGATGTTCAAAGAGATCATTCCTAAGGTCAAAAAACTGCACGGCAATGATGGATTGATCTTTACATGCAGGAACACCCCCTACAAAACCGGTACCGACGAACACATTCTCAAATGGAAACCTCCCTCAGAGAACACCATCGACTTCCTCTTGCACATCACTTGGGCCAAATTTACACCCGACCCCGATGATCCCGACCCCTCACCACAAGACGATTACCACTCGTTTCCCGAGGTCTTTGGTCTTTTTATCTATCATGGAAATGATGGACAATATGCTCCCGCCGGCGAGCTTCATGTCGAGCCTGCTGAATGGGAAGAATGGAAAGCCTTGGGGCGACCACTCCAAGACTCCATCGTGGAGTGTTACCAGGAAGACGTCGCAAATGCATTTCCATACAGTTCTAATGGGCGAAATGGAATGGCAAATGGTTCAAATGGTTTGGGCCACCTTCGGAGGTGGCGTTTCCATCGCTTCCGGGACGACAAGACCGAAGCCAACCATGTTTCTACTTATCACAGTGTCATCGAATCCATCACAGACCATATCACCGAAGAAGATCTACTTGCTAATACCGATGATTGGAGGACTGCGTGGAAACTTCGAGCCGCCGAGATCAAGAAGATGGAGGTGGCCAAGAGGTCCTTGGGAGGCAAGTGACATGCAGAAATTGCTCCACGACCACGATATGGTGAATTATTCATTTTTGAGCAAGGCAGGAATTCGATTCGATCTGCTGACCCTTGCATTTTCTTTGGCTTGGCCAGGATTTTACCACGAAAATCCAATCCGACCGGTCCGCCTTTCTCAGTCAACTGGCTACAAGCAAGGCCTTTCTATCTCTCTCTCTTCTCAAGTTGACAGGATGCTCGAGCTTTTCGAAATTCTACGGGACGGGCGTTCGGAACCTTCTTCACTACACAAGGGTGCTATTGGAAGGAGGTCGATTCGGAGCCATTACATATAACTGGTGGGATGACATGGAACGGAATGGTGAAATGGGTGGATTTGAACTTGGACTCTGCGGCGAACGAGCCAAAATGGCAATGAATTTATGGGAATGATACGACAGGAATTTGTCATCAATCGAGGGTCACCAGGCATTGCAAGCTTGAGGTACAACCTGCAGGGTGGACGGTCGCTCAACAATGGCGTAGATTTGATATGGCATGGCGATGCTCGCTTAGGAGGCGAGGCAATGGAAAGGGAAGGGGAGTACTTGGTCGGAGAGAACTCAGTATGATACCCCCACTGGCGTTTTTAGCTTGAGAATTAAGATAACCATTTCAATTTTCAACCAAGTCAACCATATCAATGGACATCATTCATGAACGTGAGTAATGCTCACCACTCAACTGCAAGGGGTTATCTTGACTCAACGCCATTCATGCTCTATCCCACCGACCAGACCACTCACACCCTGTGTGAGCATGTCGGCGTCAGGACTTAGTATCCCACAAACTGCGTCTCGGCATGTCCAGAGACATCTCTTGGTTTGTTCTCGTTCTCATGTTCCCTGTCCCTTTGCCCTTTCATCTCCGTGTCTGTCGCCGTCTCCTGGTCGTGATCGCGCCCCGCTTCGCGCGACACACCTCCACCGCCGCCACTCCCTTCCCCGTCGTTGTTCTGCCTTGCCATGCCAATCAAGAGCTCCCCGCCAAGGAATCTCCACGGGCTGCTCGTCCACTCGGTCGAGATGTCGTCTGCCAAAGTCGACGTCGATGGTGGAGCCATCATCATGCCCGCCAAGAGTGGGCTCGACTTTGCTGTCTGACTGTGCGTAGAGGTCGAGCTCATATTCACGTTCAAGTTGCTGTTGATAACTGGGACTTGAGTTTGGGCTTGGGCTTGGGCTTGAGTTTGGTTCGTGGTGTCAGTGTTGCTGTTGCCGTTGCCATGCATCCCAGACCCCAAAGACATGTGGAACGGCAACATCTCGTCTAGCGGTATTAGGTCCCGGTCCGGCAGCGCCATCCATTGGTCCAGGAATGCCCAGTCCACATCCATGTTGAGGTTAGGGTTCGGGCTTGCCCCTGTCCCCGCTGGTAGGGAATCGGCGTTGATATTCCCGAGGTCGATAGGGGTGCTTGCGCTTATGTTTACCCCGGTGTTCCCGTCGGACGTTATAGGTTGGACGTGTAGGTTTGGGTTCGACGGGTAGGTGGGTGAAAAGGGCATGAATGAGGTGAAGGAGTTAAGACCAAGGTTTGGACTGTGCTCCGCTGGAGGAGAGAGTATGCCGGGATTGGAGAAATTGCTCATGTTGAAGAAGTCACCCGGCTGAACCTCACCACCACCACCACCATCACTCATTTGCATGTTCGGATTGGAGCCCGCTGAGTTTCCTTCGCCCGCTCTAGCTTGCCGGGGCTCATTGAGCGTCAACGGCGCAAGGTTAAAGGCTGGAGTCGGAAACCATGCAGAGCCAGCGAACCGCGGGGGCGGAAGGGGAGCGGGATCTGACGGTCTGGGTGTCCAACCTGGCGGCTTCGTCTGGGGAGTCGACGAGGTATTGTTGGTCATAGCAGGTGTCGGGACCCCAGCGACAGTCGCGTTCATCTGCTTCAGCACCACAGATAAGACGTTGGCGACACGGCGAGCTTCGGTACTAGTCGACGACTGCTCCTCGCAGAGCGCGACCGCCAACTTGACTAACTCGTACTGCGCCTTCATCTTTTCGTCATCGCTGATCTCCCGCAACGGGTTGGCCTTCTTGTACATAGACAATCCTAGACATAGTACCATGCTCGCGAGGTAGAAGTCGTTCATGGTAAAACTCGTGAGCATCCAACGGTCAGTAAACAACTGGCCTCCGATCTGGAACTCCTTGTGCATGTCGAGCATGCATCTCGCGATGGAGATGGCAGCGTCGGTGCAGGCGGCCGTACTGGCCGGGTGGCCACCTTGCGTCATGTATTTGCGATGGAGGACGAGGATGGATTTCTGGAACAGGAATTCACAGTTCAGACGGCCCATGATCAGGTAGCTCGGGTCGGCGAAGGACTGGGACATGGGCCTGATGCGCAGTATATCCGGCACTGTCTTGTGGACGGCACGTACCTCTGCGTCGAGAGCCATGATCTCTTGCTGCGAGCAGTCGCGAAATGATAGGGCCAAGTTGCAGATCTTACCAAAAGACGTCATCAGCCGCGACTTGACGATGAAATACAAGATCTGCGTCGATTCAGTCTCCGGCCGTGAGGGCGGGAGCACCGTCATGTTTTCGTTAAAGTCTTCGTCGATTAAGTTCTGCGGCGGCAGTGTGTCCCAGGAGTGAGGAGGGATCTGATTCGGCAGTCCCAGTTGGAACGAGATCATCAGGTCGAATTGCCGGCACATGGCCCATGTGCGTCTACGCATCTCTCCGTCAAAGACGGTGAAGTTGGGGAATTGAGACGGGTCGCGATGGTAGCCGCTGCGGAAGGCCTGGCGGACGAGGATGGTGAAAATGATACCAACCTCTCGTGCAGGATCTAGCGTGGCCATGTACTTGCACTGCGCGTACAACGCGAGGGCTTCGACAACGTCGCGCTTGGGTCGGATGTACCCACCTAGCTGAAGACACTGGCACGCGGCGGTCAAGAAGCTCATGCGTGGACTCGTTTGGTCTTCGGGAGTCGAGGGTTCGGTTCCCATGGCCTCGCTCAAGGTCGCGGATACGCAACAGATGGAGAATAGAATGGAGATCCAGAGTGGCGGGGTCTCGAGAGGTGCGCGCCAGAACTGTTCGTATTGGCGTTGGAACTGCTGGGTATGGATCACGGGGATGACAAGGTAGCGGGAGTTGAAGTAGGTGGAGAGGCGTCGGTTGACCTGTAGGCGCGGGGGGAGGGCTTCGGTCAGAATTTGCGCAAGTGAGCGCGGAGATACCACCCCTAACAGGCTTTCTGAGTCTTGAGGTTCGACATCCTCAGACTCGTCGAGCTCCGTGCTGGATGGATGGTCAGATCCAAGGGCGGTCTTGAGTTCTTGGATATTTTGCAGGATGGCGCTCCAATGAGTCGACCCCACATATCGAGATTCCGAGGAGCCATACTGGAGGTGCCCTTCGTTTGCAAGATTCGGCTCAGCTGCCTCGGTACTTGGGGATTTGCTCGGGACGCAGGAGGACTGGCCAGAGGCTGAACCTCCGGAGTCGGCCATCTGCATAACGAGCTGCTCTAGATGACGAAGTCGCTCCTGGGCTTTCCCGCGACTGGTCGGGTTGCTGGTACTCTCGGTCTTGAGGGCAGGTGACGTAGCCTTGCCGTAGGTGCAGGCGTCGGATTCTCCTTTTTTGACACATGTTTCGCAAGGGTGGCCTCGGTCGCATTTCAGCTTCTTGGTTCTGCACGGCGCGCAAGACAGCGGCTGCCGGTTGCGCTTGTTGACCTTGTTTGGTCCGGCCTGTTGATGGTCGATATTGGCTCGGAACTTATGTGTCAGGGATGAAAAATCGGCCATGAGTGCGTGGATGGCCTGACGCCGTTGACGGAGGCGGAAAGCGAGGTACCTGGAGAATGGATCTCAAAAGCCCACGCCGTTATAGTCACGCTTCACTGCTAGGGAACGGCGAAGATCCGAGCATGACAAGAGATCTAAAGGGGTGCTTAGAGGACAGGAGGTGGTTCGATGGATGAACGGTTGATGAATGGATGGATATAAGACCTTGGAAGGTGGGAAGTCAATACTTAGTTGGATAATAATTGGTTGGAGTGATGTGTCCGTCTCAGCCTGTTTGTGACTGGCCTTATTATTAATAATAAAATGCGTGCACCAAAAGCACTTAATACGGAGCTAGTGAGCACTAGCGAAGAATGGCGGATCCAGAGTCATGACAGAGTATTTCTCGAACTTCCAGGCAACACTGCTTGAAAAGCCTCCTATTAAGATTATTACGAAGGACGGTCATAGGGATGACTTATCAGCAAACATCAGAAAATAGCCTGTAGTCTTTTTGAAATGACGGTCAATCTTCAGGTATCGTGGCACTAAGTGTGTGAAGTACCTACAGAATACTACTATGTATCATGACTATGTATTTAGGATTCTCACTCCGAACGTCCTTAATCCGGGCAGACTAGAACTGGCCGAGCAGCATATAACCCCCAATCTTCTCCAGGTCGAGTTGCAATACGACACTTAGTCGGAGTATGCGTGACGAAACCAGAGGCCACCGATGAAGGGGGCACATAGTAAGTAAGGTCAGGAATAAATATTCAAACCAAGAAACAATCCCCGTATTATTAGAGCCT
The DNA here is from genome assembly GCA_001599795.1 of Exophiala calicioides. Taxonomy (NCBI): domain Eukaryota; kingdom Fungi; phylum Ascomycota; class Eurotiomycetes; order Chaetothyriales; family Herpotrichiellaceae; genus Exophiala; species Exophiala calicioides. Next base: position 3,840,692 of record BCHZ01000001.1, on the reverse strand, counting down.
ATTCATTCTACTTTCGCAATTACCGTGGTATCGCTGGGAAAAAAACACGCCTGCAATGACCTAGCCTCACCATTCCTTTGTACATCCCGGCTTGACCTCTTCGTAGATGGCACTCAGTTCCTTCCACAGCCTCTCCGCCGTCCGGTCTCCCGCAGCGCTTTTCACAAACGGACTATATTTCTTGACTACACACTCACTCAAGTACTGTCCGTGCGTCTCTTGGCCGGCTGTTCCTCCATGCACCAGCGTTCTGCCACCATGCGCACTAGGCCGGCCGATCATTCTGACTCCGATCCTGGTCGCGGCGCCTGTGTGCTCTCGGAAGAGGTTCGTCACGCAGAATCCTGGCGCCACATTGTTGATGACCACCAATGGTTTGCCGCTGGGATCTTCCTGGGCAGATTTCGTCAGGGCAGTTGCCAGGTACTTGATGAGCAGCATCACTGGGAGCTTGCTGAGAAAGTAGCGAGATGGCATATCAGCGGTCTTTGGGTCGGAGAGAGATTTTAGGATTTGTCCATCGGCCGGAGTAGTCAAGAGCTTGGGGTTCGCCCAAAAGTGGACGGCAGACCCGACGATAGCAATGGTGGGTGTAATGTTGTATTTCTTGGCCGATAAACGCAGTGTCGGGAGAAGTAGGGTAGCCAAAAGGAACGTCGAGATCACATTCACCGTCATGGTGGTTTCGTACCCCTCGGCCAGCGTGAATTCTTGCTGGTCGACCCCTGCGTTGAGGATGGCCGAGTCAAGGCGTGGAAGGTCCTTGCATCGCTCAGAAAAGGCCACGACGCTGGCAAAAGAGGTCAAGTCGACCTCAAAGATGACGATGGTCGGCTTTTGTCCGTTCGGGCTGGATACAGACTCGATCTCCTTTTTGGCCCCTTCACCCTTCGCCATACTTCGACACGCCAGGACGATGGTGCTGCATTTAAGCTGCACCAACAGTTTGGCTGCCTCAAGACCGAGCCCGCTATTGGCCCCAGTCACCAAAATCGTGTGCCCTGTTAGGTCGACATGTGGAATAGGCGGCGTCGAGAACTGACCCCGAAAAAACTGAATCACGCCTGCCATAGCGCTGATCAGGTCAATGGTACCTATTGAGTGAAGATCGTGGTGCGGGAAGGATGGTCAGGCTGGATTTCGGAGCTGGCCAAGTAGAAGCTGAGCGAGTTGGGTAAGAAATATGCCGTCAGGAGAAGCGCGCAGTAGGAAGAATCTAGTTGGAGTTGAGGAAAACGGTTTTTTGGAGAGGGGTGCATCTTTATTTAAACGGATTGGTCAATCTCTGAACTGCTATCTTTCATGCCCATGCAGGCAGACAGGATACTGCGCAATGGGGAGGGGAGAGGTCGATGCTCTGCGGTCGGCAATATGAGGCAGGGAAAAGGCCCAAAGCGGTAAGGCCGAAGAGCGCCAACCCGTTTTGGGAAAGTCGATAAATCCGATCTCCGGTCAGTTGTCGGCACTAGGAACGAGCAAACTTCGCAACTTTCGGGTCTGGACGTGCCGGCACGGGCTGGCCGCGTGGTTACAGGGTCGATGATAAAGAATATGGCTGCCTGGCTGCACCCTGGTGTCAATACCAATTCAGTATTGAGTGTCAGTTTAGATGGTACCGCCCAATCCATGAGATCTCCTGGTCCCTCCGGTGCTGTTCAATCAGCCATACAGCGTCCTCGTTGTATCTGGATAACGCGTCCTTGACTTCTTTCTTACCAGGCATGTGCATGATCGGCCCAAGCATGTCGAAAACTTTGTCCGCTTGGTCCTCTGAGATGCGCACACTCTGAAGGATGGTGACCAAAAGTGCGATCAGAGCTTCCAAAATCTGCGAGCTAGACGTCTTTGTATTCCCGTACAGGCTGTCTTGGTTTCCAATTTGTAGTTCCTGAATGTCCTGCCTCTGGCCTGTGACTGTTATATCCCTGCCTGCTTTGTTGCTCGGCATTGGCTGCGATCGTTGCTTGCCAGATAGTGACACTATTGAGTATGTTCTCTTGAAGACCGTCTCTAGATCGGGGAATAAATCTTCAATCCGACCGGCCATGAAATCGCCCGCAGCCCGGCAGATGGCTGATATCGTCTCAGCGGCTGCTTGAATGATATAAGGCAATTCTTGAAAGCCATCCTCGTTCTTGGCCAACAGTCGGGACGTAACTGCAGGCCAAACCGAGTTCACCAGTGGTAAGAATGAATTTTCATCCCGACTCAGCACCGGGCAGATCTCCTGCAGCAGACTAAGCAGGGTAAGTCGTACTTTGGGAGATGGAGATGACATGTGAGGGACTGTGGATTGCGCAATGTTGATTAACAGTTGGTGTGGCTTGGAGATTACTGTCTCCTTCTCCGTGCTGCTTTGTTCAATTGGGGAGTCGTCGATGCCCTCAGTAGAGGTCTGGGAGCCAACTTCCGTTGTCGGACCGTCCAAAACGGACGTCCATGGTCGCTTAGGGGTGACGGTATAATCTTCATGTTCCTCATCACTTTTGCTTTTCTGAGCCTTTCTGGCTTTCAAATCATTCACGATGTCTTCTATCGACGAAACGTGGGGAAATCCACTTTCATGCTTGTTGTTGTTCGGAACGGCCTCAATGGCGATATATCCCGGGTTCTTGGAGCTCTCCTTCACCACCATTTTGAGGACATCGAAAAGCTGTTCAACGAGGATGGGATATCCGTGGAAATTATCTAGAGCTCCGAAGATACTTCCGATGAGATCATCGAGATGAGGTAGCAGTCTGGAGCCACAAAGGTCAAGCATCATGGTAAGAACCTGGAGACCATTTTTCGAGACATCAAATGCGTTGAGGCGTAGGGCGAGAGCATTGACCAAATAGTCCACATTCTCAACCAACATCCCGCCCGCTGAATCATATTCACACGAAGCAGCAAGAAGATTCAACGAGGTCATGGCGTGGCTTTGGAGCTCTGTGTTGGCTGATCCAAACAACGACAACAGTGGGAAGAGAGTTTCAATCAACTCGAGCCGAAACGATTGACCTAGTTGAGACGCCTGTAGGACCAAGCACTCCAACGACAGCGCGACAAGCTGCCAGTCTAGCGAGACTTGCAACATCGAATCCGTATACTGTAGAAGGTACGGTACAGTAAGAGCATAGAGATCCGACACAAGAAAGGGCCGAGAAAGCGACAAGTCGAATGGCGATGAATGGTCATCAACCAGCTCGGTAATCCCAAAGAACTCGTTGCCTGAAGGTTGGAGGAACTTCAGAGCCAGCCATATCGCTGATAACCTCCGGTTGGCATCAGGGTCTCGCGTCTGGTCAACGATACTTCGAGTGATGCTGGAACTGAAGGAGTGCGACCTGAGAGAATCTACTAACTTTAGTAGCTCTTGGGTCGAGGATTGCTGGCTCTGGTGATTGAGGAGTAGACTCTGAAAGCCCTGACCCAACTCTGTGGATTGTCTGATAAGATCGGAGCGGGTGATTGAGGGGGTTTCGTCGACATATTTAGTCTTTGTGGAACTGGCCACGATAGCAGCCGAGACGCTATCGACCAGAACAGAGGCGATTCTAGAAGTCAAATCATCGGTGACACTCGAGCCATCTGTCAATGCGGTAAATGAAGCTGCTACTTGTCCAAGCATCAGCTGTTTGGGTTTGTCATCATTGCTTTGCATTACCCTCGGCAAGGCCTGAGACCAGTCGTGGAATTTGGCACTTAAAATGTCAGCTATCTCAGGACGTGATATGATCAGGTGCCTGAGAGCTGCTTGCGCACTGGAGGACTCGGAAGAACTGCAGAGGACGACGAGAGTTTCCACCATGAGAGGTAGGGAGCGTGCAAGTGACTGGCAACAGTCCTCAATGATCATTAGGCAAAGGTCGAGTAAGGCACGGGCAACATCAGAGCCTTGCTGAACCCTAAGTTTCGTCACCTGCACCAAAGCCAGATCTATTTGAGGTGTTGTGGCATCGAGCCAAGATTGGTCAAGGATTGTCGTAGGGTCGGCCTCGGCTTGTTGTACTTGCGTAACATTCGTATCACGCTCCCGTAAAACTACCGCATCGGCGAGAACCTTGCTTAGAAGTCCAGTCAATAGTTCTAGGTAAGCCACGAGAACTTTCCGAGTTCGTCGAGCTTTTGTACTGGGCCGGAGGACTTTCACCAAAGTAGAAACGGTCCGAGGTAACAAGCTTGCCAATAAGACAGGGTTGATGATAGCATCAGTCAGCTCGAGGAGGGCTTTCGCCGCACTGATCTGAACAGCCTCAGATGTAGTGGTGGTGATCGCCTCGAGAAGTTGATAGACCAGTTGATCCACAATACTCCTGGCATTAACCTCATCGAGGATGCCACCCCCAGGAAGCCGAGCAATTTGGTGGACGAGGGTCGAGATGCATTCGAAAGCAGCGACCTTAAGTTCGTCTGTGACAGGCTCACTTTGTTGTTTAGGGTCTTCAGAGACTAGTAGGCCAATGAGTATCAGAAGCTGTTTTGCCAAGTCGGGTGAGAGTTTGTCTTTCCATCCCTTTGAAACAAGGATTTCCACACATTTGACGGCAACTTCTAGGACTTGAGGCGGAAGCTGTCTAGACTGATTGAATATGTGAGTGAGCGGGGTGAAGGCATATCCGGCCAACTTTTCGTCGAGGACATGTTGCTGGCCGAGCGACTCCAGGACCACGTGCACCGGTTCTAGTGCGAGCAGCACGGCTTTAGATGATGCCTGCTTCGCCTTGAATTTTAGCGTAGTAGAGTTGAGGTCAACACATGGCGAACGCAGCTAAGCCAGTTTTAGTGAGAAGCGCGATGATATAGGATGGTGAATGAGCCTACCCGCTGGAAAGTCTGCTGGCTTGAGTGATTCATTGAGGGGAATTCGTTCTGAGCAGAACTGACATGATGTCTTTGCAGGAACGTTGCATCGTCGGCGGAGCTGTGGTTCCAGTCCAAGAGATGGTCGGCGCTGTGAGGTTTGGTTTTGGCCGATCACATCAATCAATCATCTGTCACCGACGCTGAGGAGGGACGGCGGAAGTTGGAGGAAGCATATGCACAGCCACAGCCACCCTGCACGAGTCACGTTTGTGGCGAAATGCCAAGGCAATTTGTGGCGGTGTCGGAATCTACCATGTGGTCAGCTTGCGCAGTTCGATCGGTGTTCACCACGTCACCCAGACACCCACCAGCACCGCCCCAGCTGGCCCCAGAGAAGCTTGGAACACTAACCGGGCGGACGGCTTCCCCATTCTTGTGCCCACCGATCGATAAAGAGGATATCACGGTCCATCTGAAGTAACGTTAACGATAGCTGGCGGAGCTGACCGAACTTTCAAAGACTGCGTCCGCTCTCGATGGCTATGCAAGGTGTTCTGAGTCTCGATCTAGAATGAACGACAGATACTAATATCAAAGGCTACCACTTGTTTGAGACACCAGGTTTACAAGTAACCGGGAGATCAATGGAAAAATGGCAGATGATCTACAGCGAACCATACGTGACTGTACGTACAGCTGGGTCTAAGGAAGAGGGTCTGGAGGGTCCAGCGGAAAGACAGGCTGGGCACGGATGCTCCGAGCATCGACATGACGATGGCTGCGATCAAGAGAGTAGCGCACAGACAGAGCCCAAGATCGAGCTGGCGGGCCTTGTGGGTACCTTCGAGCTGCGGTACAACACACCACACCGCTCCAAGGGACTGGCAGACGTCACACTACCGTCAATGCCGCAGGTTGAGAACATCCAACTCGAAGTGAGTAGTTTGTAGAAGAACCATGTCCACCCCTGGTGGAGCACAGCTATGGCCAATTCAATTCATGGGTAATATTGGTTGTGAACCACGATCACATTCTAGTCAAAGTCCCGATGAGCAAGAATTGTAGCGCGCAGAAGGCTCTTTGGGTGGTCTTGAGGCTCTCCAAGTCCGTCTTCAAGCTGAGTCCGCCGAGGTTTGCTAGGCTTGGCAAGTGATCAAACTCTGGCAAATTTGACACGGCAACAAAATGTACGAATCTGGAGCAGGGGGAGTGCGACACTTTCAATTTCCGGCTGAAACGGGCATAAATGGGCGTTGGCGAAGGAAGGTGAAGTATGAAACATGCGACGTACTTGCGTGCTCTACAAGACTGTTTGCCATATGGTGCTGCGTTTGTTTATCTCGCCCTGGTTGCCTGCAAGGTCGGCCAGCTTGGCGGATTTCTCGGGGCTGCAAGCTCTTTACCTAGCTTCGGAGGGCCCCTAGGCCGAGGGCTTGCCTCGTTCGCGTGGCGCATCTGGCCCAGGCACTGCCAGGGGCAACACAAGAGACCAAAGGCAAGCGAGACTTTTGATTTGGCACTTGACGTCAACTGGGCCGAATGCTTGTCCTCTGGCCCTGCCGCTTCCCGGTTTCTCGCTGCTGCTGCTACCACTTACTACTGCCTCTCCCCGCCCTGATCGACCCGCCCGCTGCGGATTGCAAGCACTGTGATGACAATTTGCGTCCGGCGGTGGACGCTCAACACCGGCTTGAATCCTGGCTCGCCCACGCTCGGTTCAGCTGGCTTCTCTTTGGTAATAAATTTCTTGATCTCTCCGTACCGCGCAGTCTAATTCTCTTTGCTAAGCTATGTAGAGTTTGGACCCAACGCCCAGCGGTCATGACATCAGGCCGTTCGCGATTCTCGGAGCAATGAATGCACTTGGACCAGTGGCCAGCCGTGCGGCTTGAGCCTGCCCTGGCCAATTTCCCACATTTTTCATCGTCTGCCTGTGGTAGGGGCATCCATGCCGCACAGGCACAAGGCCGAGGGCCTCAAAAGACGTCGAAGACGCGCAGGATGAGTGCTGTCGGTCGTACCAGATTGAGGGCTCGAGGCCTTTAGAGTGCAGACGGTTTGCTGTCAGTTGGCAGTGTATCACCCTAGGTATGCAGCTGCGGAAGAAGCATTGCCGCGTGTGCAAAGCAGGATTTGGGCCTGGCTGGAATGAGATAGCAGGTGGGCTGACGATTGGAGTTTGATTCATGCTGGCAGTCGCTGCCAACATCTCCGAAGCTTCAGCTGGAATGGAACGATGCTAGAGTGGAATCGACCAAGTGAGGACGGTGCCTAGTAGATCGCCACTCGCCTACGCGCTGCCCTCACCCCTGGATGCACCAAGGGTCAAGATGTGGCTGTTTTAGCGCGACTGGGGGTGGATCGCCGAGGGACTTAGGTCGGGCGATTGGTGAGGGGTTGTGAAATCGAGCTGGATTATTTCCCCGACTCCAAGATGAGAGCGAAGTCAGAACTCAGACGGTAATTAGAGCTGGGGAGGAGACCCTGAAAGCCAGATGTTAGAGTTCAAGCTGCGTGACCGGACCTCAGGCAGACAGCTCAAGAGTCAAAAATGGCTCCGAACCACCAGGTCCGGTGCCAGCGGCAGTCGCAGTCCAGCCTCTCCTTTATCCCAAGACCCGTTCCTGGTCTCGCTCACCTGGACATGTCCCGGCAACCACAATTGGCCCACTGCTAAGACGCTCCATACTGGGTACAGCAAGCACAGCAAGCAAGCACAGCACGACCGAGTAACTGACTGCCAGTCCGGCCTCACCTTCCCTTCACCTGTTCTATTCTGCATCACCCCGACTCCACTTTCCGCCATTCGTCCCTTCACTCCCACTTTCGACCTTCGTTCATAAACCCTCGTGCGTCGGCGCATTGACACCTTCTTCCTCTCACTCTTTCACTCTGCCCGACTGTCGTCTCTCATACGAGTTCCTCTCCACCGAAAGCAACGTACCGTGCATCCTCTTACCACCAGCACCCTTTACGACGCGTAACTCTCAATTCCATCTACGAGACTTCATATCCTCGCCGTCGACGATGAAGACCTTTGTCGCTGCTGCCGCCCTCGTTGGCGTTGCCGTATCGCAATCTCTCTCCTCGCTCCCGGAATGTGGTGTAAGTCGCGTATCTGTCGAGTGTAGCTCACCTTCTCTGACCTGGTCGTTAGCAAACCTGCATCACCAACATGCTCGGCCAAGCCTCCGCCCTCGGTTGTCCTAACGTGAACGGTCAGCCCGATGTTCTCTGCCTTTGCTCGAATGTCGACTTCGGCTATGGCATTCGCGACTGTACCACCGAGGCCTGCCCAAGTGGTACTGACACCCAAGCGGTCATCAATTATGGTTTGGCATACTGCGCTGCTGGTGAGTTTGAAGGAGACCTGCTGTGCTTCGAAACTTGACTGACTTTTCACAGCTGCTTCTTCTGCTACCGGATCTGCCACCGGTGCTACTCTGTCCGCAACCTCTGCCTTGGCTGCCACAGCCACCTCCGGCTCCGGCTCCGGCTCCGGTTCTGGTTCCGCTTCATCTGGAGGCTCTGGCACTGCGACCGCTGGAGGCTCTGGTTCCGCGACCGCTGGAGGATCAGGTGGCTCCGGAACCCCGATCACCACCAAAGCTGTCGTGACGACAATCACCTCCGATGGAAGCACCATCACAAGCACAATTGGCAGCACAACCATCTTTTCAGGTGGTGCAGGTGGCGCAAGTGGTTCAGGGGAGTCAAGCGCATATACCACCGAAGATGTCTTGACGACCATTACTTCCGGAGGAAGCACAATCACCAGCACAGTCGGCAGTACTACCCTCTTCACTAAAGTTAGCGGATCGGTAAGTTGACTTAGCTATTTTAAATTGACGTCATGAGTCGCTGACAATTTTCATTAGGGCGCTGCTACTTCTGGCGGCGCTGGTGCTTCTGCCAGCTCTGGAGCCTCTGCAGCCTCTGGAAGCGCTGCCTCGGGCGCATCATCCCTCTCATCATCCGCATCTTCGGTCGCGAGCTCCCTCTCTTCTGGTCTTGCTGGTGCCACAAGCTCGGCTGGTGCCGCCGCTTCTTCCGCCGCCTCGTCTGCCTCTGGTAACGCTGCCAAGCCCATGATGACTGTCGCAGCGAACGGCCTTGCTGGTGTCGCAGGTCTCGCAGCTCTCCTGATCCTATAGGGGACCAATACCTAATTGAGGGCGGGTGGGAGTGCAAATGAGCTACTTGGAATTTCCAAATCAATGTCGATACCCATACTCAACGGCGCAGCTCTGTATCATCGCTTCTAGGCGAACAAAAGGACAGTCGTCACAACGGATGACTTGCTTGACTTTGATCACTCACACTGCAGGCGGATGCCTATTGATGCTTTTACGGTTTGACGACGACGGATACCGAACAATACCTTTTGCAAATGCATAGGCTATTGCTGTAATAGGTCCTGCTTGGGGCTGATAGCTAATACAATACCCATGAATTCATGCAACGGAAGAAATGACATGTCGGATGTCGTCCCTTTAGTTTATGTTTTAGCCCCGGCCCCTTTTTCTGTGACAGCCGTCCGAGTGATCCAAGCTCGAACCCATTCAAGTACTTTTCAGTCTCGGGGACCAAATCACGCCCAAGTTCCTTTTTCTCCTGAGTATCGTGTTTTTTTTAGAATATCTGGTGTTCAAACTGGGAATCTCTAGTTTAACATAAATTCCATCTCTTTGGGTGTGTATATGAGGTTACCGAGATAGACCTCTCGTGAACACAAGGCCAAAAAGACGCGTTCGCGGCTCCGAGTATTTGAAATGTCTGCCACAGACTTTCTATATTTGTACAGAGTAATAATGTATGGGAGATTGGGCAACTACGATGTCTGTTCTAAGGTCTACATAGCAATAATTACTACTTCGTATCTGCGTAGGTAGATAGATGCCGACGGCGCAGGCAACGTTCGACACCACCACGTCATTTACTTAAAGCTGTTGCAGAATTGGAGTCACGAGTCGGCCCCAACGCGTCTCGACGCGACTTCCCACTTCAATAATAGGCAGAATCACGCAACAACTGCATCAAAGCCAAACCAGCCGAATGCAATCGATGTGCCAGCCTAGTTTTCAGGCAACGACGGCTACAATCACTACTCTATGCTCCTTCTCTACCTTCCAGCTGCCTTTCAAATATTCTTGCAGGCACCAACTGCGTTTTCACCTGTCTCTGCCACATCTTCGCCCCGCCCACCAACTTCGCACTTTTCTGATCCTCCCACCATCATTTACCTTCCACCACTTTCACATCATGCCGCAAGGAAGGCAGTCGACCCTTGGGTATGTTCCATGTCTCATCGCTGATGATGTTGCTCTCGCTGACTCTCATAGCAAATTCCTCGGGAATGGGCAGAATGGAGCCAAGTCCAAAACCCAGTCTACGCTCTCCTTCAACCGAAAATCATCTAAGAACGAGTCCGGTTCGGCTGACAGTGAAGAAAGATCCCTCGACAATGTCAAAGAAGAGACCCTTGACGCCAACTTCAAAGACACAAAGACCGCTGATGACCCCGTTGGGGAAGAAAGCGATGCCTCCTCTAGCAGAAAACACAAGAGACAGAGCGTAGAGAATGAAAGTAGCGAGGATGATTCTGACGACCAGCCGGTTGTGAAGAGAAGGAGAAGGACCTCCACATCCAAACAGACACCGAAAATGAAGGCCAAGAAATCACCAGCCAAAGCAAATGGCACCAAGTCTAGACATTCATCAGGCAGCCATGAAGCGAAGCCGACTTTGAAGGCGACATCCCCCAGTCTAGAGGAGGCGGTGCCGTTAGATCAGGACAATGCCGCCTCCGACCTGGAAGATGCCGTCTCTACAAGCGGGGACGAAAAGCCCAAAGTTGACAAGAAACAAGTCGCAAAAATTCAGGCCACTATCAAAGCGACCGACCCGAATCCTTATCCCGATTGGAAAGCTGGAGACCCTGTCCCATACGCAGCACTCTGCACAACATTTTCTCTGGTCGAGCTTACAACCAAACGCCTCCAGATCACTGCTTACTGCTCAGCCTTTCTCCAGCAAGTTCTGCGCTTGACGCCCGAGGATCTTCTCCCCACTGTTCAACTGATGCTGAATAAATTGGCCGCCGACTATGCTGGAATCGAACTTGGAATCGGCGAATCCCTCATCATGAAGGCAATTGGAGAGAGTTCTGGTCGATCGCTATCAGTCATCAAAGCAGATCATCAGAAGATTGGCGACTTGGGGCTGGTTGCTGCCAAAAGCAAATCCAAGCAGGGACAGATGTTTAAGCCAAAGCCCTTGACGGTCCGAGGAGTACATCATGGCCTCCTTGATATTGCAAAGATGGAAGGCCATGGATCTCAGGACCAAAAAGTCAAAGCAATTAACAAGCTGATGGCATCTGCAGATGTCTCATCCACAAGCAAAACCGTGGATATCACGAAAGATAAGGGCGGGCCCTCTGAAGCCAAGTTCCTGGTTCGGTTCCTCGAAGGAAAGTTGCGACTAGGTCTGGCAGAGAAAACGGTCATCATTGCCCTGGCCCAATCTGTTGTCTCCCATGAAGCCACTCTGAAAGGTGAAGTCGCCAATACCGACCTGCTGGCCAAGGGTGAGGCGGCTTTAAAGACCGTTTACAGCGAGCTGCCTTCTTATGAAGTCATCATTCCAGCTATGCTCGAACGCGGCATCTTCAACCTGCACGACACCTGCAAACTGCAACCAGGAGTACCTCTGAAGCCCATGCTCGCAAAACCAACCAAGTCCATCACCGAGGTGCTAGATCGATTTGAGGGCAAGGATTTTACATGTGAATACAAATATGATGGTGAACGGGCGCAGATTCACTATGTCGCACCGGAGGCAGCGTCGGAAATTGCTGCTGCAGAGAGCACCCTCGCCAAGGACCCCAAGGCTTCCAGGGGCCTCGCAGCTATCTTTTCACGAAACTCGGAAGATTTGTCCAAAAAGTACCCCGACATCCTAGAGAAGCTTAGTACATGGATCAAGCCGTCCACCAAAAGCTTTGTCCTTGATTGCGAAACCGTTGCCTGGGACCCTCAGAACAAGAAAGTTCTCCCCTTCCAGCAACTCATGACCCGCAAACGCAAGGATGTGAAAACCTCGGAAGTAACTGTCAAAGTCTGTGTCTTCGCATTCGATCTGCTATTCTACAACGGCGAGGCTCTTGTGAAAAAGCCACTGCGCGAACGCCGGGAACTCCTGCACAATGCTTTGGAGCCGGTCGAAGGGGAATTTGCGTTTGCACAGTACGGCGACGGTAAGGATATTGAAGAGATCCAGCTCCTTCTGGACGAATCAGTCAAAGCCTCTTGTGAAGGACTGATGGTCAAAATGCTCGACACAGAAGAATCAGGCTACGAGCCCAGCAAGCGCTCGCGTAACTGGCTCAAGGTCAAAAAGGACTATTTGTCGGGCATCGGGGATTCGTTGGACTTGGTGGTTCTAGGCGCATACTACGGCAAGGGAAAACGCACGTCTTGGTACGGCGCGTTCCTGCTCGCCGCCTACAACCCAGAAACTCAGACATTCGAAACTGTCTGTAACATTGGAACAGGGTTCTCGGAAGCGATCCTGGAGGAATTCCACAAAGATCTCTCAGAGATTGTTATCGATCGCCCGAAACCGTTCTACAACCACTCCGTCGTCAAAAATGACCAGCCAGATGTTTGGTTTGAGCCCCGACATGTTTGGGAAGTCAAGACGGCAGATCTCACGCTGAGCCCACGCTACCGAGCCGCTATTGATGAGATGGGCGGCAAGAATGGGATTAGTCTTCGGTTCCCACGCTTCATTCACAAGAGAGAGGACAAGAAACCCGAAGATGCAACAACTACAGGGGCCGTGGCGGAGATGTACCGCAAACAGGAGGTTGTTGCGAAAGATTCGGCAAGCAAGGGAGGTGTGGATGATGGCTTTGAGTACTAGTATTCAGTAAGGAAACTGGTATTCAGTAAACGACCCACGGCAAGGTGCCGTGCCAGGTTCAGACCTTGCTCAAGGATGGCGTTCCGTGCCATGAAAATTTCCGAGCATCGTTAATGTCAACATGTTGAATGAATAGACCTAGTCGTGCCTAGCATCCATGTTCCTTCTTGAAGAATGACGGTCGAGAGTTGTCATAGCGTTAGCAGAGGGCGATGATGATCAACGACGTAGACAAAAGCGGCAATTCAATACCCCAGATCACGTGTACCTGAGGGCGCCCTTTAGGTTGCGGCTCCGTCTGCGTCCTGGACAACCGCCCCTGACCCTGACCCATCATCATCACTCCGCTCCAAGCATTTGCCAGATTGATAATCGGTGTCTAGTGCCCTACTTGACTATTCTAGGGAACACACTTTCGTTGAGCTGGACTCCTACTCTAAACTAGACTGGAGTCCTGATTGCCCTGCTGCGACCGTGCTTCCCCTCCACCCTCCCGTGCCGCCATGGATCTCGCGTACGATCACATCGCAGAACAGGCATATACACCTAGCGACCGAGCCTTGACCCCTACGCCCTCTACCTCCAACACTGCTTCAAACGATGCAGCGACGCCCAGGGCCACTTCTCCGCCCTCTCGACAGAACCTCCAGACAGAGTTCCAAGAGACGTTCAAGGCATTCTCCAACTCTCCTTGGGGTGCGAAACTGGGTGGATTGTGGGGAAATGTGAGAAAACAAGGAGAGAACTATTATGAGGAGGCCAAGAAGGAGGCTGCCGAAGTCGCCAGCGAGGTGGAAGCACTGCGGACCAAGGGATTGATGGGACTGGGTTTCGGTGCAGACAAGGCCAAACCAAAGGAGGGATCGTCAACTGAAAGGACTGCGGAGAACACCCAGGACGCAGAAAAAGATGGAGAAAGCAAAGATCTCCAAGAGACGGAAACCTTTCTTGAGCGGTTCAAAAGTGAGGCGGCGAAAAGATTGAAGGATGTGCAGAAGGCGGAAGACGCCGCCGACGAGGCACTCTTGAGGTTCGGAACGAACATTCGGAATTTTCTACGAGATGCCGTCGCCGTCACCGCACCAGATGACGAAGAGTTCAGAAACCGTCAGGCCGGAGAGGTTCTCTTCGAAAGCAAAGACCCCTCGTCGGGAAAGCGAGTGATCCACACCAGCAGGTTTGACGCTCAATTGCATGTCATCCACGCCTCTCTGATGAGCTTCACGCAAGACCCAAGCGGATCAGGCGACGAATGGGAGAACTTCAAGCAAGGATTTGATATTGACCAAATGACAAAGCGGATTGCGCAAGATTTGGACAAGTACCCTGAGCTGCGAAGCTCCATGGAGCAACTCGTACCTGAGAAGGTCGAGTACAAGGACTTCTGGAGAAGATATTACTTCTTGAGACACGTGGTGCAGGTGCAAGAAGAGAAGCGAAAAGAATTACTGAGAGGTATGTGGTGGCGAGGCTTCCATCCCTTGTTTCCAACCGTATGCAACTAACGCATAACAATTAGTGTCGGCCGATGCCACTGAAGAAGTTGGTTGGGATGAAGAGTCCGAAGATGAACAAGGCACATCGGCTACCCCTCAACTACAACAGAAGCACGGCGCCACACCACCGGTCCTCATCGCCCAAAACACCAACAATTCCCAAACGACCTTACATGAGACATTGGCGCCCGCGGATCCAGGTTCACTTAAACCCGAGACCTCCGGCCGAAGATCCCACGACGAAAAATCCGTGGCGGACAGCGATGCTAGCTATGACCTTGTCAGCGGAGCGACAAGCCGCGCTCCTGGCAGTCCCAAAGAGGACTCTGGCAAATCGCCCGCCAGAATTGAGGAGAGTGACGAAGAGGATTGGGAGTGATTCTGGATTTGAGCATAGTCACGCATAGGAGTTGAACGGGTACAGGCGAGTTGCGGGATTGATACCCAGTCAACCATGGAGTAGAGATTAGACCCGGCTCATGTTTTTTGAACCATCAGTATTGTTCCATCGATACAATAGGCACTCTTGACATCCTATATACTTGATTAAGAGAATTGGTTGTTTCCTGACAAGCCTCAGGGACGTCTCGCATCATTCTCGGGGGTCAGGCCATGAGAAGCGAATATTCTTGTCCTGCAACCCCTTGAGCACTATATCCATCCCTCCCGATTTGACTAGCCACTCAAGCCGATGATCGCGATACTCCCTCCTTAGCGACCCCTTCTTCAACACGTCGGCCAGTCCGGCCAAGTTCTTGACGGCGGCGTCAAACTCGGCGAACGTCTCCGCCACACTCGGCCGCCGACTGACCCTCACCAGCCAGTTGGCCAACGGGCTGCCTGGCTCAGGACCCAGTCCAAACGAGGCCCCCCGATTCACGTAGGGCGCAACACAGACGTCGGCCCAGCCGAAGCTATCCCCGCCGAAATATTCCCCGGAGCCCAGCCGGGCGCCGAGCCAAGCCAGCAACTCACGCGCTTGATGCGCAGCCTGCTCCCTCAACCTGGTCTCGAGGCCCTCGTGGCCATCAGCGCGCTTAAACCAGTCCACCTCCCCGAGGCCCCACTGCAGCGCCTCAAGCTGCGTGTCACACACCTCCTCGATCATGCGCGCCTTCGCCCTCGCCGCCGGACCATCGGCCGTCCGCGATGGGAGCAGCGGTGGCTCTGGCCATTTGTCCTCGATGTACTCCAGGATGATCGTGGAGTCGAAGATCTGGACGTCGCCGTCCACGAGGACAGGTACTTGCAGGCGCGGATTCGTGGATACGAATGCCGGGTCTGTGGTATCGGCGTGGCCGGAGCCCACACCTTTTGGTACGACAGATTCGAAGGGGATCCCTTTCTCGCGCAGTGCGATGCGGATCTTTTGTGCGTAGCTTGAGACTGGGTGGTCGTAGAGGAGGAGGGAAGATTGGGCCGGGGACGTCATTTTTCAAAGGAGTGGATGGATGGGTGGATAGCTTATGGATGGTGCTACTACTCTCGAGATGGATGATGTCTGGTTACTTAACCTTTCTCCCTCTGGGTGGTTCAGCTTGCTGGCAAGAGAGATAGAGAATTGCCGGGGACTTGGTTTGGCAGGACAAGGCTGTGCCGAGCAAAGTTGGAGACAACCGAGGTTGGAGAAGGGCCTTGTTTGAGCCACTTCATAGCTCCATTAATACCTTCGAATATCATGAAGCCGCATCGATGATTTTCCTCTTGAAAGTCATACCAAGCAAGTGTCAAATCTTCTGCCTCGAGAAAGGGATGTACACAGTAAGTAAGTTGTGTTGATCTCACGTGTTGAGTCTTGAGGTTCCCCCACCTCCTCACCAACCAACCAACAGGCAACCACCCATGAGCAATCAGCCCACACACGCGTCGACTTGGTGCTACTGGTAGTAGCGTGTTTACCCCGCCAAGACAGGCTCCAGCCACTTCCGCTCGTCACATGCCGAGCTTTAAATTCACGTCTTCGATTCTTGCCCAACCCCGCCCTCCTTTCTTCGTCCACACATCTCTCACAGGTTATGAGCCTGATCGCTTCCGTCCATTTCTTCTTCTGCTCCCCTTGTTTATCTCTGTTCCCCCCCCTTCTTCCCGCTTTCCCATCCGTACTCCGTTGTGCCCCTATCCATCCTCCTCTTATCCATCCTCGCTGCGCCCGAAGTGCAAGCTTTCGAGATACCTGGACGCCGGAGCGTTGCCATCGACACGACAAAACACCGCCATGGCTCCCCATGGTCGTGACGGAACCAGGACTGAGAGTACCAGCTATCCGACGGATCAGAGCCCACCTTGATGTATGTCGAGAGAGTGGACGAGCGTCCCCGGGGCCCGGAACCCCCCATGGATCTACGGCCTATTCTGGACTCGGGTGCGTCTGGTCAGGACGTCCGTCCTGACACACTCAGGGAAGAAGAAGGATACGCGTGGTCTCTCAACATCCCTACCGAGTATGCAGCTAGGCTTGCATAACACATGGAGCTAGGCCTTGGAGGGTTGCGATTCCTAAAGGGGCCATCTCGAATGGTTTCTCTACTGGGTCAAGGCGGCGAAACCTCCGAGGCCTATATGCGGTGTGTCAGGAAGTGGCCTGGCAATCTGGGAGTGATCGACACTTCTACCTACGCTGCAAGGCGAAGGGAGGAGTGTTTGTTATCACGAAGGATCGCGTTGTCGGTAGCGTCCGCCTCCATGTGGAGCCTGCGCTGGTTCGAATGCTCTGAAATGCGCAATGTCGGTTACTGGTTGGCAGACGGGGCTGTGCCGTACCTTACCTCGTGTGGGTACGGGAGCTTTGTTTATGCCCGTGTTCCACGACACAAGCATAGGCTTGGAACCTCCAGCGCACCTCTCGAGCAGTGTGCGACAACCGGTCGAAATCTGCCCGAGAGGTGCGCTGGGGCTTTCGGGCTTTGCCAACCGATGTGATGACCTCTTGCAAAGGACACCAAAAACTCTCTCGGTTCCCCGCCCAGTTGAATGGACTCGAAGGTCCCTTATTCCCCTTGCATCTGACGAGATGTAACGAGAGGAGAGGAGAATATCAATGTGAATACCCAATACCTATGAGCCTGATCAGCCATGGGATATGGATGAAATTATGCGTGTACCCGGGAACGGATGCCACGAATGTACTGCAGAGGAATGTGCCTGCAATGAACGTCATAAAACGTTGAATGAGGCATTGAACCTCCAACGGATGACACCAATGGGTTGCAGAGAATGATCCTGCAATGAGCGTCATCAACGGGTTGGAGAGGCGTTGACCCTCCAACAGATGAATGGGCTGCAGAGAAATGATCCTGCAATGGACGTCATCAACGGGTTGGAGAGGCGCTGACCCTCCAACAGATGACACCAATGGGTTGCAGAGGTGAAGCAGACTTCAATGGCCGGAGAAACCAAAAGAACTCACCTTGACCTGGTCTACCAGGCAGGTTTGAGCAGTGGGGTTACCCGATGGAAGTTTGGCCCTGCCCCAGAGGAATCTGCACAGGAAGTCTGGCCTGGCAAATGCAATTGCAACACCGCCGTAACCACAATCGCGATCGCTGGCTCTTGGGACAACGGAAACCCATCAAGTTCTGTCGCCTTTTCAAGACGCCGCATCGAAGATGGTCCAGTTAGCGGCTAGCTGCCCCGAGGCGGCTCGGGACTCAGCTCAGTTTCCCCAGGGCCACAGTGCGAGGTTACGGCCAAGTGTCACCATATTACAGAAGCCCCAATCCACAAGGCATGCAAAGACACCAATCAAATTCTGTTTGGCTCAACTTCAAAGCCACCGTGTTGAACTGTGCTGTGGGTACCACAAACCCGAACCTATGCGCACCCGCGCAAATACATGGACCTTGAATCACCATGTTTGAGATCCTGGACGGAATAAGCCAACCTCCCATGCCCTCCAATCCACCTGGCTTTTCTCGGAGCCTACATGGCGGGTCAATCGTACTTTGCTCAACCCCTGCGTATCACCAGATGCCCTGCGGTCGATGGAAGAGATTAGAACCTGTCCAATACTGGGCTTCGAGGAGGACTGGGTTCATTGGTTCGATGGAAAGCTGTGTTTGTCACGCCCCCAATTTGGCACTATCAGGCCGATTCCTGGTACTGCCTCTTTTACTTTTACTTTTTCATTGTAGGTTCACTGCCTTGTGCAGGCCTATGGAGATGAAGACAACAATTGGAGACGAACACAGATGATGGTCTATCTCATCGTACCAAATATACACACAAAAGTATACGGCGATATCTTACACCCTCTATGGGCCATCCACGACTCCGACTTTTTGTGTGAGGTGAACCGCTCCTGGAAGCAACAAGATGCCTCCATCTATGCAAATGCTCGCGCGCTTCTCCCATTCTTTTTCTTCATCAGAGACAATGTCCTCTGCATGCACTGCCGCTTCCACCAATCTTTGAACCGGTCCAGCACCTTGCGCTTCTTATAGGCAAAATCAGACATGGGAACCGTATCCCCCAAGGACGACTGAAGATATTCAAATGATCCCTGACCTTTCATCTGACCCGGATGACTCAACTTTGAGCCTCCGTTCAGGGCTGCGCCGTGTCGAGTACCAAGAAACCCCGACGATCTTGTCAGCCCACTCCGGAAACTGTGAAGATCAAATCGTTTTCTGGCCATGCTTCGCTGATGATGCGCAGAGCTGTCATCCGAAAAGAAACTCTGTGCCTCACGAAGGGCTGGCCGATGTATTTGAGGAGGCTCTGGAAAACGGAGGCTGAGGTTGAGTTCCGAAGATGTAAGCGGTGGTCCAAATTCCGGGGGTGCCAATTGAGGAACAGGACCAAGACGTGGTATGTGAGAACTCAAACGAGTGCTATTCAAGGGCTCAATCACACTGGTGTTGCTCCGATGTGAGTGCACAGTGCGAACTGATGCCTTCCGAACAATATCAATGCCCTTTTTGACAGGCTCAGGCATTGCAGCTAGCATAGTGGTCCATCGGTTTGGCATCGAGGATGACGGCAGCATACTGCCTGTTGGGTCAGCTGTAGGCGGCTGAGGAATGACTGACTCTGCACTCAGTTCTGCATATCCAGCTCTCGGTGAACTCTCATCAGGTGAGACTTCTGTCGTCCAATCTTCGTCGGGGCTGGTGGTTTCGTCGATATGTTCAAACGGGTTGGCTTGGGTGCTATTGACAAGCTGTCCGAGACTGGTTGACCTCCGTTGAGTTTTGAGAAGTATTCGCATTCGCCTCCTCTGATGCGAGGCCTGCATGGCAAGCATGTCGCTTTTGGATCTGCGATGCGACACGTAGCTTTCTTGCGGCTGGAAATGATTCTCTGTCTCATGAGACAATTGACTCGAGATGGATGCGCTTGGACTGAAGCCCGAACGTCTTTTTACCCTGAACTTCGTGGCCGGGGGATCAGAGTCGATATCCCCCATATCACCTGATGTTAAGGATGCCATCGCGGTCGACCGTGTACCGATAAACTCGCTTGTTGATGGGAGCGTGTGCCATCCCGAAGAAAGTTGCCTGTCTCTAGATTCAACCCCAGACAAGTTGGCTACTGAACTTTCACATGATTCCAGGATCACGCCAGGCGCTAATCTTGAGTCCATACTGGCAAAAAGACGACGCGGTACAAGCCTGCGCCTCTCCGAGCTGGCGAGGCTAGAAAGCTGGCATGAACTAGAGGTAGCTGGTCTCAGCTTTGGTTTCGAAGGAGCCTTCGGGATGATAGTCGACAGTTTTACAGTACTTTCTTCTGCACTGCTCTCTGCAGCGTCCGAGGGTGAAGAAGAGTTCTCGGACTCAACCAGACTGCCTGAATATTCCTTCAATCCTAGGCATTCAATGTGTCTATCGAGAAGTGACTCCACTGTGGACTTGTCATGGATGGTAAGTTGACCGTTGCCTACGTCTGTCATGACGGTTGAGCGGGCGGCATTCGGATCCTGCCCTCCATCTTCATGATCAACCGGATCTAGGTCAGAATCGTTGTTTGGGTGCTGCTTGGAAATCGCTTCGATATATTGATAGTCGGGTTGTTCGTCGACGACGTTAAGTCTTGAGAAAGTCTGGCCTTGATACGATTTGCAAGTTGTTAGTGCTCGTTCTGCACAATAATTTTCTCCGATTTCCAGAATTCGACTAAATCTCTTTCGACTTTGTGAGGACATTGGCCGTTCAGGCATTGGTGACAAGATTTCTGGCGGTTGTCTTCCAGAAACATCTCCCGATGTTTTCGGGCGGCCTCGGACATCAGTTGAAAAGGAGACAAAGGAGAGCGGCCTAAAAGTGAATGAGGGTAGTTCCCACTGTGAGTGCGGTCGACTGATGCTGCCACCTGCCTTTTGATTTTGAACACCCTCACGTTGATCGCGAAATTCAATCAATTCAGAAATGGAAGCACCGGATGGCGTCTGATCAAAACCAGGTGAGTGAACACGAGCAGCGAGAGTTGTGAGATCGCGAGGACTTCGACTCGCATTTGGGAAGAAAGCACTGGAATGCGTTGAGCCGCAGGTTCGGCGTGAGGCTGTCGACGTCCGAGGGTTGTCTTTGTTATCCTTGGAGCGGTCATCGGGGTAGCCGAGATCACTCATTGAGGCCATGTTGACAGACTACGCATGTGATCCATTAGTATGTACTCTCATGGTAGAAAAGGAGTTCGGGTCATGTCAAACGATGAGGAGATTCTGACCTTGCTAGCAACACTAGCACTTCTAACGGGAGTCGAAGTAGCTGCTAGACTCGATGTCCGGATTGGAATCACGCCAGCAAAGCCGTGCTTGGACTGTTCGCTGGTACGGCGGTTGTGTTGGGTGGGAAGTTCGGCAGGCTGGAAAGTTGAGCCTGGTATAGTGCCAAAAGGAGATTGGGCCTGGCGACGTTCGGGTACAGGCTGGTTTTCGAGGATAGTCTGATCTATGTTGAGGGGGGGATTGGTACCAGGAGGCCCGACAACAGGCGAGAAACAATCTTCCTCGAGGAACGACTCGGAATAGTCATAGTACTGAGGGGCAGTGGACTCAGTGGGGGATTTTGGCAAACCCCTCAACGATGTAGCGCTATGGTTCCATGCTCCTCGAAAGGTCTGCCAGGAATTTGACATTGGGGTAGTTGATCGATACGGGGGATAGCCATTACCAGCCGGCCCATTCATGGAAGAGATTGCCGGCGAAGGTAGTCGGACAAATGACGAGAAGGCGCTGTTTAATTCAGGTCGATATCCAGACAGCCCAGGATGGTGAGGATACATCGAGGCAGGTGATGAAGCAACTGTGATTGTGCTTCCTACTCGGTGATCCCCGGTTCTGCGTTCATATCGGTAAGGATGGACTTCTCCCAATGCTGGCGACGGCGTCCGCTGCCGCCTCCCATGCCCGTTGCGTACCATTGGAGAAGTAGAATGCATGCTGTGAAAGTCTCTTTGACTCCGTAAAGTGACGAGAGACCGGTGCGTATAAAGGCCATGAGGAGGAACGCCTGGGCTGGCCAGACCTTGTAAGCCATGCGATCGCTGACGGGGTCCTGATCTTCTGGGCCTGACACCAGCATGGTAAGATGTTTGATTGGAATGTATGGTTTCACGACCTGAGAGACCGGACGAGGAGGCAGCTGGCCTGGGGCCGTGGTGGCGGTGGGGGCGTCTGTTTCGTGGAGACTGCTCGTGGCGAAGTTGAGATGCAAAGGATGTATCAAAGGAGCCCGAGCGTAGTCGAGTGGATTGCAATCGAGATCCCGGACGAGGGATGCGAGATGGTCGGACGGCAAAAGGGCCAATATCACCCAGCTCGGTGGTGTTCTTTAGCATGCTCTGAACGGCGTTAGAGCGGAAGGAGGAGGATGATGTAGTGGGAAAAGCATCGCATGCTTTAGAGGCAGCACGGTTGCCGTCCCTTTGCACATTGGGAGAAATCTCGTCGAGAGGCATGGCGGACCCGCGAGGTCCATGCCTATGGGCAGGCTATGGGCTATGTGCTCAATATGAGGGCCAAGGCATCGACTGGATGAATGATGAACTGGGGGTAAGCAGGCGGGCGAGAGGAGGCGCAGGAAGAGATTGTGTTGTGTGGAGAGGGGAAGATGAAGTGGAAGACGAAGGACAGAAGAAGGTAGTGAGGGCAATGGTGAAGGTGTCATGTTGGAGGAAAGAGGTAGGGGGAGACAGCAGATAATGTAGGAGGAAGAAAGGAGGAAAGGAGGAAAGGAGGGAAGGAAGGAAGGATCACGAGACTGGCCTTGCCTTGCTCTTGCCCAAACATCCATCCGCATCATTGCACTGAAACGAGAACAGAGACGACTAAGGCAGGTGCGACACAGATGCAGCCCATCGAAGTATCCAAAAACAAAGTATGGCGCAGGCACAGCAACAGGCTCAACCTCCACTCAATGCAGAACCATCTGCATGTCCAACATCTACCATTGTTCTTAGGGATGAGGCAAGGCTATTTGGTTCTTACTCACCATCGGGTGTATCTGAATCTGTCAATAGAGGTTAAAATGCAGCCCTAGGCTGCACGCCCAGGATGCATTATCGGCGAGGTTTGTATGCCCCTCAGGTCGGCATCATGTTGATTCCTCTACTGCTGCCAGGCTTGCCACTCTTCTTACTCGAAATGGTTCCCAGTCCTGAGCTACCTGTACTGGATCGAGCGCTGGTTCCGCTTTTTTTCTTCTTACTGACACCTCCAGACCCTTTTGCCCTCGCCCGGGAACCTTGAGAGCCACCGCCGCGCCTTGGTGTTCGATATCCGCGGCGAGCCGATGATCCTGTACTGGCCGGAGGCTCGGGCTTCTTGGCCGGCTGCTTCTGAGATTCAATCCTGGAGGCCTGCATTTGGGATACTAAAAACTGGTCAGCATATCAACGTAGCAGGCCTTCAGCTCACTAACTCTTTTTGTTGAACTGGACAACTTCGTCAGATACACTGAAGTAGCGACTACTCTCGGAGTCTTCCTGCTCCACGTCGCTTTGTTGTGAGAAGCCATCTTCCCTACCCTCGTCGTCGCTGATTTCTACTACTGTGTGGTGGTTGGGGTCCTCCGGCCGATCTTCTTGTGCTCTCATTATCGCCTCGTAGTTGTCAAACGCTGTTTTGATTAATCGCAGCAAGACAGGCCCAAAGGTGCAGAACATGCTGTCGCTCATTTTGCAGAGAGGCCGGAGCTCCTGCGATGTCTGTGGAAACCTGATGGCAATCTCTCGCAGTTCTGCATCGGACACCGGTTTTTGCCTCAGGGATTTGGCAATCACAATGCGGTCGATTTGGCCTTTTGCTTTTTCTACGAAATCATCGAGAATGTGTTGGTGTATTTCGTTCAAATCTGCCAT
Source organism: Exophiala calicioides (assembly GCA_001599795.1). NCBI lineage: Eukaryota > Fungi > Ascomycota > Eurotiomycetes > Chaetothyriales > Herpotrichiellaceae > Exophiala > Exophiala calicioides. The sequence continues at coordinate 3,817,185 of BCHZ01000001.1, read as the reverse complement.
TTGGTTGTCCCTTGTGATGGGTCGCCCTAGCCTGGATAATTTCCTGGAGGGCGAGCCATTCTTCGCACGCACAGAATCGGGGACAAAGTCCTTTTCTTCCTCGTCCCGGGCCATCTGCTCGAAGTATTCCTCATCTGAAGAATCATCAAACTGACCTGGAGATGCAGCCTTTCGACGTGACCGGGGTTGGATGGGCGACGAAACATTTGTAGAGGCAGGATAGTCATCTACCACCGCTTTGACGCCAGTGCCACGGACCTTTCTGCCATTCTTCGACGCAGTTGTCTTTGCGGCCGTGTTCCCATGTGGAGAGACAAGAACTTGGATCTTCAGCGGTCTCCGTCCTTCTTCGAAATCACGAACTTTCTTTCCGAGCTTGATGTACTGCGTAGCAAAGCCTGATTTGTTGACCTTGTTAAATTGGGCGAGCGCATCCTCGGCAATGAGCCTGTAGAAAAGCCGCTCCACGTCGCCTCTGGCTAATTCAGCGCCTACTCCGTATTCGTCAAGATCCCCGTGTCCCAGCGCCGTGATTTTCTTGCTCTTCCCACCACGGTAGATGTCAACACAGTGCAGCACTGTCACTTTGGCGGCATGGATGTTGCGAACTAGCCGGATTACATTCCGGGCATGTGCTGAGAAGTCCCGAGTTTCAAAGGTGCTTGTCGAATTGCAGTTGTCACATCCGCTCCGGCAATCCTGTCGATCAAAACGTTCGTTGAAATAATCGAGTACTTGAACTCGACGGCAGTCGCTGCGATTATCGCAAAATTGCAGCACGTTCCTTAGTAGCTGCATTTGTCGGTCCTTCTGCTCGGCATTGCCATCGCCGTCTTTGATCATCCTCTGCAGTTGAACTGCATCACCATACCCGTAAAAGAGAAAGCACCCAGATCGCTTCCCATCACGTCCAGCTCGCCCGGTCTCCTGGTAGTAGCCTTCTAGGCTTTTGGGCATCGAGTGATGAATGACAAACCGGACGTCTGGCTTGTCGATACCCATCCCAAACGCGATGGTGGCAACAATCACTTTGAATTCTCCGGCCTGCCATTTTTGCTGAATCTCGAGCCGGTCCTCAGATCTGAGAGCGGCATGGTAGTGCTGGGCGTTAATGCCGTACTGTTGGTTCAATTTATCTGCCACTGATTCGCAAGTTTTCCTTGCCAGGCAATATACAATGCCAGCTTGGCCACTGTATGATTTCTTGATTATCTCTGCGATGGTCTCAAGGACGTCCTTCTTTTTCGGCCTCACTTCGTACGTGAGATTGGGTCTGTTGAAACTTTGCTTGAATACTTCGGCTTCCTTCATGCTCAGATTATGTAGGACATCGTGTTGTACATTCTCCGTTGCAGTTGCAGTCAAAGCCATCACTGGCACATTGTTGAACAGACTGCGAATTTCACCTAGAGCTTTATAGTCCGGCCGGAAATCATGTCCCCACTGGCTAACGCAGTGGGCTTCATCGATAACAATTCGGGCAAGGAGTCGTCTTCGATGCAGATCTTGGAAGGTATTGATCATTGCTTGGCTTTTGTTCAGCATCTCCGGAGTGACATATAATAGCTGAACAAATTTTTCAGGTTGTGGGCCCTTAAGTTGCTCTCGTATATTGTTTCGATCACTCTGCGAAGTGTCGCCATTGATCACCAAAGCTTGAATATGCAACCTCTTGAGGTGCTCGACTTGGTCCTGCATGAGACTGATCAATGGGGAAACCACGACAGTCACCCCCCGTGTTCGGCCACTCTGCACCATTGCCGGAAGTTGGTAACAAAGAGATTTGCCGCCTCCGGTAGGCATCAGAACAAACGCATCTTTCCCACTCAGGGTGGTATTGATAGCTTCCAGCTGATTGTGACGAAATCCATCCAGGTGGAATCTTCTCTTCAATGCGAACTCCACATCCCTTGACCATGGATGGTGCATATCTGGACGTGAAGTAGTTCCAAAACCTGATGAGCCTTTCTTGGGTGATCCTCGGCGGAGGTTGTCACTGACCTCCCTCAGAACAGCACGCTCATGCTGCGCGGGCAAGTTTGTTCCAAATGTTGACAGTGTCTGCTCGTATGCTTCTGCGGCCTCCACCATCTCCTCATCATCCATATCATCTTCGAAGTCATCGTCGAATGAGGGGTGGCGGGGGGGCAGGGAGGGACTGCCCATTGTTCTTGAGAAATGCCGGGTGTCGTTGTCATCATCGAAGAAGGAATCGTTTCGACTAGGAGCTGCAGGGAGTCTCGAGGTTGATTGGAAGCTTGGGACAGTGGCCAACGGTTTTCGAAGAAGAGTGGATTGCATTGGTGAGTATACCTTCGGTGGACTAACCCGGGTCGAAGACTCGATACTAAAGGTGGTATTGTCTAGACGCTTTTTGAAAGGGGTTTGAACAATTGATTGGGTAGAAAAGTGGGCGAGATCTTTCGAATGATGGTCTCTCATATGGCTTGAAGGATGTGGAGTGGCTTTCTGGGTTGAGGCAACCAGCACATTTTGAGCAGCCGGAGTCTGAATTCGAGGACATGAAGTATCCATCTCTGACATTAGATGCTCTGTGGTACTGCACTCAGTAGATACCCCGGATTGCTCCAAAAGTCTGAACACTGTTGCTTCGTGTGACTCAATATCAAGCTTCGTGCGTCTGATGTTGATGCAGAGTATTGTAAGCGCATTTTCCGGATCGTCTGCATCAATCTCATGTCCGGATTCTTCAAGCTCATCGCGCTGCTCAAGCATCGCTTTTCGATGCTTCCGGAGTTCGGATATAGAAGCGTGCTCCCCAAGTAGTTTTTCGATAGCCGTGACCTTGCTTTGAATGTCTTTCTTCTTTTCCTTCAGGTGATCAGAGACGGCACCATGGTCAGAGAGCTCATTCAGGATCTCCCTTCCCACAGCTTTCTTCGACTGGTTGAGGCGATTTAAAAGACTTTGGCATGGATCATGTCCTTTATCGACAAATTTGTGAACGATGGTTTTCTGTTCCATTGTCAAACCGCCAGGCCGTTCAACACTTGAGCCACTGCTTTTGAAAGCAGATTCAAGTTTTGGACTACCTTGGCAGCTTGCGACTGGGGTGGCATGACTAGCCTCAGGTGTCGGACGTGGTAGCGATCTCAGGCCAGCCGGCGTGATTAGTGGCAAGGGCAAACCTGCTTCTATCTTTTTATGCTGTATCTGGGAATTGCTGACATCCTGCCAACCATCATCGTGAGACCTGGTCAAAACCCTCGGTCCGAGGTCAAGCTTCGAAGCGGGAAGAAGGTCAGGTCCGTCATCAAAATCGGGTGTTGCATCTCGGAATCTCTTTATTTGGCTTTGTTGTGACGCTTTGTGAGAGTTCAGGATTGACTCGTTGGGCTGATGTTGATTTTCGTCAGTTACGTCGAGGTTGAAGTCGAGAAAATGGTCATCTGGAGCGTGACCTGCAGTCTTCGGCCGGATTGTGGTCTGCGTCAGACTGACCTGCTCCTGTCCATACTCCTCTTCTAGCACCACATTCTGACTCCCTCTAAACAACATCCCTGGAATATGTGCGCCATTGTCAACTCTTTTGCCCGTGCCTCGATCAGAAGGTGGAGAGAATAAATCCGAATGGTATTCGTCGCTCTTTCTCTTCTTCCCCTTCTTTCTCGGAAGAGGCTGTACCCGGGATGCTGAGTCCTCCCTCCATAGGCGCAGTGGTGGGCCAAAGTCTTCAAACGAAGAGGTAGTAAGGTCACCTCCGGTCAAGTCAATTTCGTCAATATCGAAAATGTCAAGGTCGTGAGAGTCGTCAAATTTTATTTCGTCAAAACTCGTTATTGGCGTCCGTGCAGGCGGAACATATCGGGAGGCTGAGGGGGTTTCGATCTTTTGCCTCGTGCGTACGGGCGAGGGTCTGCGGGTTTCGGAGGGTCGTGAAGGATCTGGAGTGGGCAATGCATTGGTTTCGTTCAGGTGCGTGAGGAGCCTCGGCCGAGGCGCAATCTGAGGAGCGAGTTGCAATCTTGCCATCTCCTCATTTGCTGTGTCCTGCTCAACATGTTCTCCAGCGATTGGATCGGCGACAAGAGTGATATGCTGGAGGGAGCCAAAAGAGTGTGGGTGCTGGAGGAGCCATGAAAGCCCGTGGCTAAGATTGTTCTTGGTCATAGGTTCGACACATTGTGTTACAGCGCACAAGCAAGATTGCTGGCTAAGTAGAGAGTAGAAGTGGTGGGAGGAATCTTGTTTGGTGGCGAGAGTCGGTTGCAATGGTCGTTGTCCCAGGCATCAGAGGTGCTAGACGCGTCGAAGGCGCAGACGCGTTGGGGGGTGGGATTATGTAATTGATTGCCAAGCTCTCCCGTGTGCACGTGACCCAACAGACAGCCAGAGAGACTTCAGCCTGATCCCTGTCCACTTGTTCCCGCACAATACGGAGGAATTGCCAGGTCCGTGTCGACATCCACTCTGGTGTCAATAAGTCGTGGAGTTAATGAATACGGGACAGATTCAGGATCTCTCCGTGCCTTGAGCACTTACTGAGACTGATATCTGCGCTGATTTTCAGCGCCAGGAACTTCACTCTCAAAATCCCCACCAAATTCAACTAGCGTCGTCACTCGAGTGTTGAAATTGGTGAGTTTGCAAGTATTTCGGCCTTGACCGGTCGCCCTATAAATCCGTACAACCTCCCCCGAGATGCCGAAACCCAAAGGCAAGAAGAAAACAGCGGAGCAAAAGTCCCGAGCCCAGGCCAAGCAGACCAAAAAGGCAGCCAAGGGCGAGAAGAAGAGCAAAGCTAAATCCGCTGCTCTAAACGCCGACTCTGATGAGGAGGATGTTGATCTCGACGCTGTCCTTGCCGCCTATGCTGAAGAACAAGCCAAGTATCTGAAAGTCACCGAGCAATCCTGCCAGCCACCTGGTCCAAGATCATCGAGTACGCTCGTTGCTTCGCCGTCGAACCGAAATGAGCTCTTCCTGTTCGGCGGAGAGTACCACGATGGCAGCACTGTTTCATTCTACAACGATCTCTTCGTATACCTCATCGACAAATTCGAGTGGCACCAGGTCATCTCAGGTAATAGTCCACTCCCCCGCAGTGGCCATGCCGCCTGCCGAGGAGGGAATACCGGCGGCATATACATATCAGGCGGCGAATTCTCGTCGCCGAAGCAGAACCAGTTTTACCATTACCATGATTTCTGGCACTTAGATACGGATACACGCGAATGGACGAAACTGGAGCCGAGAGGGAAAGGGAAGAGTCCACCGGCTCGGAGCGGGCACAGAATGACCTACTTCAAGAACTACATTGTCCTCTTTGGCGGGTTCCAAGATACCTCTCAGCAGACCAAGTATCTCAACGACACGTGGATCTATGACTGCAAAGAAAATACTTGGCACGAGTTGAAATCCCCTCCGGCGTCACAGAAACCTGATCCACGGTCGTCGTTCAGCTTCCTCCCGCATGACTCTGGCGCGGTTCTGTACGGAGGTTATTCTCGCGTTAAAGCGACAGCCACCAGCGGGCCAAAGCAAGGGAAAGGCGCCGGGGCCGCCGTTCGGAATGTTCTCAAACCCCTTGTCCACCAAGACACGTGGTTCCTGCGAATCATCCCTCCACCTACAGATGCAGCAAGCGGCACACCGCCCACGATGCGGTGGGAGCGCCGCAAACGCCCTGCAAACGCACCAAATCCAGCTCGTGCCGGCACCACGATGTCGTTCCACAAAGGCCGCGGCGTGTTATTTGGGGGAGTGCACGACGTCGAGGAAAGCGAAGATGGCATCGACAGCGAGTTTTTCAACCAGATGTTTATTTGGAACATCGATCGAAACCGTTTTTTCCCATTGGCACTGAGACGGCCGAAGGCTGGAGGCGCAAAGAAGCAGACCCAGGCGTCGAGGGGACGCGAGCGAGGAAAGGCTGATGAGGAGGAGCTCCTACGTAACCTTGCAGCCTTGCAAACCAAAGGCTCCATCTCCGCAGCCGACGACGTGCAGCTAGATCTTGAGGATCGAGACGAAGACATCCAGCCAGTCAAGAAGGATGTTCCCATCCGCTTCGAAATGCCACATCCGCGCTTCAACGCCCAACTCACTGTTCAAGACGATGTGCTCTTCGTCTTTGGCGGGACTCTCGAGAAGAAGGACGTGGAAATCACCTTCTCGGACCTCTATGCGCTAGACCTGGGCAAGCTCGATGGCGTAAAGGAGCTGTACCACGTTGAGCCTGCCAATTGGAACATTACAATCCAAGACAGCGACGATGAAATGGAGGATGACGATGATGACGAAGACGACGACGATTCCGAGATGGGGTCGGACGGAGAAGACAACGACACCATGTCCGTCGATGCGCCTTCCACGGCGCCCACCGAGGTTACAGTTCCTCCGGCTGGGGAGGTGGAGACGGAAGCAGAAACGAGCGCAGAACAAGATTCACGACCGTTCCCACGACCCTTCGAGAGTCTACGAGACTTCTATGCGAGGTCATCCGAGGATTGGCAGCGGCTGGTCTTGGACCAGAAGAACACAAATACCAGTGCCAGAGCAGCGGCAGAGCATCAATCCGTCAAGGAAATCCGCAAGGCGGCATTTGAGAAGGCCGAGGAACGGTGGTGGGATTGTCGAGAAGAAATCCGGAATCTGGAAGACGAGCAGGAAGCGGCAGGGATCGGAGAGGTCATCAGCATGGCGGATCGTGTGACTGAGGGCGGAGGGATTCGACGCCGTTGAGTCGTAGATTCACGGAATATGTTGTTGCACGTACAAAGAAAAGAAAACAAAGAAAAGGGGCTCATATCGCCATCATACATACTACTTAGCCTGTCATTCAATCTATAGTGTCATCCCGCAAGGCAAAGAGTTCCTTCAACACATCTCCACATTTCGCCCGGATGGCATCATGGTACATCATATTGGTGACGAAAGTCCTACAGCCTTTGATCATGGCCGCCGTCTCCAAAGAAAACCCCAAGTCGACATACATGTCGTCGATGAAGACGGCGGCGTAGACGGGCACCTCATTCTGCCGGAGCTGCTGGGGGGCGTACAGGGCGGGCCAGTCGGCCTTGGCCTCGAGCAGGCCGGCGACGGGGGTGAGCCTGCGCAGTTCCGAGTTGTCGGCATAGCTGTCGCGGAAGACCATCTCGCCCGTGAACATGACCTGCTGGCGCTCCGGATCCACGGCGAACTCGGGGAGGAATTCGTCGCGGACGCGGTCGAAGGCCCAGTCGGCCGCCTCTCCCTGCGCGTATATGGAGCCATGTAGGAGGCCGTACAGTGGATGATCGTTGAAGGGTGGCCAGTCATCCATCTGCGAGTACGTGGCCCTCGTCAGGTATCCGAACATGTCGAGGTTGTGGGCGGCACGGAGGACGACGTCGTGGACCCTGTCCAACCCGCCGTGGAATCCAAAGTTGATGCCGAGTGAGAGGAAACGACGGGCAGTCATTTTCTCGCCGGACGGGGCGCGGAAGTCGGGGCCCTGCGACGCTAGGAACCGTACGATGTCCCGCACCCTCTGTTTGTCCTCAGGGTATTTGGCATAATACTTGTCGTTTCTCTCTTTCACCTTCTTGAACAGCCTCCGGATCGGCTCGTCTGGTCGGGTCTGCGTGATGGGTGCCATGCCCGCAACGGGGAAGACTTCGCGCAGCCCTTCCGGGTGGAAGCTGAGATACGTGATGCACACAAAGCCGCCGTAGCTTTGGCCCATGATGGTCCATTTCTGTCGATCGTCCGGACAGTCGGCCGTCAGGCATTTTCGTATCGCCTCGAGGTCTCGGACCGCCGTGTCGGCTCGGAAGTGGGTCAGATACTCGGCTTGTTGCTCAGGCGAGCCTTGCCTGGAGAGAGTGGCTGCGGTCACCGGCGTCGAGAGCCCCATGCCTCGATGGTCGAAGCAAAGCAACTGGCAGACTCCTGCGTAAATCGAAAGCCTCAAGGCACTTGGGCTGCAGTGAACCGATGTGAATGCTGCTTACCTGGTATCCTCGATCCAACACCTGCGTCGTAAGTTCCATCGTGTCTTGCGGCGGAGGACAGCCAAATCCGGGTCCTCCACAGATGTAGACGAACCATGGGAGAAAGGCCTCATCCTTCGCCTTCGGCGCAGCGGGCAGCTCAATTTTCTTTGCGCTCCGACAGAATATCCGCAACTTCTTCCCAAGGGGATCGGCATAGTCTAGAGGGACCTCGAATAATAGCTCGGTTACAAGTAACCTCCCAATACGATGCGGAGTCAGGGAAAGCAAGGTGGCAGGCTTAATGTCCTTGAGACTGGATCCTTCGAGCTTCTGGCTCGGGGAAGGGTGGGGGGAGCGGCTATTGTCGTTTGATGGAGCTGCCATTGTTGGTGACTCTCGGTTCAATTATGTGATTAATGTAAGAGGGTGAATTCGAAAGCCGGCGAGATGAATAAAATGACCACAAAACGAACACCCGCTAAGAAGAGACGACAAAGTTTGGCAACAAAAATAATAATAAATCTGCTGACGACTCACCTGTTTTAGGAAAGGAATGATGCCGCCCTATTAATCAAGCTCACCCAGGCTCGAGCGAGCCGGGGGAGCGGCACTGCTGACTCACGGTGCTGGAGATGATGCCTAAATCTGAGCGGAGTAAGGACAAACATCCCCGGGAGCCGAGCCGAGAGTCAATCAAAGCAGGGAAACTTCCATTGAAGGATGCCGTTACTAGTCCTATTACCTGCCGATTTGAGAAATGCCGTAGAATTTAGAAGGAAACTCACACACAACTGGAACTTGGCAATGGAACATAAGTCAATCACACGTTCACCCAGTATCATCCACGCTTCAAGCTGGCTATTTGGTCCATGGCAACGAATGCAAATGTCAGTGTGGGCCCTCTGATTGCACTGGGTCTAGGATACTTTCTGCCTAGGACACTAGCCGACGTGTTGCCGATAGCAGGAGGACACCAGGTTCAGGTGACTGGGATTGCGAGAAGAGAATCATCGTCTATAATCGGCCGAATGGTATGGCCAAAGTATGCATTGCATGGCAATTTCACTTTAAAGAGACAAATACAATTGAGTCCACCCCAGCAGCCATTAGCCCAGCGTCTATAACATACCGGCGGATGGTGTCTGATGAGGCCGCAAACTGTTCCGTTGAGGCCAGAAAATGGCTGTTGGTCCTCAACACTACCGTATGGACGCCTACGAAACATGGCGCCTGCGCAGTCCGAGTTTGCCCGTTACTTTGTTCAGGAAAGATGGCTCTGCCAATTTATCTTCCTCTTCAAGTTTCACAAGACGACCCGAGAAGTCCATTTCGCTCAGGCGGACCCTGAGAACACGCGTCAATTAGCACAGGCCGCCTCATCTCACCAAGGAGGGGATCGGAACTTACCAATGAGTTTTGTGGTACAATTTCCATCCCACGAACAGCAGAACCGAGGTTGGAATGGTGATATAGGCGGTGACGAAAGTCCTCCAATTGAATGGGTGTTCAAATGCAGTGAACCCCTGAATGAAGAGGAGGAACAGACAGAGGAAGAGATTGAAGCGGTAGATCCAGATACTCCCGAGCGCTCTAAAGGGATAGGAAGACTGGCTGATGCCCTGTTTGTCCATGCCCGAACGCACACGGAGATGTGTGAAGATGATACCAGCCCAGGCAATGTAGGCAGCCGATCCACCGACAGTGGTCATGTACGAGAAGACTTGTCCGGCCGTCACGCCAATGTTCATGAGGGCGAGAAATCCCCAGAAGTTGGAGGCGATAATAGCGACGTAGGGAACTAAAAAGAGGTACGTTAGCCATATTTCGGGAGTTCCGTAAAGACGAGGAAAGGTTTTGTGACGCACCCCCTTTTTTGGACGTTATGGTGAAGAATTTCGGTGCTCGGCCTGTCAATGCGAGCGAATACAGGGCCCGTGACTGCACGTAGACACAACCATTGACAGCCGAGATAAAGGCGACGGTAATCAGGGCGTTGACAAAGTGACCCGACCAAGACCAGCCGGCCTTTTCAAAGGCGATGGTAAACGGGGAGGACGCGGTCGAGGAATTTGCGTTGATGAGTTGCTCGGAATCTGAAGGGCAGACAAGGCCTTGGAAAAAGATGAGGCCGATGTAGACAAACAGAATGCGCCATACAACGTTGTTGACTCCCTGTCCAGCACGTCAGATGATTGATTTTGTGCCACAAACTCGAAACGAACCTTGGGAATGGATCTTCTTGGGTCTTTGGTCTCGCCCGCAGCCAGGGAGATGATTTCCGTGCCAACGTAGTAGGCTGACGCGAGAACGAACACTTGACCAAATCCATTTATACCGTTGATGATAGGACCTGGTTGATCAGCGAAAACTGGACTACAGACAACTAGAACATAACATACCAGTTGGATGGCCCCAGTATTTGAAGCCAATGTAGCCGTTTCCAAAGGCACCAACATTGACCAGAAAGGAGAGGAAGAAGCACAGGGCGAGCGAGAAGAGCTTGACGTAGCCCAGATAGTACTCTATTTCTCCATAGATCACAATGCCGAACGTGCTGAGGATGGAGAAGAAGACAAAAAATACGAGACTCCATGCCCACAAAGGCATATGCTCTTCGGGAACCCAATATTGAAGGATTAAGATGGCGCCATTCCATTCTGGTGACGATATTAGAACGCCAATTCAAGATTGGGGGGACGACACATACCACTTCCCAGGAACACCGACCACATGAAGTAGTACATCCAGGCCATGGCGAAGCTGAAGGCAGGGTCGACAAAGCGATTGGCGTGCTAAAAATCCATGATCAGCCTCAGAAATAGTAGAAGCATGGTCGACTCACTTCAATAAAGCCGCCTGCAATAGGAAACATTGTCGTAACCTCGCCAACGCTTTGCATCAAGGCCCATACAATCCAGCCTTCATCATCATCAGTCAACTATCTTGCCACGATCCGTGGAGCCAACGCCGGTTACATACCAACGATTGAGAAACCCAGCAGAGCACCCAGAGGGCCAGAAAGGAACAAGGCATAGCCAAATCCATAGAAGCAGCTGGCACCAATGACACTTGCCAGTGAAATCAGAGAGATGTGTCGTCCCAAAAGTCCTCGGCGGAGACCAGCTTCGATGATAATATCAGGTGTATCATCATCATGCACGTCTGTTGTCTCAACCGGGGAGGTCTTCTCCTGAGCAAAGTTTTTGGACTCGATATCTTCGAGCTTCGACATGGCGACAAGTGGAGAGGCTCTAGATCGTTATGCAGCAACCAGCCCGCACGTGGGAACAGGGGCAGAGGGTACATATACAAATGTGTTAATTCGCACTTCGCCACTGTTATCACCCCACCAGCAGGATCGGCAACCTCATCTTAGGCATAATGACGTGCGAGTACCCTTGTCTAAGATAGGACAATACGAGGAAATCACCGGTTGCGCATGGCGGTCCAGAACACAGGCTGTAGCGATGATGTCCGAAGAGGCGAAACCAGTCGAGTCCTCGTCTACTGGGTAAATGATTCGGAAGCGCAGATAAGCCCCCTTTCCGTGACACTAAGAAAGCCACTACCATGGTGTTGGATTGACTTCTCCTTGGAAACTCGGTCACCCGTTTGTTACATCTTCCTTATTTGGCGCAAGAACCCGAACGTCGTGTCTCAACCACTGTTAAGCATGCATTGGGAAATCCATCTTCTTACATAATGGCGTGCTTGATCAACTAGAAGGTCAAATGTGGCGTCCTACAGGGGTGACAGGGATGGTTAGCGGTCCATTTAGTCCAGTCACGCCATCTATTGGCGTCTGACACAATATGAGTTGCTCTTTGCTATCGCGATTTCATTAAGAGTATTCATTGCAACCTTCAAAGTTGTAACACGCACTTACTAACTCGGTCTGAACTAGGCTATCTAGTTAACCACTTGTTATTGCGGAGGGAGGCTAAAGAGGTCCAATATTGGTGAAGCTGAACTGCAAAGGGGACTAAGTACGCCATCAGCAGGTGGTAGAAACAGAGGGGCCAGTGCCGTTGGGTTCTCTCCACGTAATAGTCTTCATCGTGGCGATAAAGGTATCGGCAATCACGGCTCGTGTCTTGCGACTGTTTGCCCAGGGTAAGTTAACAAGAAGACCTCCAAGCCAGTTGGCGATTGCCATCATGATTGACGACATAACACTCCCCAAGGCACAAAAAGCTAACGGTGAAAGAGGTCATGAGAGGTCTTTTACTAAAGACCGGGGTAAGCCTAACCCAAGCTAAAATATACTTCCATTGCCCCGCTTCCAAGACTGATTGAAGCAAGTCTAGTCAAACAAGCACGACAAGCAATCCACGTGGCTTGGAAAGGAAGAGACGGGACGAATGGCTGATGAAGAAGGTGTAGTAATGGCAGACTTAGAGCCTGACCTCAGATATTCCAATCCTCCAAGGATTCTTCTGCGGCGCTCTTGTGGTTATTCTCTCTGAAAGGAGTATTCTCAACAAGGTAATTAAAGTGTGGCTAGTGTCCATGTGGGGGGTGCCACTCAATGCCTCGGTGTTCGGAGATGGGGATTTGTCGTGATCTTAGTTCGGATGAGCGAATCGACAGGTGTCACCAGTCAGGCCTGTCTTTTCCCGTGCCAACGATCGGCTTGTAAATTGATAGGACTTATATCGATAGCTGTTCCCCACGTAGTGGTCGGATCCTAGGTAGAAACTTACCGTATCATAATTTTAAGCCGACCAAATCTCAAGACGTCCCACATCCAACCTCGGGGTTCATCATTCAATCATTCCTCGCGCATCATGGCTACTTCTACGATCCAGACCGGATTGCAGACACTCAAACTTGACGCAGCATCGTCTTCATCGCCGGCGCTCGTGTTTGAATCCTTCGAGCTCCCCGCGAGCAACCAACGGCAGCTGGGACCGCCTCACCCGGCCAACACGGTCACGCCGTTGGCCCTGCGCCCGTCGACTCACGACGACGAGCCACCTAGTCTCGACACCATCGTCGAGACGATCAAGTCCCTCCAGACGCAAGACGGGATCCTAACTAAGAAGCTGGCACAACACGGGACGCTACTGTTTCGAGGCTTACCGATCCACGATGCCGACGACTTTAGTAAGTTCGCGCACGCGTTCGGGTACAAGCCGCATGAGATTATCGGGATCGTGGTGAATCGGCCTGTGCTAGCGCCCAACGTGGCCCCTGCCAACGAGGCGCCTAGCACCGTACTGATCTATAACCATAACGAGTCGCCCCAAGTGCCGCATGCGCCCGAGTATATTTTCTTCTACGGGCACAAAGTGCCCGAGAAGGGTGGCGAGACGCCCATATCATCGTCGCTGGAGCTTTTCTACCGGGCGCAACAGGAGATCCCCGAGTTCATTGATGAGATTACCCAGAAGGGTGTACTTAGTAAGGTCGTATACAAGTTCGAGAAGCAGTACGAGGGCGGCTCGACGTTGAAGCAGGCCTTCGGAAAAGAAATTAACGACGACGACGATGAACCTACACGCCGCGCCAAGATTGAGGCCCAGATCGCCAGATACGGTCGTGGCAAGTTCACCACCTGGGAATGGAACGACGACGGCATCACCCTGACCCACCTGCTGCCTGCCGTCCGCACACACCCCGAGACCAACCTCCCCACACTGTTCACAGGTCTGGCAGCGTACTGGAAAAACGTCACCGTCAATGGCATACCCGACGGCAGGAAAAAGGTCACCGAGCAACTTTACGGCGATGGCACCCCGATCCCACAGAAGTATTTCGAGCACCTGGTCAAGATCACCGACGAGATCCGCGTCCTGCATAAGTGGCAGCGTGGCGATGTTCTTGTTTATGACAACATCATTGCACAGCACGGCCGTCAGCCCTGGGAAGGCGAGCAGTCCGACCGCGTTGTCCTCGCCAGTTTGTTCGACGGTTCCAAGGTCCCGGGCGCCTTCGGCTACGGCGAATGGGCTCAGGTGGTCCCAGCTCTCGATGGCTAGACAGCCAGTCGGCAAGCCGTATATAATATAATTCAGAATACGAAACCATTATTACCGAAGGCTGTCTCCTTAGTGAAGGTACAGCCCACATCCTTGATGGTCAGATATCGCAATTTTCAGGCAATATGCTCTTTATTCTGCTGCTGGCAAGTTGCTTACTGCATAGTACCTGTGGCGACGCAGCGGCGCTGGCGGTCCCGATGCAATCCCTAAACGATCAGACGAAGGTGATAGCGGCCAATGATTGGCTGTTTGTTTGCAGCTAAGCTTTGTGTAGAGTCATCGCTAGCGCGAGCTTCACTGCCCCGCGACTAATACTACGACTAAGGTCGATGGTTAGTTCTTCGCGCAAAGACATAAAGACATAACTGCGCGACGACACAACGACGTAACGATAGCCTCCCGCCTGTGATTTCGTTGCGAATCAAGATGGCAGCAGGCCTTGCAAAGCGAGATGCAAGCAATGCGCGACGAGGTCATGACTACCCTGACCAGCGGTCACGCCGTATGAACACCCTTTCTCTTTTGGAACTGGACGTGACTGAATGACTACAGACAAGCAGCGCCGTTCTGCCAAAGGCGATGACCAAGATGAAGACGAAGATAAAGAGACGACTGGCCACGCGCGAAAGAGCCCCAGAATCCAAGAGATCCGTCAGTTCCTCCTCTCCCATGAGACAGTTCTCGCTGCGTTGCGCTGCGCTGCGCATTGTCATGTCACTAACTGGTTGCAGTGAACAAACAACACCAAGAATCCCTGCAAGAAGTGAATTCCAAACCGTCACGCAGAAGTCCCCAACTACAAGAGAAACAAGACCTAAACGGACAGCCGAGACAGACGAGACAACATCATAGCGCCGAAAAGCAGGACAAAGGCCAACCGACGGGCTCATCCACAAACCTAGGAGCATAAAAGAGCGGTTGGTCACTTCTCACACATTAGTAAATCATGGTTGCTAATGCAAACAGCAAAACGACAACGCAGTGTGAACGGAGACGAGTCAAACCACGACGCGAAACGTCCGAGACCATGCCCCGCTCAATGCACCGAGTCGGGAATAGCACTTGACAAGGAAAACTTCATTGAGAGCTGGCTAGACGATTCCTACCGGTCTCTAAGAGCCTCGCTTCCGGACGACTTAGCCAACATGCCCAACCAACCTCTCCCCGAACGCACCATGACCCCCTCAGAGAAATCCGAGAGATCCACTGCCAGTGTGGAAGACACGCGTTATCGACAGTCTTTAGGCCAACGGAACATTTACATCAATCGCAACGATCCTCCGGTAGAGTTTATACAGAAAGCAAAAAGCATAATATTCCGTTCACGAGACTCTCCGGAAATGGATGATACTACCTCTCAGGAGCTGACAGCTACATCACGTAGGCTCGAGGATGAGGATGAAGCTACTATTATCCATCAATTGGCCCATGGCATTATTCCTGCCATGAGAAAGGTCCCCGATTCAAGATTAGTATCGTCTGCTAATCAATTGTGGTCTAATTCTGTCCCTGTCCCGCTGAAGGCAAGCAGATATACCACGCCACTCCCCTTACCAAAGCCAAAGCCCGGTTTCGCTTTCGGATACTCTGAAGTTGCTTTCACCGAAAATCAGCTTGAGACTATTGCTCTTCTCGTTGACGACTCACTCGGCCGAAGCTACGCCGTCCCTGTCCGGAAAGCTCATTTTCCCTTTCTATCGATCGAGTTTAAGTCTCATACTAGGAACGGAAGTCACTATATCGCAACGAGTCAGGTCGCTAGTACTAGAGCTATCGCCTTAAACAGTATTATTGATCTAGTACAGCGCAGCTTCGGAATAGTAGAATTCGATTACGATGAGCCACAGTTTTCTCCGTCACCATGGACCATCAATTAGCCTGTGTGAATGCACATTGGCTAAAAGCGCCAGCCAAAGGATGGCAGCACAGCTTTCATGTCGAAGGATTCGCAAAATATGTCTTAGACGACGTGAATAGCATACGGGCGGCTTCTAGAGCAATTAAGAACATCCTTGACTACGCTGTCGACACGCGACTACCAAAGCTTTGCGAGGCACTGGACGCATACCGAGAGACGGCGGACCGTAACGAAGCTGCAGCAAATGCTCACTTTTCAGAGGAAGCAGGGGCATGAGGTTCTACCCGAAGCTCAAACTGAGCAGCGGATAGTGGGAGCAACCAGGGGAACAATGCTTCCGCCACATGATCCTCGAGTGGGACCACGGCGCGTACCAACAACAGCGCGAAGCGAAGAGGGAAATCGGGTGGACGTTCCCGCAAAGGGGGACGTATCTCCGAGCGGACTTGGAGAGCTCTAGAAGTATGACTGAGATTGATGTTGGGGAGAGGCGTTCCAAAGCAAAGGCGAAAGAGAGGACTTCTTTCTCCTTCACCAGAGGACAAGGGCGTAGCGCTGGAGACTGGAGGTGGTACGTGGTGTCTCATGAGGATGCAGCCATGACACAGTAGATAGCACAAACAAGTCATCACTCGAGTGGCCAAGTTCCGATCATCATAGATGCGTTTCCGTGTTCTCATCAGTTTCGGCACGGTCCAGCATGAAAGCTAGGGGTAGAGCACTAAGATTTACGGATAGAATAGTACGAGAGAGAAAGGGTGTAAACGTTAAAGATAACGTCTAGTTACTTGACGAGGTTAACTGCGAGAGAAGGAGCGTTTCCTTCTACTCCGAAAGAGAGCGTAAATATTGTGAGGGAATCAAAGAGGTCAATGGGAAAAGGGAGCGCCTTTCGAATGCCCACCCAGAATGCGTGGACATTTGTAATCAATGGAAGAATTCATGCTGTGAGTGGAGTGCGCATTGGAAAGATTCCTGGTCTTGTCTATCTGAAGCCTTTTGAAGGCTCTACTTATACATATTCGATGCAGTGGAGTCTGCTCCACTACACTATATAGAAGCAAGGAATTCTGATACTTGGCGATATTTAGTCGTAATTGGTGCTAGCTAGGCCTAATTATATCAATTATCTAAGCACACTAATTACCATCTATAAATACGTGACTAGGTAAGGCCAGGCTTCGCCATACCTTCTTCCCATCTCTCGTTGTCGTAACCCTACCCACCTTATCGTGGCCGTTGTCGAGACCAAGTCTCTAACAATATATAGCCGTACTCCTTCCCGGAGCATTTACGGCCTTGCAAGTGATTACAAGTGCCTCGACCCCTAAGCATCTTGTTCCACCAAGATATGGAAAAACTGCTAGTCGATCACCTTTATCCGGGCGAGGGTGGTGCCGGCCTGTAATCATATAGAGAGGGACACAAGGTTTGCGGAGAGCACTATCGAGGAGCAAACGAATCTGGGGCTAATTCGTCTTCACTGATGTCTTGGGCCATCAATATTCGACAAGGGGCGGGCACTGGCACAGGAAAAAGTGATTTGCGAAAGTTTATACAATGACTCCCTGCTCAATTGATCAAAGCCTCCTGCAGAAAACCTGATGTATTAGATTAAAATAATGGATAATGCACGAGAAAATACAAGAGGATAATCCTTACATCTATGCATATTTGAAAAGATTCGCATGGATGTCGCTGGTCCTTGCATTCCGTAGTAGGGGCTGCCACTATCGCGCGAAACAGCTTCACTCGAGATTGAAGGCAGATTTTACGCTTCTCGAGCAATCACGATAACTGGAGCACAAGCACACGATTCATCGTAATACGTTCTTATACGGTCAAAATGTGGACAAGCTCCGACCCTCATGGTGTTTGTAAGGTGACGGGACACGGACGGCTTCAGCCTGAAAGAGCTATGAATTCCGTTTGGTATACATCACTCCGGCCATGTATGAGAATTTTATCTCTCACACGCTATCAAACGAGGCTCGAGTCTGTTAATCTCGACCGGCAGAGGCACTGTTTCATCAATCGATCCTGTTAATTGAGCTTATTCATGCATCTTGGATTCTTGGTGAGTGTAGTCGTCAAAGTAAAATCGACTAAGGGAGGATTGTAAAGATCCCATGTGATCTGCGTGTCGAGCAATACAAGCTGTAAAGACCACACAACACAAATCGAGCCAGCTAGACTTTACGGGCTGAACACCGGGACATTGATCATCCACTGTAGGATCTCATAAATAAGTTCCGTGACAACAATCGCAGAAGTCTCCGCACTGTTGTCATACACTGGTGTGAGTTCAACAACATCTGCTCCAACAATTCTAATTCCGGCGTCGGACAAACCAGCTAGGATGCGGAGCATCTCTCTGCTCGTCCAACCTCCAGGCTCGATGGTGCCAGTAGCGGGCGCAAACGCTGAACCTCGATTGTCAGTGGATGGCTAAGTCAAGACTGGATGTACAAGTCTATCTCGGGTGAGCTTACCAGGATCCATAACATCGATGTCGATACTAAGGTAAACGAAATCATCTCCCACGGTGTCAATAATTTTCTGGATGACGTTGTCGATGCCCAGAATATCTAGTTCTCTCGCTCGAATATAGGAAAAGCCACACTGGGCGTCATGGTGGAGATCGTAATGTTTATCAAATAGCATAGACCGAGATCCAAGGTGCATATTCCTGTCCTTTGAGAGCAAACCTTCTTCGTGGAGAATGTGGAACATGGAGCCGTGCGAGATCTCAGCGTACTTGCTCATACCTCCACCAAGCTGGCGTGGATCCCAGCTGTCGAGATGAGAATCGAAATGGAGGACTGTGGTCGGCCCCCAAGTTTTGGAAAGGGCACGAATTGCCGGCAAGCCTATCATTGTCAGCAGTAGACTCGAGAGTCAAAGCATAATTCCTGGGTCACCAACTTATGGTATGATCTCCACCTATCGAAATAATTCGCGGCACATTGCCTTTATCTGCATTTTTCACCTTTCGCGAGGCAATTTCCGTCCAACCCTTTTCGAGTTCCTGAATGGCCTGCAGCTTGTCAAACGGAGTGTTTGCAATATCTCCGCAATCCACAACCGTGGCCCAGTCTCTGAAGGGATTTCTGCCATGGTCCATGCTGCAACTATTAGATGCTACTTGGTCAAAAGTTAAATACAGAAACGGGTACCTGTAGGCCATAGATGGGGACAATCGCCGGGATCCCATCCTGGTGCCAGCAGGTCCGAATCGCGCTCCTGGGCGGTATGTTACCCCCAAGTCGAACGGCGCACCAACGATACCGATGTCGAAGGTTCCATCACTCTTGGGAGAAAAGCAGTTGGTTCCGTTGAGGTGCGCAAAGTAAGCTATCCCCTCGTAGGGAGTATCTTCGGTGAAATCGTCATATGCATGGAATTGGGGCGGTCCAAGTTGTTGGGCAAGAAGCGGCTTATTCGCAAAGATCGATCTCTCGATGAAAGTTGTTGGCTCCCTAAGGGTACGTTGAGTTCTCACGCCAGAGACGGGTGATAAAAACACTGTTGAGAGTCCTAGGAGGACAGTGCGCAATTGCATGATTGCGAAGTTTCTGGACAATGCTCGACTTGCACTATTTATCCTGGCACATGGGATGATCAGGACGCCAACATTTATATACGGTCGGCGTTGATCGCTTCAGTTTAATCCCTACGCTGTTCTCCGTGATAGGGTTGTAAGTAATTTTCTGTAAATTCTTGTCAGGGATCCTGCCTGACAAACGTCTACCTGCCACTCACGTATCACTCTCTGGAAGAAAGTATTACGAAGTAGGACATAGGCGAGTTCACGGCTTGCCGCACCGAACTATGCCCTGTGTGGCCGGTTACCCGTTTCCGCCTATGGCGAGGGTTAGTTCTCCGTATTACTCTAGCTGCCATTATTCTGTCTGTTCCAATATTGACTCATGGCGAAAGGATCCACCATTGGCTGTCCACCACTACCAGTACAACCCTTGACACTAGCTGTCTTTGGGTAAATAACCGCACCCTCCCCTTTTGCTATAGCCTGGTCTCTCCAGACGACAGCCTCCAAATGCGAGGTGTTTTTACCACCTACCTTACCTAATATTAGGTATTCGGATAAAGGCACCAATGATGAAGCTCAGTAGCACACGTTAAGGCGCTGTGGCAAATGTTGGCTACATGTTCACTCAATAGGGCTAATCGCGGCCCTTGAGCTCGGGGAAGGACCTCGTCTCACAAGCGCCAGCATTCTGGTTGTGAGAGTCCTAGCATCTGAGGTACTAGAATTCAACAGAATAATCAGAAAATGAGGACCTAGATTGCAGTTCCGTGTTTAATATTTCCCCTTCTCAATTTATCATGGATGGCTCTGTAAGCTTCTCGGGCACGACTGGCAAGGAAGAGATGATCAAACCACACTCCGTAAATCAGCCGAGACAATCAATACCCGTGTCATTCATTCATGGCTATTCTACCTTTTGGTGTCGCCCTCCGAATCTATGTCGCAATAAAAGAATCGCGCCCGTCAATTTTTGAAGCAGTCCGCGAAGTCGGTTCTCCCCGACTTCATCTACGCCAACAAACCGCCTGACCATGATATTGTAAATGCTTCCAAAAGCGAGTGCCATGACCGTACTCGTCAAGATGATGACGTTATACGGCATACTAAAGTCCGGGGTCGGTAACGGTAGCAACAAGCTTGTTGTCCGCATATAGACGTCCTTAGGGGATCCGTCGGTAGCCACCTCGTTCAGCACTCGTATGACTGCCGGGGCAACGTTGAAACCTCGATTGGCATCAGGGGGGTATTCGGTGTATCTTAGGATCGCTTTCTCAAAATCGTAAGTCAGCATGACTGTGCTGGCTGGAGGGACTGACATGACCAGTTCGAGTTGTGTGCCACGGCTCCGGTCGACGGCAGGGCGATAGTACATGTCGGTGATGATCTGCCAGTCGAAAGGAAATTCGGTCTGCGTGACCTGCGCATTCAATGTGTGCACAAACGGCCGCATGAACCACGGCAAACTTTCGAAGTAGACAAAGTTGACCGGTTCGGAGGGCGACGGGTTCGTGAAGACGGTTCGCATGCCTCCTTGCGCCGCACCGTGACCGGTGATGGTTCTCTCCGCTCTTAACAACTCATGTCCAAGATCAGGTTGCTTGTTTAGTGTCTGCTGCGTGAGTTCCACGTCGAAGTCTTCAAAGGGCATCAATTGATAACATCGGGATTCGGGCAATCCAGGGTCTGACTTGGTCTCAAAGCCACTGACGCCAATCAGAATCATTCGCTCATGAGGAACATTAATGCAGACTGATTTCGCGTCGGGCCCTTCATCTTCAGCGAGCGGACAGGGACCAGCCATCGTTCGCCCAAAGATATCTTTCAAAGACCATGGCATTTCGTCAACCATGTCTCGAGGGTAGCACGTGTCCTGCGAATGGTATGGCTTGCTCTCGTCGCACACGAGTTGTTCGAAAGGAACTGGCCGGGGGATTGGGTTGTCTCGTGGTCGTTTGGAGCGTTCAATGTCGAGAACAACGTCAATAGTTTGGCTGATCTCCATCTGGCACTCCTCGAGCTCCGAAGAACATTTTGGTCTCACGTCAATAGACATGCTCTGCCATGAGGCATCGAAGACCTTGTGGCCGTCCAGCAGGCTTGAAATACCGGCCTTTCCTTTGCACGGGAGCAGTTTCAAGAACGGGGTCAAGTTTTCCGTGCAGACCACTTCCCCGGGAAGCACGCCATGCAATAGATGGAGATTTTGATCTTGATTGTCGTATGTCCCTGCAGACCGGAATGACAATGCCGGCTTGGTCGTCCTGGTGGAGTCGATGAAGTTCAAAGATGCGCAGAACAAGCCAGAAAGAGACTGCGTCAGAGTCGCCCATTTCTCAAAAGCCTCCTCTTCAGACGCTGCTTCTACCCAAGCCCATAGCTCGACCCCTGTGCCACCCTCTTTCGTGCCATCCCATGGTCTGGCTCCCCATGTGTCTGGGTCCCATCGCCCCGTTGTAAACCTCAGATGTAGCTCCTTCGTGTCTGCATGTCTTAATGCCTGTCCTAGGGACCGCGGAAAGTATCGGAAATTCTGCGCCTCATAATCCGTCACCGTTTCATTGCTGCGAAAGTCGAAAGAGGCAAGGAGTGAACCGAGAGGAAGGGGAGTAAGGGTCAGTTGCTCGAAGTAATCGGAGGCATGAGCGCTCAGGGCGAAGAGGGCGACAAAAAGAAGGAGAACCAGAGGCCGGGACATGCCGGTATCATCACAGAGAAGTTGCTACCATAATTTGCAGGGTTGAGAATCTGCAGATCTGGCAACCGAATTGATGTTTAGGCCAGTCGACACGTTGGCTATTACACATAGCACAGATATGATGCGCCGCACTAAAGTATACGGTGTCACATTTGGCCATATAGCGCAGAACCGATATTTATGTATCCCACCTATTCTACCATCGCATTTGCGGACCTTAACAATTCCCTTTCTCCCAGTGAGCGACCAACAGCCAGTCGTCGAGTCTATCAGAGAGGCCTTTTTGCTCGAGTAACCCCATTCCTCATTCACAGTCTGACCACCGCTCCCAAACCGCCGGCATCGAGGCTCTTGCACCCAGAGAAAACCCGCCTTCGACATGGCGGCCGAACAGCGCAAGCTGCTCGAGCAGCTGATGGGCGACCAATTCATGGGCGCCGGTCCCTCGAGAAGCGCAAGCCTCACCCTCAACTCCCCGACAGTCTGCCGGTCCTACCTCGTCGGCACATGCCCGCACGACCTCTTCACAAATACCAAGCAAGACCTGGGGACTTGCCCAAAAGCGCACCCGGAAAACCTGAAGATGGAGTACGATGGACTCAGCCCTGCGGAAAAGTCGAAATACGGCTTCGACTACGACTACATGCGGGATATGCAGAAATACATCGACGACTGCAACCGGCGCATAGACCAGGCGCAGAGGAGGCTGGAGAAGACGCCGGACGAGATCCGGCAGACGAACAACCTTCTCAAGACGATATCAGACCTCACAAAGACCGTTAATACCGGTCTATTGGAGGTCAGTTGCCTCGCGGAGACGGGCTCGGTGAGCCTCGCGTGCACCGAGTTCTACAAGGTTCGCACGGCCAAGATGTCCAAGGAGCAGGCCGAGCGAGATCTCAAATCGCTCTCCGACACCAGCGGGCCATCGGGCCATCAGAAACTGCAGGTCTGCGATGTCTGTGGCGCCTACCTCTCCCGGCTGGACAACGACCGGCGGCTGGCGGACCACTTCTATGGCAAAATGCACTTGGGCTATGCCCAGATGCGGCGAGCATACGAACTGTTACAGAAGGAGTTGAAAGGCCGACCACCACCGCTAAGACAGGATGAAAGCAATCCTGCCGGACCAAGGGGTTATGACGATGGTGGGTACGGTGATGGTGGTGGCGGCTGGGGCGGACGCGGCGGATACGGTGGGCGTGGCTATAGAGGAGGGGGAGGAGGAGGAGGAGGTGGTGGTGGTGGATATCGCGGGAGAGGCAGAGGAAGGTGGTAGGATTGCACTGGACTGGTGAACTGGCCTTGGTTTTACGATTCTCTGCATAGCGAAGGTGTCACGGGTTCAGAGGGGGCGACAGGGTTTCTTCATTGTTCTCCGAGTCATGCATGTATGAATATGCAAAAAAGATAGAGATACCCAACGGAATGGCCCAAAAGCTGATGCCACGGAGAAGATATCCAAAGCCGCTTGAACATTTTGTGAATCCCAAATTCCACGACCTACCTCAATCTTGCACCCAGGTCTCAAGGCCATTTTACGAGACCTCACATTGGGGTTTTAGACCGCTTCGCTCGACTCGACTTGCTCAGCCCAACTACCTCCGCCGTCCCCCGAGCCTTGCAGACCAGCCGAATCCCATCGTTTCGGGTTTAGTTTCGAGGCATTAGGCTCTGCGGCAGGCTTCTGCGTCGTGGTCGCAGTCGCGGTGGTCGTGGTCGTGGTCGTGGCCCCAGGTAAAGTAGGGAACTCTGTTTCAGCAGTCCAATCCGGCTGTTGCTGTTGAGCGGCAGCCTCGTCATGGCCGAACCCTCCTCTCCCACGCCGACCCCTCCCTCCTCTGCCACCACCGCCTCTCCCTCTCCCTCTCCCCCTACCTCGATCATCATTCCACTCATATATCTTTAAGTCGTCCTCTTCACCGGCCGTCTGTTGCGGCTGCGCAGGCCTCCTGGCCCCGCCACGGCCATTCTGCGGTCTGAAATCCTCTTCGTTCTTCCCGGCGTCCCATTCTCTCCCGCCCATGACAGCCATCTTCCGCTGACGGTTCTTCTCCCGCTCGCTGTCCATGACCCGGCGCTCCACGCGGTCTTTCGCCCGTTTGTGCTGGGCGACGCGCTCGCGTTCTTCAAAACTCGCCGCGTCCGCCTGGGCCCGCGCATGCGCGGCAGCAAGGTTCTGCGACCGTTCCTTCGCCGCCGCCAGTTTTTCACCAAGCTCCTCCTCCGAGAGCTTTGGCTTGCGGACGCCACCAGTCGCGGTGCGGTCGCCGCGAACGGCCGGCGGGCGTGGATTGGTGCCGGCGGCGCCGCTCATGCTCGCGGGGCCGGTGGGAGGAGCGACTTCTGCCGTGGTGGCAGCTGTGCCATCGGCACCTTCTATCGGAGGGGGTGTCTCGGGCACATGGGCGTCTTCTGTAGGAGAGGGCTCTCTTTGCAGAGGCTGGATGACGGCATCGTCCCTTGCCGATTGCTCTTTCGGCGGAGGTTTCGAAGGAGATTTTGTGGCCCATTTTGAGTCGGCCAGCCCCGTTTTCCTGGTCGTCCCACCCCGCGAAGGTCCTTGACCGCCTCTCCCTCGAGGCTTCCCTCTGGCAGTGGGAAAACTATTGTCATTCGGCGTCGGGGTAGAGATATTCCTGTGCGAAGGGACAGGGACGGGGGCGGGGGCAGGGACAGAAACGGATTCAATACCAGCAGGAGGATGTGTCGGTATAGGGTCAAGCGAGACGTGCTCTAGCTGCGCAGCAACTTTCTCGGGCGAAGGAGGGGCACTCAAGGGAACAATCTCATCGTCAAACAGGTCGTCGTCGCCGCGAGATTGTGAAAAGTCCTCCATGCTCTCTTTTTAAAACAATGTCAATATCAAGCTTCCTCCGAAAGTTTAATAGTCTCAAGCCGAAAGAAAAAATCCATGTGTTACACAGACGCATCAATAAATGCCCTGAAGCAACAACGTGTTTCGCGTCGCTCTGTAGACGTCTTGGCGTTGCTCCGCATTCCAAAAGTTGGGGAGCGTCGAGGCTGACCAATGTCAGGAGAGAGCAAGGAATCAAGAACCCTGGCATGTATGCAGTATTGAAACTCCGTCTCACGTCCAGCGGAGAGGCTATTGAAGGGCTATCTTGGCTTTGGTCTTTTATCTATCATTTTGGGTGAGATACCTCACAGGAACCCCGTCCTTTCACCTTTTGTAGTCATCCTGGAAGAACTCTCCCGTCTATGGGCCTGGAAAAATCTAGAATCTCTCCTCTAGAAGGGTGGCAGCCAGAAGGGATAGCCCCCGTTCTTGATTCGGAAAATGCTCATCAGGAAGCTGTACATCCCGAAGATGATGGACGACCAAATGATGACAGCCACTTGCTGGGTGCGAGGGTCCTTGATGCGGGGCACTCGGAGTGCCAGATTGATCGTGGCGAAAGCAAGAATGGCATCTTCTCATGTTAGCGAAGGTCGGGGAAGACACAGAAAAGAGTGGTGGTGGCAACTTACACATGGCAGCAACAATCTGAGTCTCCATGCCATATTGGTTCTGGAACCCACCCGCAAAGTAGCTAATTCCTCCACGGCCGTTCCCAGAGACGTAAGGTACCCTTCGGATATGATTGTACATGTGTCCACTGGTGAAGAGGAGGATCAAAATCAGACTGATACCGGCCCACACGTTGCGGTTCTGAATGATCGGCACTACGTATGGGTATGCCACGGTAATGAAGGTGAACACGCCCAGAAGTATTGTGATTGAGGCCCCGATTCTTCCATAGTTGATGGGCCGGCTGATTTCAGGGTAATTTCCAGCAGGCAATTGTCTCAGAAGCCAGCTATGCACACCTTCGGCACTCTGAGGACCGTGGAAGTCAAGTCGAACAGGTTGGCCATCGGCTTTGGCATTCTCGCCAACGGTGGGGGGGAAGAAGAGGAGCACAGGTGCGGTCTGGAGTTGAAGCTGGAACAAGATCAGTATGGCTTCTTTGTAGAGAGTTCTACTTTCAATGGCCAACCTTCATGAAGACATTTCTCCCATTGTCAAAATCAATTGTGCTCAAGAGCAGGCGATGCTCTCCCTTGCGATCTCCTTTCTGCCAACTGCGGCTGAGAATACTCCATTCTGGGTCGAATTCTCGACATACTCCACAGGCGTACCGTGCATCTCGGGCCGTCAGGAGCACGGCGATGGAATAGTCTCGCGGCGCTGAGGTTATCTCATTGTAGGCCTTCTCGTCGAGTTCAACGGGTGGGGAGGCAGATTGTTTGGCGAAGTAGGTGTCGAATTTATCGACGGATGCTTTTTTGGCGACGGCTGTAGTCACCGACAGCGCTGTCAGCGCCAAAAGCTTGAAGAAGTGCATCGCCGACAGTTGAGGTTCGTATGTGGTCGAATGTTGTTGACGAAAGAGCCAGCTTACGACTTCACTGGTGATGCAACTTGGCCTCAATCGAGAGCCGCAGCGCTACGGCGGAGCAAACCCCCAACACGCCTTCTATGCTCCGTCCGTCGGCCCGTTTATTAATACTACTTAGACGCGTCACAGCGTCAAGGTATCCATTCGTTCATGTCCTCCGCAAAATACTAATTACATTGTTCGAGGGCTGCAACACTCCATGGTTAGGACTTAAAAAATTCCGAGGTACAACGGAGATAGTGCAGTTATTTTCAGGATCGGGATTGCTCAGCGGAGGTGTTATGTCGTCGTAGGGTCGACTTGTCCTGGACGATTTTCGCATATATTCAAGGTCGGGTACCTAAAATCAAATCGATACTGGAGGAGGTCCCGATCGATATTCAGGTACATGTACGGAGTACCTGAGAAGATATGGCTTTTCGAGACCCCGTAAGACGGAAGCTATGCTTAACATAGTGACTGTTGTCGGCGCCTGCATTTTGAGGCGGGTTTTCATGGTTGCTGAATCTAATTATAACACGGAGAAGTAATTACATTGGTATTTATGGGTAGATGTACTCGGCTCCTAATCAAAAATATCAGTATGTGGTGGGAGTGGTGTACGGCTCGACGGGTGTGGCTACTCGGCAAAGTTACCTTTTTACCAAGCACGGTAACGATAACTATCGTACTATTATCGATTTGGTTATCAGTTCGTAATGACCTTCACGATACTACCGAATCATATCACTTTTCGTCATGGACACCGAGCTTCGTAATCAAGAACACGACAGAACTGAGGGGCGGCCGTACAGGTCTCATATGCAACCGGCCTGCATTCCTTGTCGAGCAAGAAAATCACGATGCAAAACGACACATGCATCCCCCTCGTGCTTCATGTGTCAATCAAATGGCACTGACTGTGTCTTCCCACAGGCAGCGGAGCGGCCGCGAAGAACACCAGGTCATTCAAAAATATCCTCCAAAGGAAAACGTACCACCGCATCCTCGCGTACTGAAGCATCTCGGACACAGTGTTTCCCGTCAGCTTCGCCGGCTCGGTCTCAGCGCGCGTTACCATCAAACAACACTCCTCAAAGCGAGCCTGATACGCCGACGAATGAAGAAATTGCAGACTATCGAAAGCTTCCATCTCCATCCGTTGGTCATCAAGACGACTTAGTCTCCGCTGTGATAGACTCCCTTGCCAAGTCCAGCGAAGGCAGCTCTCACATAGTGAGTCCTGCAATTGCTGACGATGACAAGGTATTCCAAGAGTACCTTTCCAATACTCCCTATGGCCAAAGTGGACGTACAGTCCGATTCCATCCGAACTCATATAATCCAAGTGGACCCACACGACCGATAGTCTTCAACACCATTCCCAAACGTGGAAAAAGGGAGGCAGAAAGTCGAGCGCTGGCAGCTTCAAAATGTGCAATTATCGAGAAGCTCGTGGAGCCTTACCAACCCGACCTGATAAATTTGTGAGTATCCTGCAGTGTCCTCCATGGAATGACTTTTGTGGCCTCTACTTATGGACTCATTTAGGTTCTTTGAGAAGATCAACATATCCTTCCCTATATTTGATGAATTGCTGTTTCGACGACTCCTTGTGACCCAAAAAGAGAAGATCTCACCGGCTCTGCTTTCCACTTTGTATGGAAATACCATGATCTACTGGGATGCCTCCCCAAGACTGAGCAATTTTCCTTGTCCAGATCATTACTCCATCTGGATACAGGCTGAGAACGCCCTTAACGAGGAATTCAAATGCACGCCTGGGATTTCGACGATAATAGCAATCCTCTTAAACCTTTCTGGCAGACCAAGCAGTCACATGTTGGGAAATGGCGCCCTGCTGGGCATGGCCGTTGCACTAGCGAATGCTTTTGGATTAAATCGGGATCCCTCGGGCTGGAATCTGTCACCGACAGAGAAGAAATTTAGGATAAGAATCTGGAGGATCCTCCTTGTCTACGACCGTTGGTAAACATATCCATTTTCTCCTAGATATTTTTGCTCAAGGTACTAATATTGCGCGCAGGTGCAGCTTGGCATATGGCACTCCGCCTCTAATCCATCGTACCCAACACGACGTCCCAGTCCCGACTGCGGAAGACCTTTGCAATCCAGGCGCCTCCACTGACCAAATATCTGCGGCTTCTTGTTTTGTTGCTTTCACAACTTTGACCGATGTACTCGGCCACTGTTTGGAGCTGGTCTATCATCTAGGAAATGACTTCTCAAAAAAGCCAGAGGCGTCTCCATTTGGCCTTGAAAGCCTCCTGACCCACTGGGAGGACTCGTTAACTGACAGTCTTCGTCGGTTGATTATTCGTGGGACGGGCCTTGTCGGGCCCGGTGCTGCAAATCTTCGACTGGCTTACTTGTCCGTTAAACTTCTCATTCGGCGAAGCCAACTTGACTTGGACAGAGCTTCTCTCCAGATTGACGATGTCGACTCCCTGTACTATATACAAGCTCGGAGAGTTTCCGAGGAGATTGTCGACTTTGTGCGAGAGCTAGACGAAACACATTGCCGTGATTTCTGGATTCCTCTCAACGCATATTCCCTAACGTCAGCGACCACTTTTCTAATGAGAAGCGCTCTGACCTCGAGGGGATTGGTGCGTAATCCTTCACTTCAACTTGCAAGGGCTATGATAAATGCGCTCCGATCTCATCGCCGCAACTATGCTTGGGATCTAGCAGACAACTGTCTATCAAACTGTAGCGACTTGGTTGAGAAGATCGAGACTGCATGCGACGAGTCAAGCTCAAACACTATGGAATTCCAGGAGCCTATGCCAATGGACATGGACATCGCCGCAATGAACGGCTTGTTTTCGGAATTTGCGGGTAATTACTTTCTAGATACAACAGATTGACCACAGAATGGCGCTGCGACGCTTCCGTGCAAAGGTCGAGACACACACAGAGGCTTTCGGACATCCTATCCTCACATCTAAACAATCCATAGCCAAACCTTCTCCAAGAAATTTCTCGGTATCTTCTCGGGCCATACCTCAGCGTCCAGAGCAGCCTTGCCAGACCAGAGATCGGCCTCTGCTGGATTGACGAGAGAAGTTCGCTTCCAGAATTTCCACACCAAATACGAGCCAAAGTAGATTGCGATTCCAACGTAAGATGTGATGAATCCCTGGACAGACCAGTTACCCTTGGTGAAAGTTTCCCAGCCGTTGAACAGAATGATTGTAGAGAAGTAGAGCAAAGCGAACCACGCAGTGTACGGCTGGAACGGAGACCTAAAAGGGAGGGTATTGCGATCAACTCCTTGCGCCGCCAAAGCTTGTCGGAAGCGCAGGTAAGCAACGCTAATGCTACACCACGTAAAGAGTGAAGCAACAGTGCCGAGGGTGAGGAACCAACCAAACACTTCGGTCGCGCCCGCAGATGCGGACGTATAAGCCAGGCCGCTCCACATGGCGGTGAAGGCAATACCATAGATTGGAACTCCACGGGATGTACATTTGAGGAAGATGCGAGGAGCTTGCTTGTTTTGGGCAAGGCCAAAGAGGTACCGCGAGCCCACGAACAGGAAAGCGTTGGCGGACGAAGAGGCCGAGGTCAGTATTACCGCATTGATAATGCTGGGAAGAACGCGAACGTTGGCGCTCTGGACGGCAACGACCCATGGCGAGACGCTCCCGAGCTCCTTGCTGTTGGAAGGAACAAGCACGCTGATTGCAAGGGATCCGAGTACGTAAAAGATCAGGATCCGCCAAAAGATCCGCTTGACGGCCTTGGGAACATTCCTGCGAGGGTCGACAGCCTCACCTGCTGCCAACGCGACCATTTCAACACCGCCATAAGAGAAGGCCGCATAGACGAGGGTGGAGAACAGGCCCAAGAAGCGGCCTGTGTTGCCGGTCGCGACAACCTCCTTCATTACTGGTCCAGGATTGTACCAATATCGGAAGCCAAGGCGATCACCAGTAGGGCTGCCACCAAGGTCCACAATGAAGGCCATGATCAATAGGCCGAGGATTGTCACAATCTTTATAGCTGCAAAGATGAACTCGGCTTCGCCATATATGGAGACTGCGAAGACGTTCAGACAGATGATGACCACGATGATGATACTGATCCAGGCAGCCGGGTTGATTTCGTCGTTCCAGAACTGTACCAATACAGCGGCGGCAGAGATTTCGGCGCAAATGGCGATTGCGGATAGATACCAGTTGTTCCAGCCGACTGCAAAGCCCATTGCAGGGTCGACATAGCGAGAACAGTACTGGGGAATGGCTCCAGGAAGAGGTAACCACGTCGTCATTTCCCCCAAGCACATCATCATGGCATAGACGGCAACTCCAGTGATTGAGAATCCGAGAATCACCGACAGAGGGCCTGATTTCAAAAAAGCTCCACCTATACCGAGGAATAACCCAGTACCGATGGTTCCTCCAAGGGCCATGAACTGAAGATGGCGGGACTTGAGACTATTGTGAAGCTCTTAGCAATGGCGTGACTGGGATGGCAAGCATCACACGTACCCTCTTTGGACGTATCCAAGCTCTTCAGCCGTCGCAGCATTTCCATATACCTCAAGTGCCTCTCCCAGTGCCGCGGCGGTAGCCGTTTGTTCCACGATCTGGCCAGTCGAACAATCTTCAGGTATCTTCTGACTGTCTATGACAATGTCGCTCCCCTTTTCGACAAACATCTTGAAAAGCTGGGTTAATACTAGAGTTGATGGTACTTGAGAAATGAATGTGACCAGAACGAATAGTCGAACAATGTGTTGAGGAGCTGCATGAGGACAGGCTTGATATACAGCAGGTCGCAGGGTTTAGATTTCTTATCGCAGTACCAACTCCAACGCGACGACTATCGTGAAGACTCGTTACTATCGTCGATAGAACAACATCAGTCTCAATCCGGGAAAGGTACATACTTACATGTATCTTTTAGTAGTATTAAGATTAGACCTCTTTTCGCGGAGATAAACAAGTTTCCCGCGGTCAATCGTGCAGCGTAAGTTTCCCGCGGAAAACTCGTTGGACGAGTAATACAAAGACAATTACTCTCGACTCGAAAACCCCCTTTTCTCATTCTGAACGTCTGTTCTAGTTTCGAGAGTTGGTCTGAGAAGTCAAGATGGCCTACGACAGCAAAGACTTCTGGTCCCGAGCGGACAAATTCCTTATGAATACCGGTGCGCCTTTCACGCCGATAATCATCGCCAGAGCCAAGGGTACATTGATCTATGATGTTGACAACAAAGAGATTATTGACTTCACGTCTGGTCAAATGAGCGCGAGCCTTGGGCATTGTCACCCCGAAATCGCCGAAGTGGTGACGAAGTATGTCGGGGAACTCGATCATTTGAATAGCACAATACTTTCTCCGCCGGTCGTCGACCTCGCTGAAAAGTTTGGTCAAATACTTCCAGCGCCTCTCGAAAAGTCTTTCTTCCTCTCCACCGGTTCCGAGTCGGTCGAAGCTGCCATCAACATAGCCAAGCGTGCGACCGGAAAGTTTGAAGTCGTGGCTTTCTCGGCCAGTTACCACGGCGTGACCCAAGGTGTTGCCTCGGCCACCTACTGCATGGGTCGCAAACATGGCAGTCCTGTTATGCCAGGCCAGTTGGCCTTTCCAGTCCCCAATGGCGCCCTTTCGCCTTTCAGGAAACCCGACGGCAGCTATGACTGGGAGGCCGAGATGGAATTTGGCTGGGCGATGATTGACCAACAGTCTGTGGGATCTCTGGCTGCATTTGTTTTTGAACCCATCCTTTCCGCCGGCGGCATCATCGAGCCGCCAATGTGGTACATCAAGCGGCTGAGCATCGAGTGCAAAAAGCGTGGCATGTTGTTCATCGCGGACGAGGCGCAGACAGGCCTTGGTCGGACTGGAGACATGTTCGCATTCCAGCGAGACGAAATCGTTCCTGACATTCTCGCTTTATCCAAGTCCCTTGGATGCGGCCTGGCACTGTCTTCCGTCAGCACGACTGCTGAGATCGCGAAACGAGCTATGAAAGGGGGGTTTCTCTGGGTTACGACACACCAGAACGACCCTTTGCCTGCTGCAGTGGGATGCAAGGTGCTTGAGATCGTACTACGAGACGGTATGGTCCAGCGGGCGAGGGAGCGGGGAAACCAGCTGCGTGAAGGTCTTCTCCGGCTCAGAGAGAAATATTGGTGTGTTGGCGAGCTCCGCGGTCGTGGTCTGTTGCAAGGCATGGAGATCATTGGAGACCCTATTACCAGAGCCCAGAGCAGCGAACTAGGAGCAATGATTGCCGAGAAGGCGCTTGACCTTGGGCTTTCATGCCAGATTGTGTCCCTTCCTGGAGCGTGCGGTATATTCAGGATAGCACCACCTTTGACTGTCTCTGCTGAGGAGATTGAGAGGGCGCTTTCGATCTTGGATCGGGCATTTGCCATGGCTCTTTTTACAGAGCCATACCGGAACGTTGTCGCTGAAGCCGCTGAAGCTCGTCTCTAGAGTAGGTTTCAAGTGCACACGTCGTGACCCCAAAAAAGCATGACAAAGTACTAGCTGGGTATAATTGAGTAAGCTTGGCGCAATTCTGTTCCTCGATTGCTCGGATTGGTCAATGTGATGCTCACTCCGACAGCTACAGTGCCTCTGACCTTCGTCCAGCCTCGCTGTACTGCGTTGCTAGATTGGCCATCGACGACAACGTGTCCGTATGGTCCTCCACAAACTTGTCCTTCCACAGTGCTACCACCTTCTGCCTCAGCTGCAGTGCTTCTGACAGTAATCGCTAGATTTTGTATCGACGACAACGTATCCGGAGGGTCCTTTCAAACCCTGTTGTCACTACTGTATTCTATGGCTTGATAGCAAGCATGTGGATCTTTTATAAGTCTTTGAATCTGTCGCCGTGTCTGCAGGAGTTCTTTGATCTGTTCACTCTGCTCTTCTGCCATCTTGGCATGACTCCGTATTCATTCATTACCATCTTGAATCTTTCATCATTTTGATCAAGCCAGCCCAGTCCCGGAGCAACGTTTGATTCGTGGACCTTACTCATCATCTTCAATGTCCATTATTCTCGATCTCGCTACCGTGGCACGGGGCTGCGTCGAGAACTGCGTCTGCGGGACGACAGATTCCCGATTCTCGGCCTTGACGCTGAGTGTTATGCTGCGTCTCGTCGAGGTCGACGCGCCAGTCGGTGCAGGGCTCGATGTCAACCCCACTGGCCGGCGGCGCGTTCCACGCCCGTCATTGTCGTCGGCATCGTCATCTCCATCGACATCGCTCGTTGCCGCTTCTTGAGCCTGCTGTTGCGCCAGGATCCGCTGGACCCGTCGTCTCAACGCCGGATTCGGCTGCAGATCCTCCTTGAGCATAAGGGTATTGCACTCGGGGCATTTGACCTGTGGAATGCGTAGCTCGCGCTCGCGGCGGCTGCGGGCGCGCTGTTCCTTGATTTGGCTCAGCTCCACCAACTGTTCGGGCGTCGATGGCACAAATAGCGTCGTTGTCTCGAGCATATGCAGGATCGCGGCTTTCTCGTACGAGTGCTTGCAGTTGACCGATGTGACGGGGTCGAGGTAGGGTAGCAGGGTGATTGGACACTTGATGCTCACTCTCTCTGCCGCGATTTCAATATCGTCGTCTTCGTCTCCCGCACCGGAGGCGGCGTGTTGGGTCGAGGTGACATTGCGTCCTTCTTCGGCTGCAAACCATAGCCCCTCATCCGGTAGCGGTGGTGCGGAGTCTAAAGGGTACTTCGCGTCGTATAATGTTCGGTAGAAGCCTTTATAGTCATTATTGTGCGCGTATTTTTCCGTCAGTGATTTCGAGGCCCAAGACCTGCTTTGATTTTGTAAAGCCGCAGCAAAGGCTACGTGGGGGGTGTCTGCTGGATGGATTGTGTGGGTAACTGGGGGTTGATGCGCGTGGGCCTTAGGCTCATCCTCATCGTCATCCTCGCTGACATCGTCTGCACTCTGGCGGGTCGATTGGATAGGGGTAGGACTTTGGTAGTGGTCCGTCTGTTGAGTTTGGGAGGAATCCTGCGCAGTCCGGACTACCGCATCCCGTATTGAAGGGAAATCCTCCAGCCAGATCAAATCGTCAACAACTGCCCGGATGCTCATATCCATCTTCTCTGTCAAGGTCGCCACTTCATTGTGGAACTCCTCGTGGGCTCTTTCTTTCTCTCTGGATTCATCATCGGCTTCTTCCCCATTTGCGAGCCTCCTGGCCTGTTCCTTGGTAAATTTGATCCTCCGGTCATGATCCCTGTCGTTCAGTGATCCGGTCATCTCTGTCAATTCTTTAACAACATGGGTGAGACGCTGGTGGAGCTTTCGGTCCTGCTGTTGGTCTTGAATCAGCTCTCGGAGTGCAGTTAGTGCCTTGTCGTCGAGCGGTGCGGTCAGAGGTTGAGGCTCGAAATGGTCCAAGTCAATGGCAGGAACAGTAGCGACCACAGCGGATGAGGGCATGGTGAGGACAGCTCCGGTATTGGGAGTGGTTTGATTATGCAGCCGTCATGGCTTGAAGGACCCTGTGAGGCAAGATGGAGGTCACTTTAATGAGCACGCGTCCACACGCGTGTTCCGTTTTAGGAATGTTTGCCGAGAGACTTCCAACGTTCCAACATTCCAACAGTCTCGATCAAGGAAGAGCCAGAGAGCTTCTCCTTTCTTGACTTTGCGCGACCTGCACATCTGAGGGTTGAAAACCCAGCATGGCCTATCTCAACACTACCAGTGAACCCCGATGTACCAGTGCACGCTTGAACTCGGTGTCGTTGCTCATCTTCTATCCCTCGGGTCATCCAGTCTCGGCCCCTCGTGTTCCTTTTTGAAACTGCATGATGTCCTCGGCGCTGATTGTCGCTTTCCACGTTTCCGAAGCCCAATTCCACGCTCAAATCATTCAATCTAGTCGACTAATATTGTATTCCTCAAGCATTTCATTTAATTTCCCCATGGGTAGGACAAAGCACTCTCCAACACAGACGGCCTCGAGACAGCTACCAGTGCCCGAGAGTCGAGACAACAGCCTTATTCTACCGTCAGCCTCAGAAGACTGATGTCTTCGGAAACGAGAGTGTTGACGGTATATGGTGATGCTCTAGAGGATCCAATGTTCCCCTCATTGTTCCTCAATTGGCGAGGTGAGTTACCAGATGTTGAA
Source organism: Exophiala calicioides (assembly GCA_001599795.1). Lineage (NCBI taxonomy): Eukaryota > Fungi > Ascomycota > Eurotiomycetes > Chaetothyriales > Herpotrichiellaceae > Exophiala > Exophiala calicioides. The sequence goes on along the minus strand of BCHZ01000001.1, from coordinate 3,781,629 downwards.
GAAAAGTCACCTTGGGAGGCCCCCTTCGTCTCACTCCCTCACCAAACATCATCTACTCAGTACTTCTCCTCGGACGGCATCAATCTGATGTTGGTTTTCTTGCAGCCCTGGATGATTCACTGCTCATTCGTCACTCATCCTCACTCGTTCTGTTGTTTAATTCCCAGCCCTTTCTCCCTTCAACCCTTGCGACGTATACCATCGTTACTATCCGTCTACATGGCTGTGCTCCTCCTTCATTCCTGTCTCATCTCATCTTATCTCGTTCGTCCTTTCCAACTAGCCAATAGTCACTTCTACCCTCCCATACTCACTCAGTCCACATCTTAGAGGCCACTCCTCTCTGTTCACCTCGTCGACTCAACCACCAGATCCGCGGATTTATGTTTCTTTGATCTGAGTCTAGTCGGAAACCAGTTGACTTCTCATACTATTTCCCAGGAAGCAGTCTTGTGTCTCGCCCTTGATTTTGCTGGAGATGGCCCAACACCAAGATCATTAGATCTTTACCTCGGGGCTCGATTTGATCTCTAGAGCTCTCTGGCCGATCTGAAGATACAAAGTCTGCCAGGGAACATATTGCCCCACTATCATATACCTCTTCGCTTAGATCATGAGTCACCGTGGTTGGTATCTGAGCATGATGGGCGCAAACAATTCAACAGTCGATACTGAATTCACCACGTCCCAAACATCAACAGCTATTGACCAACATACCACGTCAAGGACATCTCCTCCCAGGTCTCTAAGTGCCCACTATGAGCACCCTCCTCCTTCCCAGATTCGGGATGCTATCGCCATTTTCCAAAATCCACCAAAAAGTCCATCTACTTCATCAACCTCCACCTCCAGCAAGATTCCGAGCGTCGATTACAAGCGACTTCCTCCCATCCAGAGTCGAGACACCATAATCTCACAAGCCTCCTTTGTACGTGGGTGGCGTCTAGTCGATGTATCAGATCAACTCTACGAGTCTACTCAAGTCTTCAACAACTTTAAGCTGAATTTACCTCCTTTCAATCTAGCAGACACTCCAACTCCAACCGCCAAGCGGCCTGCAGTAACGGAAACTGAGGGAAAGAGAAAGAAGAGGTTGAAGCCTACGGTGGAGGCCGTGCAGATTGCTTCAACCAAATCCGACTTGTGCGTTGGTAGAAATCAGATTTCTCCAAACCCACAAGACAGCAGCCCAGATCGCCAACTTCCAGATGTCTCAAATCCACTTGAACAACTTCCTACCCCAAGCTCCAACAGTGAAGCGGCCGACCAGAATACAAAATGCCGTTTTTCCACCCTTTACCAGGATGATGACAGTAAATCGATGACTGGCATCGAATACCAAGGCTATCAATCTTTTGCTTCAAGCCCAATATGTGGAAGGGGCCTAACCGAGGAGGAAAAGGAGACTGAACTAGTCAAGTCATTGACCAAGGTTCAGCGTGCCAACATTACATTATCAAGACCCGATATGCCGGCAAGCAGAACAATCAAATCGATTCAGGACGTTGAGGAGTTAGACGAGGAATATATGGTGAAAGATCATGAGGTCAGCGCCGAGCGGAGTCGGATCCTCCGGGAAAGAGCTTTGGAACGGAATCGCTTGAGTGAGTCTTCAAACAGCTCCACCTCAGAGCGAACACCGCAGGTCTCAAATCTATCTTCACCAGAGCAGACTGAAACCACCTTGAGCACTGATGGAAGCAGTTCCAGCTTGGGTAGGCCTTCCGACAGTGAGCATCAAGAGCCGGAAAAAGGGTCAAAGCAAGAGCAAAATCCAGACCTGTCTGAACTCCTTGATTTTACGGAGCATCATGTTTCCCAAACCTCAACACCAAGCAAGCCACCAGGAGCCCCAAAGTACGTCTTCGCTAGCTGCTTTAAACCTGGAACGGAAACTAATCAAAGCTTTGTATAGGATGTCCCGTCTAACAGAATGCGCGAAATCTCCGATTCCAGCTTCTCGGGCAGCTGCCGAGTTATTTCGTACACAAAGTCGACATCTTGACAACAAATACCAGCCTACAACCGCTTCGGGAACTACCAGTCTCGAGGAGCGTGAGAGGCGCCTCCTGAGTATCAAAATGATCACCAAAAATGCGCCAATGCCGATCGAAAACAATATGCGCTCTTTAAGCTTGGATAATCAATCTACTAGTGACGACAGCAATGGCAGACCTCATCAACCTGAAGCCCTTAAAGCGTCAGTAAATCGACGTCCATCTGGGCTTGAGATGCTTGCTGCGAAAAGAGATCGAGACATTGGTAGCCAGCCAGCCAGACAAACTAGTCAGGGCTCTACGCTGGTCCAAAATCCATCTTCAGCTCCCACAACAACTTCCGTACGCACGAAATCTCACCTCACTCTCCCTCCAAACTTTGCCAAATACGACCAGGAGGAGCAGAAAGCGATTGTCGACCATGAGATTGCGAAAGAGAGAAAGAGAGATCTTGACATGATTCTTCGGACTATGTGGAATATTGCGCAGCTGCGAAGCGCAGGGAATTTTCTTCCCAACGAAAAGAAAGAGCTTCTTGACTTCGAAAATTTCATGTCACTTGTTCTTGACCAAGGCAACTGTGGTAAGATGAGCCGCGTCCGGATCCAAAGAATCCGCGACAATTTCAAGAGGAGAAGCCTAAGTTTCCCAGAGGCGACGCAAGAAGACGTTGAGAAATGGCAGCACCAAATTTTCAAAGCACAAGACATCACCATTCTGAATGAAGAGCTTGAAAAGATCGAGCACAAGATCACAGAATTGGGATGGCTACGCAACGAACACAGTACACGACGACATAATAACAGGTCAAAGAATGGCAGGTCCTCGGGCAAGAAAGTTCGCTTTGCGATGTTAGGTGACGATGATGGAACAGCAGCACATACTCGATCGTTTTCGAGACAAAATAAAGGTAGCAAACCACGGCCAAAAAACCTAAATTCGAATGAGACCCGACGAGGCCAATACGAAGACCAGGACCAACAGAAGCGCAGAAGACTCCAAGAGCAGATTGAACTCTTCAATGAGGTAGAGCCTCCTGAAGCAACTCTCCAAGAAGCCACAGCGACTCACCTGATGCCTGGAGAAAGCGACACAGAGAGCGAAGAGGATGAAGGGGAGGAACACTACTTTGGGGCTGGTCAAAGCCATGATCAATTCTGTCAAAGCTTGGACGAGATAAACCGACTAGAGGATGGAAGACAGAGAGAGTGTGGTGCTGTTCAAGTTCAAGGAACCCAGAAATTCGACCCGGAGTTGCTTAAACAGATGCAGAGGAAGAAAGAGTCGCTAGACGAAAGAACAAGGCCCGACTCGCCTCAGACGCAGACGTTTCTTGCCGTGAACACCTCCGACGAAAGTGACAAAGAGACGGACCAAGCTTCCTCCACTTCCATTTCCTCGGACGATGATGAGGATGAGGATGAGGACAAAGATCGACTACTATTCAAATATACCGTCATGGCCTCCTTTTTCGGTGTCCAAGAGTATAGAGACGCGGACGACTACGTCTTCAAGAAGACTTACAACCTCGATTCGGCCGAAAAGAGAGTACGCGAAATTATCCAATCCCTCCTGATACAGAATCCTCCAACTGGCGGCATGGGCCACGGCCGCTGCAAGTTAGTCACCGAGTGGTATAACGGACTCATGGAGCAGCGCTTGACGATTGGGGAAGACGATGCCGTGGTCGTTCGAGCATGGATCGACAAGGAGGTTGTCAAGGCAGAAAAGAAGGCGTACCAGGCGGCGAAGAAGAGAGGCGTGATTAAGTCCGGCGCATTCTTTATGGTGGAGTGGGTGAAGACTGTGACTCCACGGCTCGACAATACCTCCGACGAGCACTCTCGAGAGGATGCCCCAGCGCTGAGTCCGCAAGCGCATGAACCAGAACAGGTGGACGACGACGACGACGACCTTTTCGGCCCAGACTCAAACCCACCGCCACCACCACCGCCAACATCAAAGCCTTCCAGTCCCGTCGTCACCCGTATCCCGACCGACGAGGTCATGTACTTCACGACGACGGCACAGGCGAATCGCCACGCCAAAGAAATCTACATGGCGTGGCATGCGCAGTTCCTCCCCGGCATACAGAACGAGGGATACCGGCGAGTTGAAGATGATGCGGTGGAAGAGCAGTTGCAGGAGTTGGGCGACCGGGGCCTCTGGAGCCGGGAGGAATCCTTCGAGCGAGATGCGGGCGCCGCCGAGGAGACGTTTCATATCTGGATTCGAAGGATCGAGGTATACGGGCCGAGGAACTGATTTGATCACACTGTGGCTTTTGCGAGGAAGTTGGACGGCGACGGGCCTTGGGGTTTGCGCATCCCTCGAACTGCAGTTCATGGCTCCCCGTTGCCACACGCTGCGCTACAGTCAATCCTATCGACGCATTTTGGAGGTTAGAGCCTGGGACAGGGAATCATGGTGGCCATTAGAGGAGATTGTCTAAGTTGGGTTTCCCGTTTTTGAATTGCTTTCCATTCGCAGCCTTTTCAGGGGCGAATCTGAGATTATCACTGGATTCCGGAGAATTAAACGTCTCTAATAGAAGTGCGAAACGTGCGTCTTGATGTTTCTACTCTACGTCCAGGTCCTAGCGTCTCCATTATGACGGAAAAGGGGAATAAAGGTAAAGTGAAGTTTGCATTTGACACAACCGTTGATCGGGTGGACGGTCGGAGACAAGATGAGAGAAGTAAGTGAGTGTTCCCAACAGCGCGCAGGCACTCGACGCGCGGGGTGGTAGGAGGAGGGAACAGGGTTAAAATGAGCTACAGCTTCTTTGGTATCTACAGCTGAATGCTTCATCAGAGGACGAAAGACCGGGAGGACGAGATAGGATCGGAGAGGAGGTAACGTGCACTTAGTTTCCTTCTTTCTCTCACGCCAAATGGACAGAAAGGCTCACAATGGATACAGGGAGCTTCTCGGCCCCGGCAAGTTGCTTGGAGCAAGCAAACCGGAGTTGATATCCAGATCCTGGCTGCAGAGCTGGTTCCCCATGAAGCAATTTGCCAACGCATTTATGCAGGTTCTGTCGTGCCTGCCTCTCTTCTTGCCTATTTAACCACGCGCCGAACAAACAAGCCCAAGAGACAGGCAAAATGGTGTGGTGAGTCAATATGTCCTGTCATTTGCTAGTCTGGAGCAGGCAAGCAGTTCCAGGGACATCTGCTAAGAGCGGGAAACAGAAGGCGCAGGGAGGGGGATCGACAGCCTAGATGTCTCAGGCACTGGTGCACAGGCCAACAAGGATTGCATGGTGTCACTGAGGGATCATCGATGGAGGCAGCGTGAGGCAGCCAGTCCAAGAACAATAGCTGGCATAATCAAGCGCTGTCATCATCAAGATCCACGTAGAAGGTCTTCAGCATAAACAAGTGGCACTGTGTAAAGGTTTGAAGATCCAGGATGAGGACTGTTCAAGATCGACAATCAAAGGCTCGACCCGCTGGGCAGCAACTGTGCCCGAGCCCAAGGGGTAGGGCCGTGGCCAAAGAATAGTCAAGCGACTTCTCGCTTGTCTGGCGATGGGATCATAATTGCCTTGAACCTTCCAGTGTCGCAAGTGGGAGCAATTGATCTGATTGTCGTGGCTGGCGAGAATCTCTGGCTCTGGGACACTTCGGGAACCTCGCGGAGTGCGCCGACCGGGGTACTCCACTAAAGTTAGATGAGAAGCTGGCACTCGAGGTGCGTGAAAACAGGGGATTTCAGCGGGGTTGACAGAGGGCAGAGTTCCAGGCCTGAAGTCCAGGGTCTGGCTGCGCGACATCGGTGCGTGTTACCATTTACGGAGTTAGGGGATTCTCCAGGATTTCGAAAAGGTAAACCGAGGGGGATTGCGGTCAAGGCAAAAGCGGAGGTTTCCGAAACCCCTCGGTGTTTGGGAGAATGAGGCATTGCGATGGAAGAGGTCGTTGTGTGGTGTGTGTGGTCTGGGAGGGAGGGGCATTTTCACATGTCAATCACGACTTGCAAATAGGATTTCCAATCACACAACAGACGCCAGCAATCAGTTAACCCATGTACTGGGTAGGGCGAAGGCTGCACCCCGCCATCCTTCCTGCAGAGACCAGACCAGCAAGGGATATAAATCCCAACATTTTTTTCGGGGAGCCAAGGTGGCATGGCCGCAATACCTTGTCGTTTGTGCGTGACAGGAGCGAGCGAAACATGTGGCATGTGCAAGTTGTGTGGTTGGAAAATAGCGAGCCAAGAGCGAAATGGCAAAATATGAGGAGTGGCAAATTGGAGTGGCGAAGAGCAAGCGACTCGATGCTAATGCTCAACAATGGCGGCCAACGGTCGGGGGTGGCGGGCCCGGCGGGTCAACGAATCTGCGAGTTAAATCTTAAGCGAAAGTGTGACGGCGCCAGCGTGGCTTGCACACTTGCATAAGCTATCAGACACTCCCCGCCGGTGGTTGACAGAGCCTGTCCGTGGAGCATATCAAACGCCCAGTCTTGCTGCCTCTTCTGCGCGGTGTATGCACCACATGCACCTACTGGTAGTCTCATGGCCGCCAGCCTGGGTCATGGATGAACAGCATATCGTCTCCACCGGCGGGCATGTCTTTCAGGCATCTGGCATCTATCGGCCTGACAACATATTTTGCGGAGTGCATCCATCTCCCACCGCCTCTTGGACAAGGGCAGCCAAGTTGAGCCTGGACCGTGTGGGGAGTCTGTACAGAGCATGGGAATCATTCGCAGGAGTTTTCAGGATACGAGGTTTGCAAGTCTGGAGTCTGGAGACTGGAGACTGGAGGCTGAAAGAGGGGGTCTGGAGACCGAGAAATATGGAGCATGGCTTCGAGGCTTGATGCACGACAGAACGTTGGGGAATTCGCCTTCGCTACAGTTGGGAATTGGATTTCGGTGGAAATGGCGTGTTTGACAGCATGTTTTGCCACCGGGGCGGTCATAGATTGGGGGAGCGGTTGCTTGGACGAAAGGCAGCCGTTCTGGGTCAATTCGGTGATAAAGGAGTCAAGAAAGGCAAGAGATATCGAAGTTGAGGGTGATGGTGAGTGATGAAGTTTGATGAAGAGAATGAGAAATCGAGATCTTTCGAAGGAGCACGTGAGAGGGATCGGCGGAAGATCAGTTTCTCCGCTGGTTCGCAGTCATGTGACTTTGAAACTTCACAAAATTGCACATGTTACCTTCGAACCCGCAACCCTCTCCTGTCGTCCATTGTGAACTCCAGACTCGGAACCGTACATAATGTAATTTCCTAGTGCAATGCAGTCGAGAAACTATTGATAATATGAAGATCGTACACATGCGCTGGCCATACCATGCCATGCCCTGCCATGCCCATGTCCATGCCCAGGCCCATGGCAATCAATTACCCGACCATCCATCCCGTCATACTAGAACAAGGGAAAACTGGGTCATTGCGGAAAAGAATGGGAACACGACTGGGTGCTCCGGCGGCTAAGGGAGAATTGAAAGGGAAAACCTTACGTGAACAGGGTGGTGGCTGAAGGCCAAAGATATCGCTTGACATGGGTACTTGTGGCACCGGAAGTCGGCTGAGCATGGCTGGCACAGTGTTTGAGCGCACGGGTCTACCCCCCAATCCACCGTCGTCCATCACCATCGCCGCCGCAGGGACCTCCAGTAGCCTCTCGCACCCCTTGAGATTTGCACTGATTTGCAACTGGGGCTGTCGATCCAACTGGACCCTGAACAGGCAATCGACCAAACACGGCTCTCAAAATGTCGCCCGTATCAGATCAGACATCCACCGGACTCAGGAGAACTCTTCTCCACAGCCAGGGCGTTCGTGCTGGCGGGCATGGATGAAACGATGCTCCATCAGTCGGTCATTTCCAGGATTCCCCAGGGACGAGATCCTCTTTACGCAGGCTTGCCAGGGGATTCATGGGGTATCTGCAAACCTCCCTAGAAAATGTTGGGCGCAACCAAACTTGACTGGAGGAAATTCCACACGCGAAGAAACATCGTATAACCACAGTATCAATGTCAACGACACTGTGCCAGGCCTGTAGACCACATTTGAAATTTGTATCCAGATAAGGAATCTGCACTCCGCATGTACCCCTCTGTTTTGGTTATGGTGCTCTGTTGGGGCGTACGGAGGAAGGCGACGCCTTCTAAGCAACCAGGATTGAATCAGCGACCAGAGATGGCCGGGTATCTTTGTTCTCGCTGGATTATTGATCCAACGAGGGCTATTTCCGCTCTATTGCAGCTGGCCGATACTCCTCATTCGTAAATAAATCCTGGACAACTCCACAGCCCTGGAGGAAGAAAAGGTGTTTGTTGATAAGAATAATTATCAATGCGTCCTCCCACGTTCTGTCGCTTGGTGTGACCTTCAAGGACGTAGGCGCCAGGCGATCTGTTCCAAGGGGAGCGAGAGCCTTATACTTCGTGGCATATATCCACGAGCTGGGTGCCCCTCTCGAAGATTGAGCAACTCATGGATTACACCAGGTTGATTTTTATTTCCCGGTCTGCACATACTCAGAGATTGGTCTCACTCCTGGGTCCTGGGTCCTGAGTCCTGGCTGCCGTCCAGGAAAGCCCCTGGCAATCAGCGTGGGCGTGGGCGGAAAGGACCTTGCACGGCCAAGGGCTAAGTCAATCGACCAACGTGTGAGCATCAAGTTTTGTGACTGTGTGCCCCATATGTTCTTGGTGTGGTCTGAGGCTTGCGTGTCGGGTGGTCGGAATGAGTTGCCCCTCTGGGTCAAAATCAGACCACAATGGGCGCAGTCGCTGATCAGGCAAACTGTCAGCAATCGGAACCACAAGAGCAGGAGAACAGGCACAACAAGGCAGATATGCTCAAGCCGCTGAGTTCAGCGGCTGACGGCGGCCCCTTGTGTCTCTAGGCCGAGTTTTGTGCTTTTGGTGTTTGACCCTCCCACTGGCAGACTTTGACGGCGCCACGCGTTGAAGTGATTCGTCGTCAAACTATACCGCCTTTTTGGTCGTGGGGGTGTTCTCGTGTCGCCATCTCCGACGGCAGAGAAACGTCGTGTCAACATGACTTGACAAGGGAGGTTATCTCTCCTCGTGTTTCGATGATAGGGAGTCCGAAGAGTGGCACAAAGAAACACCCGCACGGACAACCTTGTTATGCCCCTCCGCCCCTTCCAGATCATGCACCAAACGTCATTGCGAGCGACTTCTGCCTTTCTGCAAGATTGGATTCCTGTACTCCGGACTCGATCGCATGATGGCGCTCACGAAACAGACGTCACGACGGAGCCCCTGGGCTAGATACAAAAAACAAGTCCCAAGGTTTCGTGCGGCTGCCGCGAGCTCCGGCACGATTAGAGTGTCTCTCGATAGGGCCTAACAGCCCGCCTTCCAGGGAGGTGTTGTGATTGGAGGCCTCTGTGGCTTCACCGCCCCCCACCGTGCAAGCGACAGGCCACACCAGTCAACTTTTCTTTCACCGCCTGCTGCCTGTGTGTCTGTCGCAGTAGGGCTGGCCATGACTCGCTAAACTTCTAAGCACGTCGCGGGGTAAAGCGACATGGGTTCGCCAGCTGTCAAGGGGAGTGGCGCCCCCAATGGGAGTGCCCATTCCATGCCAATTTCTTGCCTGGCATGCCTGGACAGCAGCTTTCTCTGCCATCGTTGCGTCCGTCTACCGTTGAAGCACCACACAGCAACGCCTCAAAACGTGCAAGCCGCATGCACTTGCTGGTCTCGTGACAATGATGACTGGCCGGCGTCCCATGCCAATGTTCTCCTGTCATAATAATGTTGGAAGTGGGTACGGAGTATTGTTTCTGAGTTACGGAGTTTTATCGATCGTTGCTTGTGCTCATGAAGTGCCGACGCGGGCATTATTCATTGTTATGCGAGGTTTGAAACTGACAAAAAAAAATCACAGAGAGTAGCATGGAGTACATCACCAAGGCTCCACGTGAAACACTTGATATCCGGACACGGAAGTTGTGTCTGGCTGCTGCGATACGCTGGAGATCCTTTTGAGGTCCACCATCGTTCGTCTGGGGCCTCTTTTCTGGGCATTGCTAAAATATCATTGCCATTACCCAGTACTTATTCTGCGGGCGCCTTTGCACGGTCCCGTTTTCCGTATCGCCTAGGACAGGCGCCGGAGCCGGGCCCTGGAGGGGCCCGCAGGACCCCGACAAGTGCCCACCTCATCGAAGGGCATGTATCGAGATCGTAAATACGGAACTACCAGAAGCTGTGAGCGGGCCTGTACTCGAAACAGATTCTAGGTTATAGGGTGATTGAAGTTTCTAGGTTGCAGATGGATCGAAGCTTCTCTTCTTGTAAGTGGTGGAATTGGCTTCCTCGAGACCCTTCTCGAGAGACTTTACCTAGGGTCCAGCGACGGAGCCAGTAGACCTGGGGGCCTCTCCTTTCTGTCGTACGAAGTATGTACGTACGGATAGAAGGTGGATGAGAAATTTCAAGTTACTAATACTGTTAGTAGGTGGAAACTAGTAGTAGTGTGAGATATCACGAATATGTCTTGTTGGGAGATTGGTTAGGGCCCTGTCAGGCCGGCGGAGACCAACCATTGGGCCACGAGCCGGGCGGTAAGCTTGTGTCGCAGGCTGGATCAGTGACGCTTGAGACACGAACGACCACGATCACGGTCGGTACGGAGTCCGTGGGAGTCCTTGCAACTGGGAGCAGACACCTGACTGATCAGTCAGTGCCCCCGAGATGAAATATGGAGTACTCCGTACACAGTCGAACAGCCCCTTCCCAAGGAACTTGCCCCGATCGCTTGCATGATTACATGGCTAGCAAGAATGCTGACGGTGGGAGGAGGAAGGGTCAATGATGTGGACGATGCCGGCCATAGTGTGCACTGGGTACTGTTGTTATGCCAGCCGCAATGGATCATTATTAGTTAAGGTTGGTGGGATGAGCCACAGGGAAGCCCACGGCCCAGGGGTTTTCTGCCCCTTCTTTTTTCTGCCCATATTTGGCGGGGTGCCTATGCTTGTCGCCGTCTGCGCCCCTAAAGACACCTGCGCGCCGCCACCAGCATCCCTACCTAGCAACAAAACAGGCAACTGCGCTCAGGCCATCTTCCAAGTTCTCAATTCCAACATTAAGCAGAAGCCCCCGCAACCGGCTCTCCGCTTCCGGCAGTCTAGCAACCAACACCTGAAGCAGTGACTTATCGTGAGGTTATGGTCGTGATGGTAATAATCCTGTAGAGTGGACAACATTCCGTGAGACGAGTTCGTATCGAATCACGCAATGCAGACAGGAATTTCCCTCATTCCTTATCAATACCACCCAATGCGGTGTTCTGCGCCTGCAATCAACCCTTCCAGCTCCCACTGGGCTTCTCACCCATCCAGAACCGTCGACAATCTGGTTTCTCCGAGCCTTCCCGCCACCCTGGCTGTACTGCGTGTCTGTCAAACGTTCGTTTGCGATGGTTCTCCGTGGACAGAGGAGAAAAAGAGGGGTTTAGATGCACGACACATAAGCTGCAAACCCCCAGTCCAGCCCGACATCGCTCTGTCATGTCTTGCATCATCTTGTCACTGGTTCACCAACTGTGAGGCCGTTTTTGAACCCATTCATCCCATTGTACCCGTGCACCAGGCAGCGCATGCATGCCTTCACTTCCAACGACAGCTCAGTTCCTACCCTCCTGCTCCCCCACTCGCACTCTCTACTAGTCGACGCACGGCAACACAGGATTCCTGCATGCCCCCCGTTCCTTGCCAGTGCCCATCCGCTATTAGCTTTCGTACCATTTCCTTAGCCGCATCGGTTGCTTTCAACAGACCCGAGTTTGTTCATGACGATGGCCGCTTGATCCTTGCGCCACCCACTGCCCACTTTTAGTTGCCAACCTGCACCACTGCCAACTGACACCCTGGTCTCCCTGTCTTTCGCCTCTGAGCTCGAGCCGCGCCCTCCATAATCGAATCCACTACGCTCGCCCTCCTTCGCCCGCCTGCAGGTTGGTCCTCACTACGTTCCATCTCACGCCCACTGTCCACCGTAGATCCGAGCTTCCCTGCCTACCCTGGGCCGCTCGAGACCTCAACGTCTTTGGCCTGCTCGCCAGTTTTTCCTCTACGCCTCATCCACACCATATCTCTACACTCTTCCCATCCCTAACATCGCCTTCCCTCCTTCCCCATCCTCTAGGCCTTTGCCAGCCTTCACCAACATCAACCAGAAAGAGCTGGGAGTTATCGACTTGGGCGAGTCGGATAATACGGTCTCTGTGCTCCTTGTGTGGTCGGTCACCGATTAGCGAGCAGTCCGGACCAGCGTGGAAATCCCCTCACAAACAAAGAAGAGAAGGATAACGAGAGTGCATTGTCGTCCACGAGCAACGCTGTACGGTTGATCTCTGGTCCCGTGGCGTCACTCTTGTCCTGCATCGGCACAGTTGCAGCAGAAACGACGTGCCGGATATTCCATCTCGAAGGCATCGTCCGAGTCGGGACATATCTTTGCATCATCGTTCCTGCATTTGTTCGCCTTGTAAGTGCCAATCGCTTTTGTGCTGGCTTACGCAAAGACCCTCCTCCCAATTTTTCCGGCTTCGAGAAGTTAGCTTGACATCTCGTCCGTGGCTGCGCTCTGACGCCTGTGACGGACCCGGACAAACCTTCACCTTCACCACTTATTGCCGTTTCTCTGCCTACAACGCACCTACCACAGAACCTGAAGACCTTATTTTTATTGTTTCATGATGCTCTGACTGTAAACTGACTTTCGGCGCCTATATCAGACTGTCTCCCCCCCCGCAAACTCTCTTCAGCCCTCCTCGGGCTGCTCTTGATGAGCCTCGTCGCGCGCTCTCTCTCGCAGCTCCCGATCTTGGACATATAACCTCATAACCGATCGAATGCCTTACACACCCCCCTCTCAGCTTTCGCCAGCAGCCTCCAAAAAATCTAGTCCTACTGTGAGCCGGTCTCAGTCATACATCCAAGGACAGTTTCTCTCCCCAGAGCTGCCGGCTTCATCCAGTCGACCAAACCTTCCCCGTTCACACGGATCATCCTCATATCTCACCAAACATCGACGAAGTCCCTCCCTCAACGATGTAAAGAAAGAAATTGTTCACAATGGCGAGGTATATCAAGACAATCTGAATTTTGATCCTCACGGAAGTCTCCGCACGTCACCTCCACCCATGAGCAACTCTTTGATCCCCTCTGGGATGACTATGTCTCCTCCCGAATCTTCCCACAACTCTAGTGATGAGGAAGAGTCGGATACAAGAGGAAGATCCAGGGCTCTGGAGCTAGAAAACCTCCAAGCGTTGCACGCAGCCATCAGGTCAATAGAACAAAGAAAAACAGGCTCACCTGACCGAGGCAACGTTGATGATTCTGCCATGCAGAACAAGAAAGCAGAGGATGTTGTTGCTCCGCAAATCGAACGCCCAGTTCCAGCACCAAGCTTAGGGTCTTCATCCCGACCTCCTCTGTCACAAGAAGCTCGAAAAATCTCACACTCTCGATCATCTACCGACTCAAGCATCGTCTTCGAGCCAGTTAAGAAAGTCCACACACCTCTCCTCTCTCACACTCAACAAGACTCCGATGATAGTGATAGCGATGGCCCTCCTCTTAATCGTCCGCCTATGGTCCGAAAGAAGTCTGGCGAACTGGTTCGCCCAGCTCTGCGACCATCTTCTCAAAGGCGACCCTCAAGCATGCCAGGAACTCCTACCTATTCCAAGGCAGTTCACTTCGACTCTCATCTCGAACATGTTCGACACTTCCTGCAGGTTGACAGACCGCTTGCAGTTAGTGCTGGTTCATCCCCCGTCGAGACATATGAGAGCGAGGGAGAATATCCCTTCGGCTCTGATGAATCCAGTACACGGTCTCGGGCCACTCCTCAGGAGTGGGAGATGCGTCTTGCTAACTTCCCTCCTGACTCGGCCGCCCGGCGTACCGCCCCCATCTTTGTCGAAAGAGTCTTCTTGTCTTCTGACAACAAAAATCTCATTGGCACTGTCGCCGTCCAAAACATGTCCTTCCAGAAATTCGTTGTCGCTCGATTCACTCTCGACTACTGGAAGACCACATCGGAGGTTGTTGCTGACTACAACAATGATGTTCGTCGAAAGAACAACCCCGATGGTCTTGATCGATTCAATTTCAGCATCAGACTTGCCGACCAGGCTAACCTGGAGAACAAGACTCTGTTTTTCTGCGTCCGTTACAACGTAAATGGCCAGGAATTCTGGGACAACAATGGTTCATTCAACTACCAAGTCGACTTCGCGAAGAAATCAAAGCCTCAGCATGGCAAGAATGGCATGCCTGGACTTGGCGCCAGACCACTTAGTGCGTTGCCTCGCAGTCGACCATCAGGACCTACCTCTTCTGGCCGACCGAAGGCCATGCCATCCTCATTTGATGACTTCTCAACCGGGTTTGACAGCTTCGGAAGCTTCGGCGTGTCTGCAGGCGCTTTCATGGGCGAACCTAAGCTTAAATTGAGAAGTCCTCGATCTAAGGCCGAGCTGATTCCAGATGCTCTTCACCGCCGCAAAGTGAGCGGTGGTCAACCCTTCGGAAACAGATATGACTTCAACTCCTCGTTGACGGCTGCAAAACACAACGCCTTCGCTGTTTTGGGGGACCAGAGTGGCTTGTCTTCGAGAACAGACACAAAGCAGTCTTCCCACGAAGTTCCTGCGACCACTCCTTCAAACCGCGTCGCCATCGCTCCTCCCAAGAAAGAGGTTAGCGTCAATGGCCGACAAGAGGGAGCATCTTCGGCGACTCCGGCTGTTGCCCCCATGACATTCAAGCCTGCTGCATTGATGTCAGAAAAACCACCACTTCTCTCTCAGTCCTACCAGGAACTAGTGGACAAGTACTGCTTTGTAGGTGCCCGGGAAAAGAGCGAGGAGGTCAAAACACATTGAAGTGCTAATTTTTGCTGCAGTTTGGCACGGTCAGGTCACCTGAGGCTTTGACCAAGTCTGCCCTGAGCACGTTGGATGGGGCTGCTGATGATACGTCGGCGTCGGACTTGAGTACTGGGGACAGTCCTCTATCCATGACTTCGTCTGGGTCAACCACTCCAACTCCTCCTCGAGGCACGTCTCCGACACCTTCTTCGAAAGGGTACGGTCGGTCAATTGATCGATCATCCTCACCAATGCCACGATCAGGCACATTATTTGGTTCGCGATCACGGTCGCCTGTGTCTTTCGGATACCCATTCCACTCACCTTCACAACACACCTTCATGTCTGAGGCTCTCACGCCCACAGCGATCCAAGGATAATCTCCTTTCTGTTCATTTGCAATATCTTGCAACGAACTGGCCACCCTTTTGTTCATGTTGGCCATGCACACAAATGCACGAATTGATGCGGTCGATGGTCTCATGTCGAGATGATTCATACGTTTCCAATGCACCACTCCAGAAGATGGCACACAGGAGACATCCTCGGATTTGCGACGACGATGACCTCGACGGCATCTTGGGGCTGCAACGGCTCGGAATTGTCTTTTCTGTTTGCTGTTCTTTTAGCGGCTCAGACAAGTTTATGTTTTACCTGTTTTAGCATTGCAAGGTTTCGAATGCACACTCCCTCCTCGAACGGCGTTTTTGAGGACTTGCTTAAAAATATTAATAGAGGGCGCGTACCCTTTTCTAGGTGGTGGTGGAGTGACAGGATCCGTTTATCGGAGGATTCTGGAGGAACTGGCTCTGATTGATGGAATAGAATGGATACGATCGGAGGATAGGACTCGAATAGTCCGCTTATCGGAAGGGCTTTGGAAATGGGGGACATCCCAAAAAAAGTTTCAACTGGACGGATGGGCAGCGTTTCATTTCCACTTGTAACTTTTGCGGTTTTGGCGGAAGCAAGGATCCTTTGGGAGCATTCATGGCGGTCGAGCGTTCTTTCGATGCTCGTTGGAACGCTGGGTTGTCATGGTCAACAAATTCGACATTTCGATCTTCTCTGGTCACGTCGCTGCCTCGATTGCATTGTGGCTTTTGTGGGGAATTCTCTCTTCCCCGCTCAACGGCCTGGCATTCCGTGGTGATTGGACCTGGGGAGCTGAACAAATGGCGTTGCATGGCTTGGAAGAGGATTGAACATGGCAAGCGATGATCGGATGACAGCGGTGATGCATGATGGCCGAGAGGATTAGTTGCTGCATGGACACTGTTGGTGGGGGGATTTGCATGGCTTGGGTGGCCCGACCGACCAAGAGAATGAGCAAGCGTCGCCAGAGTTCCGCAGGTCTTGATCGTGCGGTTCTCTGTCTGCGAGGTAGAAGTCCAGCAGCAAGATCCAGAGGACTGGGAGCGACGGTTTTCATCCTTTTCGACCTATGCACATACAATTCCAATTCCCATCATATCATGTCAAACACCCGATTGAGGCAGAAGGTACATACGATAGCAAACGATGATCGATGACTGATGGACTTGAAATGACCGGTTTCTTCTTTCTTTCTTCGTCGCTCTAGTTGCCTTTGATTGTTGATGAATCGCCTCTTTTGGAATTTTGAGAATTCTCGCTCTGGTCAGAGCTTCTAGGTCCGAGTGCCGGAGTGGGCTGGGGGTCCTATGGGATACTGCTGGTGTGTGCTTCCGGGGAGGGGGGGGTGGTCGTCATTCAGTCTTTTTTTCTTTCTCTTCTTCCTCTTTTTTTGGCCGACTTGCGTCGTGTCTAGTCTGTCTGTGCATCGTCCATGTCCATCTGTGCGTAGGGGTCGCGACGGCAGGGTGCGAAGTTTCATGCCTGAACTGGAAGCGGGAAAGGAAATAGTCCCGGAAAGTGGCGATCAACTGATGTCACCGAGGGATTCATGGAGCTTGGGCCACGCTTGCTTGCTGAATGCGGCACACTCGATGGTGAATGCAACGTGAGAAAACAGTATCCGAATCGTCAGCTGGAATAGGCTGGGCTGAACTCAGATGATTTGAGATCTGCGAGGCTGGGGTTGAGACGTCGAGCTTGGCAGAATGAAAGCTTGTGGAGGGTGGATGGAGAGCTGGTCGACTCGTTTGCTGTCTATTTCGGAATTGGCGTCCCAGGTCATACACTCTCGATCCAAGAATGATGCACAAGGAGGAATGGGGGGAAGAGAACAGTCATCTCCCGTGTGGTGGGTAGGATAATCGATTGAGAACCTGCGAGAGCCTCGGGAGCGTCAATACCTCCTGCATGTGTCCTGGTTTCTCCAAGCCAAAGTCGAATCATCCCATCATGGTAGCGAGGTGCATAATGAACAGCCGTTGAACGGTTCGACGAGCTGTATAGAGGTCAGGTTGCAGTGGTACCTTGGTGTGACTTAGGCGAAGGCAAGGGTGACGTGGCATTGCATCGTCCTGATCGAGGATGGCTGCGGTGCGGTTGCGGTCCGAAGCGGCGCCGTCTCAGCCTCACGGTGTGAGCAGGCCAGACAGTGTCATTCAACACACGCATCGACACGGGCTTCCAAGAGAGCGTGGCTCCCATGGCTCAGATGAAGGCAGACTGAATCGCAGAAACGATCTGGGTGTACGATCGTTCCGGAGCTGACATGGGCCAGTTCAGGCGCTTGAGAATTCAGGTGGCGCAAATGGTTCAGCATAAGGAACAGGCAGTGTGTAGCCTTGAGGACAGGTTTAGAGGGGATGTCCAGCGCAGCGGAAGGTTGAGGAGCAGAAAAGGGACAGCAGCCCATGATATACCCTCACACCGTCACTCTCCAGCCTCTGGACCCCCTGGGTGGTGGCTCTGGAGGGTGTGCCAGCCTGCCTGACAGCGAAGAAGGGGGGAGAATGTCGGATGTGTTGGATGAATCAGAATGGGCGTCAAACGGGTTCCATGCAGGGGGAGGCGAGTGTCCAATCCCAGCGACGCTCAAACGTGTCAGCTGGCCGGGGAGAAGGGAAAGTTCCGACAGGGTGGTCGAAAAAAGAGGTGATGGACAGGGGTCGGCCATCGGATCGACGTGGCCGTCGGAACGAGCCTGGTCAGCAATAGGAGGAAGGGTGGGTAGGGCTGAAACTGAAGCTGAGAGCCCCGATTTGGCGTGTGATCGGCCTGGCTGACTGGAGAGGACGAGCACCGGGTTTCACAGACGTGAGGAAGAGAGAAGGAGAGGAGGGGGTAAAGGTCGACTACCTCCGGTGAGATGGAGGGGAGCTCGGCATATATTTAATAACCCGGGGGTGTCGTGAGATTGGGAACTTCCCAGTAGTCTCTCGAGTCTCTGAGTTCGGACAGGTCACAATGTCCAACCCGGTGGATCCCGCCGGCAGAAGAAGACAGACGAACAGAAGAAAGGTCGGAACATTGACCGAGTCAGAAGTAGAATAATAGAGCAGGGTATGCCTTGTCTTCGGAAAACAACGACTGGGTTGTTGAGATGGACGCTTGTGCCCGAAGCTACTTCATTCGGGTACCTATCACGGCAGCGGAAATCAGGGTCCTCCGGCAGCATGGAGTCTTCAAGCCCTGTTGGTCTTCTGGAGTCGTCGTTCACCCTCTGTTTTCGCTGTCGCCGTCTGTTGTGCCACCCTCATCGTGCCAGCGTGGCCGGTCTCGATTCGCGCCTCAGAGGTGAGGATCCGACCGCCAGCAGGCCAATTGTTGTCGGCAGCTGATTCCACACAACTGGCCCTTTGTTCTGACAATGGCGGTGTTTTGTTGCGCGTGACCAGGAAAACGGTGGGTTGGAGAGAAACCGGCAGAGATCGAGACCGGGCGATGAGCGAGTGGTGGGCGATTGATGGGCGGCGGTGCCTGACGATCCACACTGGAGGCAGCAGTTTTTGTCAACGTGGAGCCCGTTGTGCCGTCAGCGCAAGGCCGAGGTTGCTTGTACCTCTCCACCACATCACGGTGAGGAGGTACTTCTCCCCGCTCCCTCCAGTCATGTCCTCGTCGCTGGACCAGTCATTCCGCACCACGCATTTCTTGTCCGGCTATATTCCCACTAACCTTTCTGTTTCCAGCTTCACGAGAACTGACTTACGACGACTAATACCCGGCCCGCCACTCGGCGCTTCTCTCTCTCCGCCTTTTTTCCGGAAATTCGGTTCAATGGTGGCCATGGTCACTCGACATGAGCAAGCACACTGCGCTGGCCTTCCTCTGTCCTCTGCCCACCAACTCTGGCCCCAAGTCTGCTCTTCATGTCGCCTAATCAGCTCTCTAATCCCCTTTCTCATTGAGAAGATCAATAAGTTATTGCTGCAGTGGGAAATGAAATAGTGCTGGAGTGGAAACCCGAGGTTGACCGTGGCTGCTTACTACTTAGATTTATCGTGCTAACGGCTAGCCCATCACATCGCCGAACGGAGTATAGACCGGGTGCTCGAGATCGGAACTCGCCAGAGCCCAGCTCGTTCGGGGGCTTTGGTCAGAACCCTTCACCAGTAGTAGTACTGTGTGCTCGGTTTGGACGACGCCAACTCGCTTTCCCCTCGGTGCAACCAAAGCCGACCTACATCTCTGCTATGTTCGACTGGATTGTGATGTGGCAGCGCGCCTGATACGACGAGAACTAGAGGAACCCGCTTGACAGTCTGTCCATTGCAGAAACTCTTGGTGGGAAGAGAAGGTAACGTTTGATTGTCATCGAGGGTCGGTTGCTGTTTTCATTTGGTCTATGTGGTCCAGATTCAAGGCCTCTCGCCTTGCCCCCGTGTTTCTTCACATAGGTTATGAGTGGCCGTTAATCCTGATCTATTGACACCTGCATTCTCTGGCAAGGGCACGTCACAAAGAAAGCTGAAATATAACCTGTCATTGATTACAGCCTTTGGTTTGAAGTTGCTGGTGGTGATACTACTAGTCCTACGATTGAGTTCATTTAGAATTGGGTTACGGCTTCCTCATGAGCAGCGGAAGAGACAACGCTCGGTGGCCGTGTCTTAGAAGGGGAATATGGAGCTCTTTTAGACAACAACACTCAGTTGGGAATCGTGAACACATGAAGCAACATTACGTTTCCAAACCTCTCAATCTTTTTCATAATTGGATCAAACATGGCCATTAGATAGTAACTGACCTCATTGGTACTTACCGTACTCAACCAGAAAAGGCCCGCCTTGAAATGTCGAGATGGCTTTTCCAGATGGATGTGGAGGCGCGCTATGACAACGTAGCGTGATGTTTGCTATCGGGATAGTCAGATGTGAATTCTGATCTTGGCCGTTCTCTGAATGTAATGTCTCTCGAAAGTAGATATCTTGGTAGGTTGATGACGAAGTCCCTGATAGTGCCAGTGTGTTGTGTGGCACCCCTGAATCGCCAAGAAACCACTTTACGCGACCGCGTCAGAGCGCGTTCTCGCGTTCTCGCACTCGACTCCTCCTGAAATATTGATAAACGTGGTAGAACACACCAACTCCGACCACACTCGTCCTCTCCGCTGGCAACAATGTCCTCAACACCTTCGCGCCGCCGAGGCCACTCGTCACGCAATTCGCAGTCGTCAACCCCGGCACCACAATCACAAACAACTCCCAGGGGCTCAAGACGGTCCCAAAATGCAGCCGCAGCCGCCTCTTCTTCACCAGTGCTCTTTCAATCGTCGCCGCGACAGGGCACATCTGCACCTGCTTCCCAACTCGCCAGCGATGGAATGATCATCAGCTCACCCCCACCACAGTCATCCAATGCGGGCGATCGTGAAACTACCCCTCGACCGACAACTAGGCCTGCACTAGGTTTGAGATCAGTCCCAAATGAAGGGACATGAATCTAACGTTCACCAGAATCATCACCTGTACGATATGACCCCAGCTCGAGTCCAGCTCGCAACTCTGCTCGCATTCAGTCTGATATCCCTACCAGTAGTAGTGGCCTTTTCGTGCGCCAGGATCGGCCACCACGCATTTCTTCAAGACGTGGCGATATCCATTCCGACGCGTTTGCATCATCACCCGCACACCGTCGACGCATTTATGTTGGTGAAGATGGCATGCCTGTTCGGGATGGCCAGGAGCCAGCCTCAGAAGCCACCTTCTCTAACCTCAATCCTGACACCTCGGAGGCGGATGCAATGGGAGGGGACTCAACCAGAGTTATCTGGGGAACCAATATCTCCATCACAGACTCCATGTCGGCTTTCAAGAATTTCCTATACAATTATGCAAAGAAGTATAGACTGTGGGCCGACGGCGCCGCTGAAGAAGAGACCCGAGCTTTAGGAGCCGCAGCCGACGAGAAGGAATATCTTGAGATGCTGCAAAACATGAGAAAACTTGGGGTCCATGGTCTTAACTTGGATGCCCGTAATCTCAAGGCGTATCCCGCGACTTTGAAGCTCTGGTATCAACTCCAAGCTTATCCTCAGGAAATCATCCCTTTGATGGATCAGTCGATCAAGGATGTCATGGTTGAGCTTGCTCAAAAGGAGATGCAGGACTTGCAACGAGCTCAGAATGCAACATCTAACTCCCGAGCTAGGAACGGCAGCTCGATGCCTCCTCTGCCACAATCTGACCTGGGAAGTTCAGCAACGCCCGCAGCAACTCCGCGACCAGCTGCCGATGACATCCCTGATCTTGTTGAAGAGGCCCAGATTCAACCCTGGAAAATTCTTCCCTTTGGATTAGACAAAACAATCAACATGCGGGAGCTTGACCCGGCCGACATTGATAAACTCATCTCGGTAAAGGGACTGGTCATTCGGGCCACCCCAGTCATTCCAGACATGAAAGAGGCTTTTTTCAAATGCAGCGTCTGCAGTCATACCTTGTACGTGTCAATTGACCGTGGCAAGATTGCGGAACCGACCGAGTGCCCTCGTGCTGCTTGCAAATCTAAAGACAGCATGGAGATTGTTCACAATCGATGCGTATTTGCCGACAAGCAAGTCATCAAACTGCAAGAGACACCAGACTCGATCCCTGATGGGCAGACACCCCACAGCGTATCGCTCTGTGTCTATGACGAGCTTGTGGACGTTTGTAAGGCTGGTGATCGGGTCGAAGTTACTGGTATCTTCCGAAGCAACCCTGTTCGTGTCAACCCGCGGCAACGTACAATCAAAGCGCTTTTCAAGACTTATGTTGATGTTCTACACGTCCAAAAGGTTGACAAGCGCAAACTCGGCATCGACACGTCTACTCTCGAACAAGAGCTCTCGGAACAAATTGCCGGCGATTCTGAGCAGACGAGGAAGATCTCGGGTGAAGAAGAGGCCAAGATCAAGGAGACGGCAGCTCGCGAAGATGTGTACGAGTTATTGTCAAGAAGTTTGGCACCAAGCATCTACGAACTGGAGGATGTTAAGAAGGGTATCCTCTTGCAGCTCTTTGGTGGCACCAACAAGTCGTTTGAAAAAGGCGGGAGCCCGAAATACAGAGGCGACATTAACGTCTTGCTCTGTGGTGATCCGTCCACAGCCAAGTCTCAACTCCTGCAATACGTCCACAAGATCGCCCCCAGAGGTGTCTACACCTCAGGAAAGGGCTCTTCCGCAGTCGGGTTGACTGCCTATGTGACTCGCGACCCCGAGTCCAGACAACTCGTTCTCGAGTCTGGCGCATTAGTCCTCTCAGATGGCGGTGTTTGCTGCATCGACGAGTTCGACAAGATGAGCGACTCGACGCGGTCCGTCCTGCACGAAGTCATGGAACAGCAGACCGTCTCCATTGCGAAAGCTGGGATCATCACGACGCTGAATGCGAGAACGAGTATCCTCGCCTCGGCCAATCCCATTGGGAGCAAATACAATCCCAACCTACCGGTGCCGCAGAACATTGACCTGCCGCCAACGCTGCTCTCGAGATTCGACCTCGTGTACCTGGTGTTAGACCGCGTTGACGAGGTCAACGACCGACGGCTCGCGAAGCATTTGGTCGGAATGTATCTTGAGGATACACCTGAGAATGCATCAAGAGAAGAAATCCTCGTAAGTCTCGACATAGTCGTCCAAGTATCCTCCAAAACACCACAGCAGCTAACAAGTCCATCCTCATCTAGCCCATCGATTTCCTGACAGCCTACATCTCGTATGCCCGGAAAAACGTGCATCCAGCCTTGACCCCTCCGGCGGCGACGGCGCTGACAACTGCCTACATCCAAATGCGGTCCCTCGGGTCCTCGATCCAGACAGCGGACCGGCGCATCACAGCGACGACGCGACAGCTCGAGTCGATGATCCGTCTCTCCGAAGCACACGCCAAAATGCGCCTGAGCGCCACCGTGAACGAAGACGATGTGGCCGAGGCGGTCCGCCTGATCCGCTCTGCCATCAAGGCCTCGGCGACGGACGCGCGCACCGGTTTGATCGACATGGGCCTATTGAGCGAGGGCGGCGGTGTGGCCGAACGCCGGCGCAAAGACGACCTCAAGCGCGCCGTGCTCGAGCTCATCGACCACGATGCCGCTGTCCGCGCCGGTGGCACCCTCCGGTATGCCGACCTTTACCGCAAACTCGGTGACGGGAGTAGTGTCGAAATTGAGGGGGCCGAGTTCAACTCGGTCCTGCGCAGCCTCGAGCAGGAGGGTAAGGTCCAGATCACGGGTGAGGGTGCGCGGAGGAACGTGCGACGAGTCACGGGGGTTTGAACAGATTGGGTACTACTAGGACTAGATGTCGGGTGACGATGGATGAAGCATGAAGGATCATGATGAACAGGAGCCATGGCGTGCGGCCCACCACTGGTTGGTAGACATGTCGACATGGGATGGGGTGGGATGAGTGATGAGTTTAGACCGACCAGCAGTTAGGAACCAAGTAATGAATGCTACCGTACTCGATTCAAGTTCAAAGTCGAATTCGAATTCAAAGTTGTACCTATGTATGTACAGTGAGCTTTGGGCCAGTTTTCGGCCAACTTCGCATGCACAACAATGAGAACCGAGGAAAACCCAAAGAATACCAATTTGATATCAAGATCGTGAGACCGTTATTTCGTGATTTTGTCTACTCCATGGAGGGCGCCAGAACACACCACCAAGAAACAAAAAAGTTCCAGCCCTACAAGGCTGATGACCCTCATGCCTGTAAAATGGGACTAGGATCCACCGTGGGCCAGACCCTTGGCCATACCAGTCCAATGGCCTCCTGCGTGCCTTGAATAAAAGTAACTCCCCAAAGCCTCCCCATAACTTCCAGACGATAGCAACACCAAAGATTCTTCGGATAGACGAAACAAAAGATCCCATCCTCGCTCTTATCCATGAGCATTTCCCAAAACAAAAAACCACTGAATTTGCCAAACCGTCACTGTAAGTAGTGTGCACAATCCAATGAGGACAATTCCTCACTGGATAGAATCAACCAGACAAAAGGTTATCTGTCAAGCCGTAAAGTTATAAACACGGACCTCGCCATCCTCCCCACCACTGCACATTCGACTATCGCTGAGACCGATACACGTCACGGGACCAGCATGGCCGACGAAAGTGCGCTCACACTTCCCACTCCTCGGATCCCAGACTTTGACCATCCTATCCTCTGCACCAGAGACGATGCGAAGAGTGTCTGCCGCCACGGCCCAGACACCCTCGACGTGACCGAAGAACTTTTTTATACAGCGACCGGAATGGACGTCCCAGAGGCGAATGGTGGAATCGAGGGCCGACGTAAGCATGTACCGTGGTGGTTGAGGGCGGCCGGGCTGGGAGCTGAAGAGGCCCTTCCGTGTAGGTTGGAAGACTTGGAAACCTCCATACTCGGAGTTGTCGGTCTCATGGCTGCTGGGGCTGCCTGGGTCGGAGTTCAGGTCGGTTTCTTCCTCGGCTTCAAATTCAGCAGGGAGAGGCAGGACTTGTTGGACTTGGCCCACATGGCCTTCGAATGTGTGGATGCATTTCTTGGTGTCGACATCCCATAATTTGACGGTGCAGTCATCGGATGCCGTGAAGATGGTGCGTGAGGCCGTGTCGATCTTTACCGAGTTGACCCAGTCCGTGTGTCCGCGCAGTGTGAAGACTGAGCGATCCTGGAAGTTCCACACGCGAGCCGTGTTATCGACGGAGCCTGAGACGAGAATGTTGGAGTCGAAGTGGAGAGCTATGACGCCCTCGGTATGGCCGTTGTAAGTGGAGATGCATTCTCCAGTTCTCCAGTTCCAGACCTTGAGGGTTTTATCAAGGCTTCCGCTAATGAGTTTGTTATCGTCAAACTGCAGGCACCGGATACCCATGGTGTGGCCTTTTAATGTCCTTATCTCTTCGCCTGTGTCCAGATTCCATATCTTGATCGTCGCATCGTAAGAGCCGGTTGCGAGAATGTTGTCGAAGAATTGGAGGGCCATGACTCCATTTGTGTGCCCTCTCAGGACCTGCATGCTGCATCGACCATATTTCCAGTTGGTGCCAACCTTGAATCTATCTTTGTAGACATCCTTCCATGGCCTTGTCCTTCTGAGGTATTCGCTGTCGCTGGCGTCTAGGGGGGGCCTTCGGCTTGCAACCGGGGACAGTCGGCCATCGACAGTTTTCTCAATGGCCCCATCTTCGAGGCGGCTTTCCTCAGCTGAAACCTCACTCGGCTTTTTGAGTTCTTGGAGCGCATGAGGTTGGGCGCAGTCGAGCGACAGGTTACTTGCTGCGCGGAGTTCGATTTGTCGTTTCGTGGCACGGAGCATCTTTCTCTCAAGTAACGGCAGTCCCCAGCCGCACTTTGTACATTTCCGGTCGATATGTTGCTCACACATCCTATGCCAGACGACATCGTCATCCGCAAGCTGTCTCCACTTCCTTGAAACTTGAGCGGCTTTGCAAAGCGACGTTGTGTCGAGAAAGGAGAGAATTCGGAAGGCCACCTCGGACGGCAAGGCAGAGAGGTAGTCGATCCGAATGAGTTCTCGCACATTGGCCGACAGGAAAGAGAGCTGAGGGAAGCAGCATTGAGCGAGGATGCCTTGGAGCATGAGGTTTCGGTGTTTGGAGGGGGCTGCGGAGAACAAGGACCAGACTTGGACGATGCCTTGTCTGTCTTCTTGAGAAAGGGTTTCCAGGCCTTTTTGCAGTTTGTCCATGGAGGGCTCATCGGCTTGCCGTCGGCAGAGCATGTCTGGTCTATGTCGGTAGCAGAACTTGGAGTTCAGGTCTTTTACGACCGTGTCCAGACCGCCGGTCGGCTGGTTGGATTTGCCGCCCAAGGGCGCATATTGGGAAGGAATGTGTTTGGCCAGAAAAGGAGCAACAGTCTCCCGGGCATGCTTCGCGGTAGAGGCAATGGTGATGCTTTTATCCTTTGGGCCATCGGGATGATTTTGGGGATGTGCATTTTGTTGATCGTTCTCGCCGTCGTCACCGGGGGTGGAGCGCAGTCTCTTTCGGGCCGGCTCTTCCCAGTCCTCTTCAGACAGGCGGTGTCTGCGGTGATTCTCCAGCAGGTCGAACGGCATTGTAAATCGTCTCTTTCGGTGAGGGGCAGGGGTGTTACATGTCGAGCATTCGATATTAATGCTATCTCGGCTATCGGTGCAGGCGTCGCAGGAAGAATTTGAGAGGGGAGTCGGTGGGAAGGAGGGTCGGTCGGTCGCTCTTATTGAAGAGTCGGTCGCAAGAGGTGCGGTGAGACGAGGGGGGCTCAAAGGGGGCCTCGTTTTCAGGGATTACCAAGAATTGGTTGATGCGAGGTGAGAATGGTGCAAGATGGCAAATAGTTGCAACAGCACAAAGGTTGGGACTCATTGCTAGGCAGTGGCAGTGCGGGCATCGGCAGTCGGTCTTGCCTCTTCACAGACTCGGGAGCAGGCAAAGCGCAGGTCACGGGGTGAGGGGAGCGAGAGCCTATCGCCTCAGGGGCGGGGCCAAAGTCAAGTTAGAGGCCAGGACCTCAGCATCTGGTTGGTCAATACGTACCAAGCCTTCGGGGATCCGGATTTACCCGTGTTTAGTGCGCACTTCGCTGGACTTTCAGTGGTTGACGCCATGTCGTGCTAAATGGCATCATTTCCGTCATTTCTGAGCCATGATTGTCGCTTGCCCCTTGCTCGCCGCTCGCCTTCCAACTTTCTTCGTCTCCATCCGTCTCCCGTCGACTTCGGTTCCTTGTTCCTGCATCTCCGCTTTGCTGAAATTTGACGGCGGACTGCGCACACCGCTCGTCCCACCTTTCCCCCGCAATTGTTGCGGCGGCAGGCCGGAAACCTCCTCGTTCGGCTGTCTCCCTCGACACCAAATGATCAGCCACAGCATGCTCGAGGCTGACGACGACTACGACTACGACTACGACTACGATCTTGCCCTCGTTCGATCCGGACACGGAGCATTGCCAGTGCCGCCTTGCCCTCTCGCTCTCGACATGCTGGTCTGAGCGTCCTTTCTTGTGTTACTAGCTTTGGCCTGCTCACCTATTCCTCACCGGACCCTGCAATGGCGCAATCCCCGTACGCCGGTCAGCAATCTTCGACTCAAACCTCGCCCTCGCAATCCCTGCAAGGGACTCAGCCCCCGGCATCGGTCGAGACACTTGTCTCCTACCTAGTGGCTTCAAAGCGGTCGTTGGGTAGCATACATCTCGTCCACCGAGCCACATCCATCCTGTCTGACGCACGTGCATCCGTCGAGTCGACCACTGCCCTCCTCGCAAAGACCACCTACCTCCGCCGCTCCCTGGCCTCGCAGCTGAAAATCCTCCGGGGCGTCCAGTTTGAACTAGAGACCGCTGCCCAGGCGATCCAGCAGGATTTCCAGGCCGTCATCAATGAGTTGGACGAGACAGGAGCAAGACTGGTACAATGTATCAACTTGCTGAAACACACAAAGATTGAGGACGCGTTTAAGGCCACAGACGATGACCACCAAGATGTGGCAGCCAAGGACACGCTCCACGACTTTGTCGATGACAAGGGCGTCGAGAATATCAAGGAGGCCATGAGGGTGGCCATCGACAACGTGCAGAATAGCCACCATGATATGGGCCAGTCCATCCAGACTTTAGAAGAAGACCTCCAAGCCATAAACGAGGTTCTCAATAATAGGATAGAACCCTCGGGCACCGAAAGTGAACTGCGGCAGCCCACCATCCCCTCCATTTTGACTTTGCTAGAAGACCACGCGCGGGAAATGGCACATGGGCTCGAAAGCCTCGTCAAGCACTTTGACTTGTGCGTCACGGCCATCAAACACACCGAGGGAGGGGGCGAAGCAGTGGTGCAGACCATGAACGTCGAAGACCAAGACCTCCCAGAAGCTGTGGGCATGGAGATGGACGAGCTCCAAGCACCGGCTCAGCCCATGAATGAGGAAGAACGTCTGGAGATGCTACAAGTGTTAGAGAACGACGCGGCCGAAGTGGACGAAGTGGTCATGGAGCTTCAAGACCGCGGCGCCGAGATGGAGGCGCAACTGGACCGGGTGACGCTGTGGCGAGAGAGGCAGGAGATGGCCCATGGTGACGTTGTCACAGCGTTCAAGCTCCTCGACAAGATCGGCAATAGGCTGTCCACCTACGTGGCCGAGACGGCCCGGCATGCAACACGCTGGAACGAAGAAAAAGCCAAGATCGAGGACGGCATCTCTGGCATGGAGGAGCTCGCCGAACACTACGCCAACTTCCTATCGGCGTACGACGGCCTAATCGTCGAGGTCGCCCGGCGGAGGACGGCCAAGAAACAGATGGAGCGCCTTGTCACTGAAACCCGGGCGCAACTCGAGCAGCTCTACGAACAGGACCGGGGTTTGAGGTTGGAGTTTAAGAATTCCCAGGGAGAGTTCTTGCCGAGCGATATTTGGGCGGGTGTCAACCTTCTGCCCCCTCGCTGGGGGATCCAGAGGGTTGACGACGAGGTGGAAGGAAGTAGTGTTCCAGATCTCCCGAGGAAGACCGTTGAGGAGGCACTGAGGCGGTTGAAGGCCGGAGCCGTTGCCAGGGATAGGTAAGCCTACCCGTGTCGGAACTGCCGTGAAGTCGCGATGGACGCCGTGATGATATAGAAAGGATATACCTGGATGAGACGTCGGGTTAGCGTATGGACGGTCTAGATTTGACTCATGATTGATGATGAACGAATGGGTTTGGGCTGTTCAGTGCTCTCTTTGTATATCATTAGCCCACCAATGCAGTATACCCTGTGAGAGGCCGTTGTCTGGAATGATCGAATGAAACATCCTTTCAACCCCGACTCGGCCATCGTACCACAGACCATCGCTACTCTAGTGGGCGGTGTCATCTCAAGTGTTGTGTTTTGGTGTCTTCATTTTACCCTCTAAACAGTGGATCAAGCAATCAAAAAGGGGACTTACCTGCACTTGAGTGTGGCCTCCCCCCTGGTGTAAGTCGAGTGCTGGGAAACAAGGCTATGTGAATAACCGGGTGTCCAATCTTGCAGCGAAAAGTAGCTACGCGGCAAGGTGAGCAGAGACAATGACAAAAGCCAAAAAAGTGCTGCTGAGTTTGGAGAGAGAGAGGAAGGCCCGGGGTATCAATGCTTCTCAATTCTTCTTGACTCGTTAACAGCCTGGCTCCGATAAATGCAAGACGTGCGGATCCCATTTTCTTTCCCGGTTCCCTCTTGTCAACCGTCGAATTCTCCGTTTGCTATGCTTTGAAGTCACTCTTAACTCTAGCCAACACCTGGCTGGCCGCCCCTTACCCTTCATCAGGTCTCGTAAAAGAGAGAGCATTGTCATCGTGGTCGTCGTCAAAAGATTAGACATACAAAAACTCAACGTTTGTGCCGAATCGACTCCTTGACGAGTTTCTTCTTGACCGACTTGGGTATCTTGGTCGCGCGCTTCTCGCGCTTCTCCTCTTTGACCTTGCGTTTGTGGTCACGTTTGCTTTCTTTGTCCTGGAAGCGTTTTCCGCGCGGGGTCTTCGTCTCGCTGTCGTAACCACTGCCATCGGAACTGTCATCGTCCGAATCGGACCCGACACTGGAGGAGGAAGGGTTTGAGTTGTCGGCATCCGAGCTTGTGGGTTCGGCATGTGAGATGGCGACGCCTTGGTCTTCGGAGGAGGATGGGTCGAGTCCATCGTTGGCCTTCGCGGACTTGGAAATCTTCGTTATTTCGTCCTTCAGCGGCGCGAGTAAGTCCTTGTAGATCAGTGCGTCCCTTCCGTTGGCCTTTAGATTCTCCGCGTCCTTCTCCGCATCGTAAACGTCTTCCAGCGTTTGTGGTATGTATTGTTGGCGGAAGACTTCGCTGGCAACTTCGTCGTCATCCTCATCTTCGCCATCGGCGTCCCGCGAGGCCATTATCGTGTCGATTTCACCGCGCAGGGCGGCAAGCCAAACTTCAAACTCTGAACTGCCCTTTTGAATCTGGCCTTGGTTGTTGTCGGTGATGAAATTGTATACCTTCTTGCCGGACAGGACAGCGACGCCGTGGCGTCGGAAAAAGTCGCTAACGTTCTTGATGTCCATTCGTAGAAAATCGCGGCTGCGTGGCGAGTCGCCCTCGACGCTCTGGCTCACGTCGATAATGTACGGTCTATTGTCATGGTAGAGGATGTTGTACTCGCTCAAGTCGGCGTGAACAAGTTTGCACTGCTGGAACATGATGCGCATGTAGGCCAAGATATCCAAGTAGACCCCCCGCCAGCGGGCGGAGGCATTGTCCTCGACAAACTCCACGTCCTTCAGTCGAGGCGCGGCTTTGCCTTTGCTGTCACCGATGAAACTCATGCTCAAGACGTGGCGGCGGAGGTACAGCGGTTCGGGGGATGGGATCCCAGCGGCGTGGATGCGTTTGAGGTTGCGCATTTCCTTCTCGGCCCACAGCTTGACCATGGCGCGGTTGTCGGATTTGTTGAAGCCCTTTCGGAACCGGAATTCCCCACTCACATACCTATCGCGGTCCTTGAAGATCAGGATGCTCGTCTTGTACACTTTGATCGCCACGTGCGTCTCAGGTGTCGTGTCGTCGTCGTCGTCCCCGGCAGGGGCGGTGCTGTGGTAAACATTTGCCTCTTTGCCTGTGGAGATGACCCCGTTGATTTCGGACACGACCCCCGCGTTGATCATCTGGAAGAGGATCTTGCGGGTCTTTGGGTCAAGGACTTGCTCAGTGGTCGCCCGGTCGCTTCGGTCTTTGCCTCCTCGTGCGTTGGCACTGGGGACGTCGTTGAGCTCTTCGCGATTGAGTTTCCTCTTTCCGACGCCTTTGAACTCTTTTTCAACTTCCTCTTCATCGCGACCATAGTCACTATAATCTTCGTTATCATCGGGTCCTTGAATGTAATTTCCTAGAACAATCGTCTTCTGAGTCAACGGCTTCTTATGATTTATATTCGCTCCGGTCGCCACATCCGTTTGCGACGGCTGAATGCCGCCAGCAAGGTCTTGAGACATGTCTTTTACTGTTAAAAATTCCAGTTCTCCCAGATTGGCTTCGGATGATATTTAGGAGTTTTTGTGTTGGCTCAGGAGGACCAAGTTCAGAGGATTGCTTAAGACACAATGAAAGATTTAGTGAAATGAATTTGCGTGGATCTCGGGCCACGACAGCCAATTAGCAGACGAAGACAACGCAACTCTACGTCACGTCGCCAAGGCTTGATGTACGGCGGAGTAACTCACGTGGTAACTGCACTTCTATGCCGAAGATGCTCTTAGCAACTTTACTAACGGTCAACGAAATACATACTTATTGATAACACGAAGTCCTATCGCATCGTTTATTTCTCAGGAGGATCCACCATTGGACTTCTGATGCCCCCCTCCATGCGATTTACCGGCCAATGCCCGTGGCTACAGCCGGTTCTAGTCCATGCCACGAGGAATCAACCAATCTGAATCAGCCACAAGTCTAACACGGTGCAAGTCGAACCTTCTGATCTTGTCTTCGTCGGCGATGTAGTCCTCAATCTTTCTCGACGCGTCAACATATCTGCCGGACATGAAGTCTAACTGCCCACTGGCCAGAACCACGACCAAACCTGCCGGCATTTGCGGTGTGTCCCAGTGGATGTCCTTAAAAAAGCCAACAGCAGTCTTTGCTGACTTGTCCTCGTCGGGAATCGTCGCAGAGACATAGCTTCCAGGCTTAATCGTGCCATCCGCCGCCTCTTGAAAGTCCGTCAAGAATCGGGTAGGTATGGCGCCAGGGTGGATGGCAAACGCCTTGATTCCATGGTCTTTATTCTCGTTGTGGATGATCTCACACAGTCGAACTTGTCCAAGTTTCCCCAGTGCGTAACTAGCCATGCCCATGTTGGCATGGGCTGCAGCACTCGAGGTGAAGATAATCCTCCCTTTTTTCTCCCGACGCATGATAGGGAGGACGGCCCTACTGAAATTGAAGGCACCCTGGAGCGATATTGCCAATGTATCCCACCATACCTTAGGATCCGATTCATGAGTATGTAACCATTGCGGCGGCCGACCGGCGTTCATGAAGATGAGGTCGATTCTACCAAATTCCTTGTCGATCTCTCCAATGAACTGCTCCACCCTGTCATAGTCCGTGACATTGAATGCCGCCGTCTTGGTGAGGAGGCCCGGGTTGATCCGTTTACATATTTGCGCCGTCTCTTCGACCTCAGTAAGCTCCAACGCCATCAAGCTGAGTGATTTCGCACATGTGTGCGCGAAGAACTCGGATGTCGCTCGGCCGATGCCGCGGCCAGCGCCAGCGATTACCACATGTTGGTCTCTCAACAAGCCTGCTAGATCCTTATTCTTCCTAGGGTCAGAGATATACTGACAATCATGCTGGTCCCCAAGGAATCTCTCCTTGGCGGTCTCACTCATGTTTGATCGTTGGAAGGTTAGTGAGGGTCAGAGGGAGTCTTCAGGGAGTCGTGGATCTGGAACAGGTCCCAAAGGACTGACAATAAATATAGTACCAGGAAGAAGGTACTTACCCCCAAGGTCGAAGAAACCCCACATTCGACCCTTCCAGCCACGCTTTTTGATGAACCAAACGTCGAGCCCCAACTACCGTCGACTCGGTTGCTCCTGTTTGTGTGGGGATGACCTGGTGGGGTTTTTGGAGAAACCATGAAAATAGTCAGCGAGGGTTCGTTCTTCTCCCTTTACCTTTCGGTAATGCTGCGAATTCCTCTCTTCTAGTGACAGTCAAGCTAATGGCTAAGCCTTTTTTTTTCATGATTCGCAAATGGTCTTCCGTTGAAGTTGTTTGATATCCGCATTACGCTGTGATGAAGACTTTCTTGACGGGCTGACGTCGTACATCGCAAACTCCGGCCTCCCCCGCCTTAAGTAGCCCCTCTGAATGCGAGAATGGGGTCTTTGGACACAGAACATCATCCTGTGATTGTGGTTGGGGCGGGGCCTGTAGGGTTAACCACGGCTACGAATCTTGCCAGACTGGGAGTCCCTGTGTTAGTACTTGAGAGATCGCATGAAGTCGACCAGTCTCCTCGAGCAGCCTCATACCAACCTTGCGCTCAGGCCGAGCTTCTTGAAACAGGAACACTCGACGATGTCAAGAAAGAATCCATCATTAATGATGTGTTGTCCTTCTGGATCCAGGGGAAAAGGGTCGCCCATGTGGAAAAGAGAGAAGGAGGAAGTATCTTTCCTGCAGGGATCAATTGCCCTCAACCGAAACTTGCCCAGATACTTCTCAATCACCTCACGACCCGATACGACTCCCAAGTTAAGTTTAATCAGAAGGTGGTCGGTATCAGCCAAGACACGGTGACAAATCTGGTCTCGGTCCTCACCATTGACCCAGCCACGGACAAGGAGACAAGATACTCTTGCGACTGGCTCATTGGAGCAGACGGCGCAGGCTCAAGTGTTCGGAAACTCCTGGATATCCCTTTCGAAGGGTTCTCCTGGCCGAAGGAGGACTTTGTGGCTACGAATCTGCGGTACGACTTTTTCAAGCACGGGTTCACCACGGCTAACTTTATTATGGACCCGGTCCACTGGGCCGTCGTCACCATCCTGGACGACACGGGACTCTGGCGCTGTGCATTTGGGATCAGAGCTGGTTTAACTAACGACGAAATCCACGCGGAACTTGACGAACACTATAAACACATCTTCCCCGTTTGGCCGGTAGACTATGAGCTGGTTCAGTTAAACAAATACAAACCGCACCAAAGATGCGCCCAGACGTTCCGAAAAGGCAGGGTTCTCCTCGCGGGAGACGCTGCACATGTGCGTGTTTACCCCCAATTCTCGGTGATTGTGTGAGTGAGACTTTCTTGATGACTGACGAGGGGGAACTATAGAGTAACAACCCGATCGGTGGTCTGGGGCTGACGACGGGGCTCCTGGATGCCGGGCCCCTCGGACGAGCTCTCGGCGCTGTCATCAAAGGAATAGCTCCCGAGACGCTTCTCGACACTTGGGCCCGCTCTCGTCGCGACAAGTGGCTGGGATTCACCAACGAGTTCTCCATCGAGAACAAGAGGCTGATCCAACGCGCCGGGTACAGCGAGGATCCTCTGGGTATCTGGGTCATTGATGATACCGCGAGGGAACACCAGATGGAGCGCTGGCTGGCGATGGCGTCGCCAGAGAAGAAAGAGGCAGACCTCAAGCTGTACAAGGCCCTAGAAGACCCCCAAGCCCAGCTGTCGAGTCGCATGAAACAGTGGGACATCACCATGGATCCTGCGTGGATGGCTGAGTATGAGGATCCCGAGGTCGTCAAATATAGAATCTCGCTGCGTCCAGTGGCGCTGTCGAGAACGGCCGTGTGAAGAGTCTATCGTGTGGCAATGAGGAGACGATAAAAGGGGTGTTAGGGCAGCTTTTACCTCCCTTGTGATGTGTCTACCGTCAGCGACGAGCCTTCAGGAACTTGGCACGTGTTCTCCCAGATCTCGTTCAGATTACTCATTCATGCAACGAGTTCATATGTATATTGACTGTCCTGTCTATCTGCGACAAGTTCCTCATAATGGCCATCCTCTTTCTCCACACCGTGGGACGCGACTGCCAATCCCCTACACCCAAACCCTCAAGTTGCGGCTAGATTGCCCACCATATAACCAATCGCGGTAACGCTTTTGCGATCGGCCGATGGGTTGACAGTAGCCAGGATGAAGGCATTGCGAAGCTTCTCGTATTTCGATCCACCGCCGACTTCAAGTTGCTATTTGAAAGGAAAAACCGCAAATGTTAGTCGAGGGTCCATAACAGAGAAATTCGCTCTCTATTTCTAAAATTAGAAAGGAAGACTAGCCGGAAAACAGCCAAACGGGGAAATGGTTCATCTAAGTCCATACTTACAATCCTCGTGACCTGCCCACTCGGCGCTTCGATCCCAACTTCATGGAGATAAAATGGAAATCTGTCATCTATCGTTCCAACAGCGTCAAATATGGCATTTTGGATCGTGGCGTTGCTCATAATCGTGGGAGTGGCGAGCGAGTAGTCGATGTTCGCATTGATGGCAGGTCCCGAGACGGTGCCGTTGAGAATGGGCTCGACCACACGAACTCCACCTGAGATGGCGATGGGCTTGTTGGCGGCGCCCAGATTAAGGTGCGCAGTGAAGAGGTAGGTGAAGTTGAAGGGAAGATTGGGTAATGTGGAGGCGAGCGTCTCGTGAGCTACAGGGATTCTGAATGTAGGATGGACGAGGAGTAGGAGGCAGCTGATGCTGAGACAGAGAGGAAGGGAAGACATCCGCATGGCAAATAGGAATGGGAATAGGTATCAGCTTGCTGGTAACGTGAGGCTTGCTGTTGCTGTTATTGTTGTATTCTGAAAGGCCAAAATGTACTATGACTATCCCAGCTTTTTATATAGATGGTTGATTTGTAGCGCTGATGATCAGCCTCTCATTCACCAAAAGCCGATGACATACTGGAGCGTTCCTGATTTGCAGATTATATCATCCTGTACCCACCTGAGAGTTCTCTCGTGCGTATACCATATGGTTTACTTACTCGCGAAGATTATTTGCACCGCCTTCCAGATGCATGTGAGAGTCTTACGCGAAGTGGGAACTTTAAAATGGCGTTTATTCAGACTTCGAAGTAAAGAGGAAAGGCTACGGAAGAGTATACGTAATCATTCAAATGTAACCAGTACAAGAGAACAAGCATGTCGGACAGAACGGCGTCGAACATTAGGGCTCGTCTCAAAACCAGCCCGCTTTGCTTTCAGGCTATCCGAAGAAACTATGCGGCACGCCTCTCAGCACTCATCATCTCCCTTGCTGAGCACCTTAGCTTCCCCTTCTCCGTGGCCCAGAATATGTGGTGCATCCACTTTGACTGCGACATGTCTAAGAGACCATCGTATCAGCTGATGAATTAGAGCTTGGAGTCATGCCACCACTTACCTAGTCAATTTGTCATCGACTCCGCGAACAAAGCTTGCCGCGATACAAGCCATCCCTGTTCACTGTCAGTATTCTGAGGGGGCGGGGTCTCCTTGAAACGTACCCCCGAAGGCCAGGCTAACGAGAAAAACCAGCTTGAACGCACTGGCATAGACACTTTTCTCGGCGTCTATTCCTGCAGCGATTATGGCTGGAGTAACGCCTTTGACTGCCGCAAGCGCAGGTTCCGAGCCTGAGGTCAAAGCCACTTGTGCATCTGTCAGAAAAATTTCCCAGCGGAATTGAATCATTCCATTCCATACCGATGAAAGGCTTAACAGAAGATGTTGGAAGACCAGCCTTGATAGCTGCTGAAGCAATATCAGGGACCAGATCGTGGCTGACCTTCGATCGAATCAGACTTGAGTAGACTGCGATCGCTACAGCTCCGCCGGTTGATCGCAGTGAGTTTACCAATCTGAGAAAAGTTAGTTTATTTTC
The DNA here is from genome assembly GCA_001599795.1 of Exophiala calicioides. Taxonomy (NCBI): domain Eukaryota; kingdom Fungi; phylum Ascomycota; class Eurotiomycetes; order Chaetothyriales; family Herpotrichiellaceae; genus Exophiala; species Exophiala calicioides. Next base: position 3,745,027 of record BCHZ01000001.1, on the reverse strand, counting down.
GATAGCTCTCCACGACATGAGAGGATTCACCCTGTGGAGACTCCAATTTCATCGTCTCTTGCACCGAGTTGTACGATGACAATGGCCATGACTTGGGACGCGCCGATAGCAAATGAGGCGACGGCAACAAAAGAAATTGCTCTCGCTGGAGTATGTTGATTGACGGTCGCCATTAACCCAATGAAGAGCACCTGTATGAAAACAGCGAAGGCAAATTGATACTTGGTTTTTCGGAAAAGTGTGAAAAGATTGCCCCCTATGATCACGCCAGCTGTGGATGCGTTAGTAGTAACTTCTCACGCTGGGAATACTGTACCTGTCGCAGATCCGTTGTAGGCCAGACTGTACCACCCTACTGTAGTGGGAACGGTCGTGAATAGGTATTGCACCTCTGGCATTGTGTCAGTATTCTTGGGCGAGATGCGCCGCTGCCGAACTCACGTTGAGGCCACAGTACTTGGAGGCTGGTAAGCTAGCGGAAAACCGTCAGTCTTCTAGGTTGACCCTGATAATAATTGGCAGCTTACCGTCATTCCCGAAACAAAGACTACGCTAAGAGGAAGAGTAAACCCTCTGATGTTTGTGACTAGACGAGGAGGACACAACTTGGTAATGTTGTCAGAGCTTATGACCTCCCACGTAGGGAAAGCCACAAAGAGGACGAGCGCTAGTGAAGTTAGCTCTGTTGTCGCTCGACTCACACGTCAAAGACCGTCAGCTCTTACCTCCAATGATTACCGGCGCCAGAACGTTGACATCTCGCCATGAATAGGGGTTGTTGCCGAAGGATAAACCGAGCAAGAAGGTTGTTAGACCACCACCGAACAATAACAAGCCAACAAAATCAAGTTCTTTGAACTGTTGTAGGCGACTCTTGCCGTCAGGGTGCAGGCCAATGAACCCAGGTGGCCAATAGAATACCAGAATGAGAAGCAAGGCGAAGCCATTTGAGACTACCCCTAGGTAGAATGCCCACCGCCATGAGAGATGAGCAACAAGGGCGAATGCTGTCCATCGAACTATGTCAGTGTCGAGATTGGACAGATTGTTTTAATTTTTGCGTACCAATGACTGATCCGAAGGATGACCCAGGGAGCGAGACCAAGCTGAGAAAGCCCACTGTCCTGCCCCGGTCCTTTTTGGGGACGATTTCGCTGGCGGCCGCAAATGCAAGTTGCTGCAGCCCAGCACCGATGCCCTATCTCAGGTTAATTTCAAACCACGTTGAGACCATTTGAACACCGCACCATCAGGGCAGCCCCGGCAATACAGGTGCCGACAGTGTTAGCACTATGTTCTAGTGTCAGCCAAAGGCAAAGGGTCTCAAGATCGCCTGACGTACCGGCAAGCGATAGCACATCCAATCAATCCAAGCAGATTGCCAGCAATGAAGAAATTTCTTCGGCCAAAGATATCACTGCAACGGCCTGCAATGGTCTGAACAACAGCAATAGCCAGAGACCATGAGAGGGCTACCCAAGTAATGTCCTGCGATGGCCCGATAGCTTCATTGATGGTAAGAAGAATCGCAGCTGGAAGCACGAACGAAAAGAGGCAGGCTTCGTATGTGAAAGCAAGAGCCTTGTCGACCCAGTCAGCATGGACTCTGTGGACCCTCGGAAGTATTCTTACGATGATGGCCATGACGGTTTTGAAATCCAGACTGCGGGTCTCGTAATCCTCGAGCTCATCTTGTAGATGCCTGGTCCCAGACTCGTGCTTTTTCTCCAGATCAGAGGTACTAAATTCGGTGTGAGCAACAACAGCTTCAGCATATTCCTTGGAGGTTGCCATGGTTCCCAATCTATGGCTGAGGAAGATTTCGACAGAGAAAATATCAAGGAGCCACAGTCAATCAGCATTGTTACTACGGAAAATTCTTCTATCTTATAATGCTGAGCAGATCCTGCTCTGTCAAAGGTTCATCTCGAATAGCGCTTTGAATCTGGAACCTATTCGGCTAATTACTCAATCGGGATCTGGGGTACAATCCGGGGGAGACTTTCCTGGGGAATTTGAATGATGAGCGAGGCAATCTGGCCGTGTCGGCTGCGTTGCCCGGGCAATAGAGCCGTCGAAACCGAGGTGTCAGGGTCATTTCGGATACTAGTACTATTAAGTATCTTTTCTTAGCATGAGGTCTTGGCATGAGGGGAAGGTCGAATCCTAACGCCTGCCGTGGGCCGCTCTGCCCTGTCTCGCCTGTCTCTGACAGTATGCAGAAGCCTCTTAGCGTGGAAGCTTGCTTACCAATTTTGCATTTCGGTTTTTTTTCCATTCACGAAACAACACAATGAGCCTCCTTCAATATTTCTCAGAAGCAACCTAGTCAGCTGAACAATGGCACAGGGAAGAGCTCCGAAAGCCTGTCACGCATGCCGCAAGCGAAAGATTAAATGCGATGTATCAAACAACGGCATCCCATGTGGCAACTGCTCCCGCGCAAAAGCAGAATGCTCGGTCAATTATGCCAGAAAGAGGCGAGTGGCACAGCTGGCAACTGGATCCAGCGTTCCTTTAACACACACTTGTACCTTTCAGGTAGACATGAGCGAATTGTTCAAAAATAGTGGTGTTTTGGAGGAACCCGCTCATACACAACCGACGTCAGAAGCTAACGGCAAACCTGCGGCAGTTTATCGTGATTGCCTACAGTCTCCGCCTATGACAATAACGAGCCCAGCGGTTTTATCATTCTTTCACGAAAAAGATGAATCAGCCGTCCAATTACCAAGCTTCATCGTACCATTGCAATCGAGTCTTGACCAAGAAATAAAGCGTTTCTTGAGTCGGAAAGAAGCCTTAGCGCTGCCACGGCAAAATCTAATGCAAGAGCTCTTGCGCGCATATATCTGCTATGTTCACCCGTTATTGCCCTTGTTGGACCTCGGTGAATTCATGCAAGCGATTGACGGAGGAGACGGATCAAAGAAAATCAGCTTGATACTATTCCAAGCTGTCATGTTCGCCGCTACGTCTTTCGTCGACATTGGTCATCTTGAAGCGGAGGGCTTTGTGAATCGGAAGGGAGCCCGTAGAGCATTTTACGATAGGGTTAGAGTGAGTCTTGTTATCCTTTCCGAGTGCCATGATGCATAGAATGGCAGCTGATCTTAAGGTTTTCTAGCTACTATACGATGCAGACGTAGAGTCTGATCCAGTCACGCTGGTACAAGTTCTTCTCCTGATGACCTATTGGTTCGACAAACTCGAAGATATCAAAAGTCGATATCACTGGATGAGAATCGCTTGGTCCTTTGCTAATGACAGAGGGCTCAGTTCCCACTCTGTGTTGGTACAATTTCCTGCCGGACAGCAAAGACTGCGACGAAGACTATGGTGGTGCTGTTTTATCAGAGATCAACTTCTATCCCTCAGCGAACGGCGACCCAGCTGCCTCTCAATGGACGAAAGTGATTTTCCTCCTCTTTTAGCAGAGGACTTCGAACATTCGGCGTTCTCTAAGGCTCTCGAAAAATACTCAGTTCCCGGCCACGGCTTGCAGTCAAGACTTTTGAGCTCATTGTGTATTCAGAAAATTAAGTTATGCGTCATTATCAGGCAAATCCTCCGTACGCAATACGAATTGAGTGCACATCGACGTATCACCTCTACGGAGCCTGCAGTGTTGCTGGTTCCAAAACGTGCTGATTATACGAGCACCGAGCACATATCTCGAGACCACGAACTCCGGGAATGGAGCTCAAACTCTGGCTCCATCATGCAGAACTTGACTGAGGAGGATTCTGAGGGAAATTATAACATTCTAACTGTACATTACGCCCTAATAGAGATGCTCTATCACACTACGATTGGTGTGGCACATCGACCTCATCTTCTCATGCATTATTCAAACGATTCTGCGGCAAAAGCACTTTCAGATTTCTCGCAGAAATCTTTACGAGAAGCTGCGCAGAAAATTACGGAATTAGCGAAGACTCTCGAAAATGCAGACCTTCTACGTTTCCAACCTCCAATTGTTGTGACGGCGTTACTAAGCTCAGCAATGCAACATATCAACGATAACTCATCATTTGATTTTTCTGTCCGCAGAATGGCACAGCAACATCTCAATCAGACGATTCACTCCTTGTTTCGGCTTCAAGAGATTTGGCACTCTGCCGACAACGTTGTGAACTTCCTCGGGAGTATTCAAGGAAAGAACACCGCAGAGACAGTCACTGGCACGGTGCGATCGAACCTCCACGACAACTCCTCGAGTATGGATAATCCCTTGAGCAAAGGTACTCCTCAAGACCAGACAGGGAAAGAAAACGCGGTCCTTGCATCTGGAATTTCGCTAGAAAGCTCTCACATGTACCTTGCTCCCCAAACGATCCCTCGGTTTGATGGTTCCATGGGTGTCGCTTCAATGGGAGTCACCGAGCTTGGGTATAACCACGACATTCAAGGCGAGAACTTCGACTTTGGATGGCTCTTCGACTTCGATAGCATTTCCGAATCTGGGATTGCTGACTTTTACGTCGTGAACTGAGTCTCCGAGCAGACAAATATCAAGAGACTGGGGACTGGGTTCTTCCAGTCGGATCTGTGAGGCATGAAAACTTTCTTCAAGATTATCCCGGGAATGTTCTCACAAAGCGGCAGCTATCTAGGCAGCAAGAGATTCTCAGAAATACACGTCCGCGACATCACTGAGGTCGCTGTCGAAGCTTTGCGCGGGCAATTTTCTGATGGGATTTCAGGCAGAAGAGAGAATCTCCCTGAACGAAGCATCGCACAGCAAAGTATGAAGAAGATAAAACGGACTCTCTTTTAGACATGTTCAAAACTTGGATGCAACTTTTCCGCATAGGAAGGAGGGAAAACGCATTCGTGCGGCCGAGGGGGATATCGGCAAGTCGTCAAGCCACAAGTGACCTTTCCCGTCCCTGCCAGTAATGTTAGAAACGTCTCGGCCAGCTCCTGCAAAACAGGACCCGAGCCCGTTTCCTGGGGCTAGGCTTCTGATTGAGTCTTTGAACCCTTTCTCTCTCGCTTTGAATAGTTCGATGCGAAGTGTCTGCCGTCAGCGCCTGTCTAAAGGCTTTGCAGCCGCAGTCCCGCCCTCATGTCAATTCACCAGGGGATTTCAAGGTCGTCAATAACATCCCAAAACTTCCCAGAGGTGTTCTCACGAGTAGCCTTGTCGATCTTGAGCTAGATCAGCTTGTTGAAGCACGTTATCTAGAGGGCGGAAAACTTACCAAGTGCATGGTTTTAGTGGTACACTTCTCCAAGGTGATCGGAGCCTGTTCCATTCCCATCATGCGTGCACCTGAGTTACCCATTTCTGTCTGGACCAAGCTATTGCACTGTTAGCATCCTCTCACCGTTAGGACATAGTGCGTCAGTGCTAGAGCTTACCCAGGATGAATAGCGAAGGCGATGAGGGACTTGTTTCCGGCGTGCGTAGCCCTGAGAGACGAAGCTCGTCAGTAATCGACTCCGGGCCCCCATTATGGTAATTTTGGGAAAGAATCCAAAAAGGACCAAAGGCTGGGAGCTGTATACTAGGCCACAAAGCTGGAGTGACCTACACTGTGAACCAGTTCTGAGCGGCTTTGGAGACTCCATAAGCGCCCACAAACGCAGCACCATGTACTTCCAGGCGAGTGATAGAAGCGGCAGCAGTTGAGATGGATACCCACTTGGGTGAGTTTGACTTCTCCAGCAAGTGCTTGCACGCCTGGAACAGAAGAATAGGAGCGAGTGTGTTGACGTTGAAAGCATCAATCACATCCTTGATCTCAGCCGTATCAAGCGGAGTGGCGGTTGGAGAGAAGCCCGCGTTGGCGATAACGACATCCAAGTGACTGATTCCGGCCGCTTCAATTGCCTTGATGGCCTCCTGTGGATCTGTGGTCGAGGTACTCTCGATGCTGACAAGGAGCAGTCGAGAGCCGGTGGCAGTGGGTGAGCCTTTGAGCTCTGGATACTTCGCGCTGTCACGGACGCTGCCGATAACAACGTGGTTCGGTCGAGAGAGGTATGCTTCTGCCAGCGCCTTACCAATGCCTGGAAAGATGAATTAGTCAAATGGCGGAAGGCTGTGATCAGACAAGGCGTAATTAATGGAGAAATAAAGAAAAAAAGCATTACCCTTCCCAACACCGGTGATGAGGACAACGGTTGAAGTAGCCATGGAGCAGAGAATTTTTCACAGAGAATGGTAAAAGCCTTTGTTGTGGGATGTTATCAGAAAGAGGAGAGCTGTAATCAAATCTATCTCTGAAGATGGTGGCAGCATTACTGAGTTTTATTGCTGTTGGGTTTACACAGAGGACAACATTATCTGACTTAGAGTTTAGGTGGAACTTCAAACTGGAGATACTGACTCCGACGAAGAACATTCTACCTAGGGACGGCTAGTTGCTCCTTTCGGTCTCATCTACCGCCGTCGGAGCATGTCAAGTCCCAGGTGCACGTTGAAGAGCCTCTATTGCGAGAGTTTATGGCATAAGAATAAAGCATAATTTACAAAGAAGTCACGGCTGACTCAGATAAGGGACCACTAACGGCTAGTTACCCTTTTCGGTCTCTTTTGCCGCGTACGAGATGTGTCAGCTCCCTCGGTTTATGTTGGACTTAATATCTAGGCCAGCTATCTAGCCGCTTTAGTGGCCAGCAGCCATTATTTTTCATTTATCCTCGGACGGAAGAAAGGTTATCTTGTCTCACTTAGTAAGCGCTAGGGGTTTTGCCAAAGGAAACAACGGCACCTCGGCTTGTCTATTTCTCAATTCGAACGGAAGAACTTACTTGGGCAGCGGATGGGTCATGCCTAGGTTTCTCAATCAAATTTATAAAGTTGAGCCTGGCCTCTTGTGAAGCTTGAGTCTACGCCTCGTGGTAGTGTCTGGCTGAGTGGCTGTTGGACTTTGCTGATCTGTATCATGGCCTCATTGCCTTCAATCGTCATTGTACCTGGCTCCTTCTCCTTTGCTTCCATGTACTATGAGCTGGTTGACGAAATCCGAGAACGTGGCTGCGAAGTTTTCGTGAATAACTTGCCCTCGGCAAACCGTAACCCACCAGAACAGCCGGCAAGTCTGTATGATGATGCGGGGTTCTTCAGAGGCATCATCGAGAAGCTTGCCGATCAAGGCAAAGATGTTCTCGTGTTAGCCCACTCGTACGGAGGGGTGGTTGCAACAGAGGCTGTTGAGGGACTTGACAAGATCCACCGACAATCGAAGGGTCTTCCAGGAGGAGTCGTCAGGATTGCATACCTTGCTGCTATTGTGCTACCCCAAGGAGGCTCTGTGCGAAGCGAACAGGGAGACCCTCCACCAGAAAGGATACAAGTCAGCAAGGTGTGTGCAACGTATCATGTTTTGACCAGGACTAATCCTCTCCCCAGGATGGCTTCATGAGACTGATGGACATTGAGGTTTCCGCCAAAGCCACATTTCCGGATCTGGAACTCGATAAAGCTGTCGAGGTGGCGAAGAAGATGACCAGACATTCAGCACTTAGTTTTGCTGGGCTGTTGACTTATCCCGCATACAAATACATTCCGGCTTCATATATCCGCTGCGAGCACGACTTCATCATCTCTCCCAATACCCAACAGAAGTACATTGACAGGATTAAGTTGGAGAGCGGAAAGGAGGTTGATGTCCGCCAATTGAACACTGGCCACTGTCCTAATGTAACTGCACCGGAGAAACTGGCTCAAATTGTTGTCGATATAGCAGGCTTGGTACGGGGGAAGCTGTAGTATGGCGGACTGAAGTCTCAGTAAGGGCCACGGGTAGTCAAGAAGAAATAATACCTAAGTAGTGAGATGAGCATGGCACACCTTTGAGCGAGAAAATGCTAACAGGCCACATCTTCGCCTGAACGTAATTAGAATGACATCAGAAATATTTTGATCTTCTGCCTTCTGACCATCTGCTTTGAGAGCTATATCGGCAATCAAGAGGCTGGTAACATCCAAGCACTAACTGGTAATAATCTACTCTCGAACTAGCTACAGAGAGCACGACCCGCACCCCCCTTCCTTGTGACATCGGGCATATCGTCGCCATCTCCTGACACACTAGAAGATGATCTCATCCACGCATTTGTTCGCCTTCGGCAACGAGCTGGAACCGCATATACGAAGGACACTTTATGGAGAATCATGAATGAGGAAGATGAGGCTGTCAAGTGTATGCCACGAGAATTTTCAACCTTGAGAGATGCCAAGATCTTCTGGAAGCTGCTTGAAAGAAGCATTGAACGCTCAAGGGTATCCCAACATGAGACTGATTTGGCAGTCAACGGTGACTCCTCGGTCATAGAGGAGGATTTTTCTGCTGTGGTGAGGTGGACCCACGCCTTTGAAGGTGCCTTTGTGCGCTCGAGAACACCTGGACGAAACACTGACTGTCTGGGAGCTACAATTGTCAAGATTCGATCTCTGATAGCTCGACCGCTATGTATAGGTTTGAGCTGCGAAACAGAAATAGTGGATGATGAGTTTCAGCAGGACTACCTCGAAATTCTTGCTCTAGCTAGATCTGTGCTACGCCACTCATTTTCGGTGAAGGTTCGATTTAGATTCGACATAGGCATGGTGGCGGCACTACTTTATCTCATTATTCTTTGCCGACAGCAAACGTTACGCAGAGAAGCACTTGCAATCCTTGAGGCGTATCCATGCCGCGAGGGGTGCTGGGATACCTAGTTCAATGGCCGTCAGCATAGGAAGATGGGTGACAGAGGCCGAAGAAGCAGGGCGTCAAGAAAACTCTGCCTGGATCCCTGCAAGTGCGAGAGTGCGGATCTATACGTTCTCCTATTCGCTGCTTCAGTGTACGGGAGTTTTAGTCTATCAGGTATGGCAAGATGAGAAATACGGGCCGAACTTTCCAAAGCAGGTTGAGCTAGCATGGTAACAATCACAAGGTGTTATTTGCCAATCGTTATTTCTTCATACAAACATTGATATTGCTAGATCAGTCACGAACAGTTTAGCCCAGAATTAATTTTTAAAGATGGACCGACCCAGATGGGCCGACGGCTGAGGAAAGTAAGGAGCTCACGGTATTTGATTTATTAGGGCTAATAAATTGACTCTATCCATGACACAAATCGCCTAGTGGATTCCAACAATCCCGAGTCTAATCTCACAACTTTGTACCGACAGAGGGGTCATGGAAAGGTGTTGCCTCCATCATTTTCCATGCCTGCGCCGCGTGCATAGCCTCGTCTGTCATTTTTCGTGGAAATGAGATTTCTTTGCCGTTACCATTGATGTACGTGACGTTCTTCCCCTATATGCACCGAAGGACGCCTGTTAGCTACTTGTTCGGTTGAGGATTGTGATTGTTACGCACCAGACCGACGGTCAGCTCGATGGAGCTGTCTATCATCGAGGAGTTGTATTCTTTCAGTGGTGTCCCCTTGATGGCACGCACAATGTTTTCGGCAACAAATAAACCCTGAACCGTGGCCCCACGACCTAACTTTGGGCCAGGGGTGGCAATCACATCGCCCAGAGCGAAGATATTTGGAGACGGCGAGTTTTGCAGCTGTAAAGTCTTCTCGACCAGAATCCCCCCGGAGGTCGAAATTGAAGACGGCGAGAATTGTTTGACCAAATTCGAACGTGGAGATTGGCCGGTGCATTTGATCTGGAGTCGAAACTGTTAGCTACCATTCCTCGAATGAATTCGAATCAAGACACCGAGAGGACTCAGAATCGCTCAACTTACTAAAGTATCGTACTGAATGGTCTGCCCGCTGCGCAATACTATTTCTTTGGTTGATTCTTCATCTAAGCCGGAGACTACCCGCTCACCAAGGTGCAACTTCACACCAAGGTCATCGAGTGCCTTTTTGGCAATCACATGAAGTCCAGGTCCGAAGTTGTTAAGCAAATTCTCGCGGGAGTGGACCAATGTCACGCTCTTGGTGGGATATTTGGATTTCGAGTCTCCGGCGATCTCCACACCAGCCGCACCACCTCCAACAATGACGATGTTCTGCGCATCCTTGATTCGATCCTGTTGGTCCTGGAAATACTTCATACATTCTACCTTCTCATCGGCGTCCAGCTTAGCAGGATATCTACCCTGTGACCCGGTCGCAATAGCTAGAAACTCAAAGTCGATTTTCGAACCATCCTCGAGCTTGACTTTGGTTGCGTCAATTGAGACCACTGTCCCTCGTCGGAATTGGTAGCTTCCTTCGGGAGCGGATGCCGGTTTTTTGGGATACGGGACAAATGCCTTGTTGTCTTGGTCCGGCACGACCGAGATCCGAGGGAAATTCCAGGTGAAGTGGAAATGTGAGTGCTTTTCGATCAGAACAACTCTGTATCCTGTGGGCAAGGACTCGGAGAGCAACTTGGCCACGTAGTATCCTCCAAAGGAACCACCTATAACAACGACGTTCTTTGGGTTGGCGACCGACTTGTAGGTGAAATAGTGGATTTTGGCAGTGATCAATTGTGACAGACGCCAAGAAGCAAGAGACACCGCTAATCCGACCAATTTGAGAACGAGGAACACTTTGGTGAGCATTTTGAATGTCGAGAGAACAGCGAGCGAGAGTAATGCTATGGCAAGGCGAGCGAAGAAAGGGGAAGCCCTTATATCTTATCTGATTGCACTAGCTTCGGAGAGTCCATGGACCGATTTCGGAGGCCCGAAGTGCTAGGCAGCCACAATACAATTCTTCCTCATATTGGCTCTGGCTCGGTAGGAAAGTGGGGCTCTTACCTTGTATCCTGGCAGTTGCACTGCCAAGAGCGAAGCAGGCGAGACGGCGCGGCCATAAAATCTCGGTGCGGTGCGGACATATCAGCGCGATATAGTTCGGAGATGCTTCGACAATCAAAGGCCTCTCGTCCGCTCAAAGTCCACAGCACCCTACCGTACCTGAGCAATTCAACTAAGGTGTCGCACTAGTAGTCTGCGTCCGGATTCTCGCCATTTCAAGATTGCTGTCTCGGTGAATTCCTTCCCGGGGGTGATCCCCTAAATGCTGAATTTACTCAGACTCCAACACTGCAGTCCACCTTGTCGGCAGTCTGATACTCCTCAAAGTCTTATCAGTGCTGGATGAACGGATTAAAATTCCCACTTGCCCCAAAAAGGTTCGCTATGGTGGTAGAAATAATCATGTGGCACTGTCTCCCCAACCACTGTAGGGTTTTAGACCTAAGTTCTGGAGAAACGTCCAAAGTCAACACCGATGCACCGAGTCCATAAACGGCAACTTTCACTAGTCTTGGCGCCAAGCTGCTTAATTGCCCACTGGCACATCTCAGCTCCCCGACGTATTGCCGATCTTGGCCGAGATCCCTGAACGGCCCGCCTGCGAGACCAACATTATTACTCCATACGACGCGGCGCGTCTGAGAGAAATGAGCAATCGCGTGTTTTGAGCGGTAGCCTCGCACCATCCCACCACCACTCCCCATGCTGGAATCGCACGTTCATCTATGTTCCTGGTGACCGACCGGTCAAATCACACAAGATGCATATCAAGCAGATAACGATCCAAGGCTTCAAAAGGTGAGTCGCATTCCTGCGTAGTTCATATGAGGGGCGCGCCGTTGACCTCACCGCAGCTACAAAAACCAAACGGTCGTCAACCCTTTCTCCCCCAAGCTCAACGTCATTGTCGGTCGCAATGGATCTGGAAAGAGCAACTTCTTCGCGGCGATTCGATTTGTCCTCAGCGATGCCTATTCGCAGATGGGGCGCGAGGAGCGACAGGCACTCATCCATGTGAGTGCACCCAATTGGCCTTGGCCGTAATGATCTGACAATGAGAAGGAAGGTTCTGGCTCTGCAGTCATGTCCGCATACGTCGAGGTTGTCTTCGATAACTCAGATGGCCGATTCCCCACCGGAAATGATGAATTGATCCTGCGCCGAACGATTGGACTGAAAAAGGACGAATATTCGCTCGATCGCAAGAACGCAACTAAACAAGACGTTATGCAGTTGCTAGAAAATGCCGGCTTCTCGCGCGCAAACCCATACTACATTGTTCCTCAGGGGCGAATAACTCGGTTAACTAATATGAAGGATGCTGAGCGACTTGATGTCCTCAAGAGTGTGGCAGGAACACAGCAGTTTGTGGCAAAAAAGGAAGAATCTCAGAAAATCATGGTTGAGACTAATAACAAGCTTGCTGCCATCGACCAAACGTTCGACCAAATCAACGAGCGTCTCGCAGAACTTGAAGAGGAACAAGAGGAGCTCCGTGATTTCCAAGAGCAGGACCGCGCGAAACGAGCTTTAGAATACACCCTGTTCCACCGAGAGCAGGATGAGATCAACAAAGCGCTTGCGGAACTGGAAGACCGAAGAGCAGGCGGTATCGACGACGCCGACGAGAATCGCGGACGTCACGCTCAGGGTGAAGATGAGATGGCAAGAATTACCCAGCAGATCCAGATGATGAACCAGCAAATCCATGCTGCACGACTTGAGAAGAAGCAATATGAGGATGAGAAGCGAGAAAAAGCAAAGGCACGAGCGCAAGTCGAGTTGGAGGAGAGAAACCTGTCTCACGGACAGGTTGCAGCTGAAAGAACGAAGCAGACTCATGATCGAGATTTAAAGCAGGTTCGCGCGGAAATTCAACAGGTTGAGAAGGAGCTCAAGAGCATCATCCCCCAATTTGATGCCGAGCTGGCGAAAGAACAGTCAGTCAAGGGCCGTCTTGAAGAAGCTATCAACACGCAGAAACACCTCTATGCCAAGCAAGGGAGAAGTGCTAGATTCAAGTCGAAGAAGGATCGTGACACCTGGCTCGAAACACAGATTGGTGAAGCCTTTGAATCCCTGTCACGCTTCAAGGCTACCCGAATGCAAACAACTGAAGGCATTGCCGAAGATCGCCGGCTGATTTCGGCAATTGAGAAAGAGATTGCAAGCCTTCAACAACAGATTGGTGGCCAAGATGACTCAATTGATCAAGACATACAAGCAGCTCATGAGCGAAAGGAGACTCTCATGGACGACCGGAAGATGCTGTGGCGCCGCGAGGCCCAATTGGACTCCGAATACGCGACTGCTCAAGACGACTTGAGGAAAGCCGAACGAAGCTTATCCCACATGATGGACGGCAACACTAGCCGAGGGCTGGATGCTGTACGACGAATCAAGCAGCAGTACAATCTTGAAGGCTGCTATGGGACTCTCGCAGAGTTGATCGACGTACCTCAACACCACACCGCCGTCGAAGTTACTGCAGGAGCCTCTCTCTTCCACTATGTCGTTGACAATGATGATACCGCCACCAGAGTTATGGAGATCTTGAACCGGGAGCGTGCTGGACGGATCACCTTCATGCCTCTCAACCGCCTGAACCCGAAGACGGCCAATTTTCCAAACGCGCAGGATGCAAGACCACTATTGTCACTCATCAAATACGATGCCAAGTATGAGAAGGCAGTGCACCAAGTCTTTGGTAAAGCCATCATTGCACAAAACCTGAGCATTGCAGCTCAGTATGCAAGAACTCACGGTCTGACCGCCGTGACACCGGAAGGAGATCGATCTGATAAGAAAGGTGCACTGACTGGTGGTTATCATGATGTTCGGTCTTCGAGGCTCAAGGCAACAAAAGCGGTCATCGTCGCTCGTGAGAAGTTTGACGCGATCAAGGCCGAAGCCAGTGACAACAAAAAGAAGATTGAGAAGATTGACCAAACAATCACCAAGGCCATGGGCGAGATACAGAGACTCGAGCAGCGAAAGAACCAATCCCAAGGCAACCAAAGACTACTCAGACAGGATATCAAGACCAAAATAGATTTGCTTCAACGAACGAAAGATAGCCTTGAAGGCAAACAGAAACAAGAAGCTGCCGTTTCTGCCAATGTCAAGATCTTGACCGATCAACAAAATGCATACCAGGCTGAGCTTGGGTCAGACTTTAAGAAAGCTCTGACAACCGCTGAAGAGACACAGCTTGAAAAACTTACGACGAACATTCAGAACCTAAGGCGAGAACACAACGAGCTTTCGGCATCGAAAATGGAGGTCGAAACCAAGAAAGCAGACCTGGTTGTCAGATTGAACTCAAGCCTAAAGCCCAGATTAGCTGCCCTCGAAGCTGATGAGGTAGAAGGAGAAGGCAACCCATCGACCAATTTGCAGGCAAAGAGGGTAGAGCTTGAACGTCTGACGAAGGACCTCGACTCTATCCAGCAGAATCTGGACGATATTGAGGATCGTCTCGAAACTCTAGCGTCGGAAGTCGCTGATCTGGGAGTCCAAGCCGCTGAAACTCGCCGACAGCTGGAGGAGCTCGCCAAGTCCATCGAGAGACATCAACGTCGTCTTGAAAAATCCGTCCAGAAGAAGGCCGCTTTGTTGGCTTCGAAACAGGAAACCATCGAAAACATACGCGAACTAGGTGCCATACCGGAAGATTCCAGGACAAAGTATCGATCCGTGGACTCGAATACAATTGTGAAACGACTTCAGAAGGTGAAAGAGTCTCTGAAGAAATACAGCTCTGTGAATAAGCATGCCTTTGAACACTATCGAAAGTCAACCAAGCAGCGCGAAGAGCTGGATGCAAGACGAAGTGATCTTGAAGCGGCGAGGGAGTCGATTCGAAATCTTATTGAGGTTCTCGACCAGCGAAAAGATGAAGCCATCGAACGAACCTTCAAACAAGTCAGCAAAGCCTTTGCCGAAGTCTTCCAGAAACTCGTTCCGGCTGGCAGAGGGAGACTAGTTATTCAGCGAAAGACAGATCAACGGCAGGCCGAGGATGAAGACTCGGACGAAGAACAGGTCAACAAGAAGGGTGTAGAGAACTACACAGGAGTCGGGATTAGTGTGAGCTTTAACAGCAAACACGATGATCAACAACGTATCCAGCAACTCAGTGGTGGACAAAAGAGTAAGTCACAATCTACGAGTGCTAGGTTTCAATCGGCTAATGCGCGTGTTAGGTCTTTGCAGTCTCGCACTTATTTTCGCAATTCAAGCGACCGACCCGGCGCCATTCTACATCTTTGACGAAATCGACGCCAATCTGGACGCACAATATCGGACGGCAGTTGCGGATCACCTCCTCCACCTCGCAAACCGAGTAGACGAAGACCCCGCCGACGGTGACGACCGACCGTTAGGAGGACAATTCATTTGCACCACGTTCAGACCGGAGATGCTGAGGGTCGCGGATAAGTGCTTCGGAGTACGGTTTGGCAACAACGTCAGCAGCATCCGTGTTGAAACCATGGAGAATGCCCTTGACTTTATTGAGAGCCAGGCTCAATGAGCAGAGTCGACCGGTGGAAAAGGGGACGGTGGATCTTTTCTTTTCCGTGGAGCTTATTGCAAATGAGTTAGCCAGGAATGCGCACGTTTATCGAGATGAGAGGCTTCTTTTCCATGCTACTGTTTTCTACTAAGACTTGACGATGGGGACTATCACAGCCTCTTGACGAAGACCGTGGAGAATGAGGAAATTGAAATTTAACGATGATGACGAGCTTGTTTCCCCAAATAATGAAGTCTCTTGGCCTCCTCCACTGAATGCTACTCCTACCTTTCCGCCTACTTTTCGCAGGTCCCGCGTATATTCAGACCAATGTAGGAGAGGCCAAGTAGGAGCGAATGGGCGCTTCAAGATGTCAAATTAGAGTGCAATGCTAGTGGTTGAGAAGGTGCAGGTGGCGGTGGTGGCTGTGGTGGCTGTGCTCCTTCCTGGCGCGACCGACTAGAGTGAAAAAACGCGGGGCGCGTCTCTGGCTTGGCGTTGATAAATACCTGCGCCTTTGACTCGATTTTTATTTCCCAACAACGGCACCCCCTCTACCCCGACCACATACGACTTCAGCTTCTTCTCACATCTTCTCTCGCCATGAGGTACGTTCTGGTGTCAGGCGGGGTCATCTCCGGGATCGGCAAGGGGATCACGGCTTCGTCGACAGGCTTGCTCCTGAAGAGTATGGGCCTGAAGGTTACGGCGATCAAGATTGACCCGTAAGTCATCTGTCGATTCCAGACCTTTCGTTGACAGCAAGACTGATTATACTCTTTGCTTCCAGATACTTGAACATCGATGCAGGCTAGTACTTGACTTATCTGTTGAATCGTCGCCTTTACTGACCCTAAGCTCCAGGCCTTATGAATCCCCTCGAGTATGCTCACCGCCGGCCTTGAACGCCTCCGTTGGCTAACCTAAGGCAGACATGGCGAGTGTTTTGTGCTCGACGATGGTGGAGAGGTGGATTTGGACCTGGGGAATTACGAACGCTACCTCAACATTACCCTGACCCGAGACCACAGCATCACGACCGGGAAAATCTACCAACACGTCATCGAACGTGAGAGGCGCGGCGACTATCTCGGCAAGACCGTCCAAATTGTCCCTCATCTTACGAACGCCCTTCAAGACTGGATCGAGAGGGTGGCGAGGATCCCGGTGGATGATTCAAAAGAAGAGCCAGATGTCTGCATCATCGAGCTCGGTGGGACAGTGGGAGACATTGAAAGTTCCCCGTTTGTCGAAGGCATGAGACAATTGCGGAGGAGAGCAGGTCGAGATAATTTCTGCCAGATTCATGTCTCGCTCGTGCCGGTCATCAGCGGAGAGCAGAAGACGAAGCCTACCCAGCAAGCAGTCCGGGATGCGCGATCTGCTGGTTTGGCACCCGATCTGGTAACTGCATTTGACCTGTGTCGACTGCGGATATGGACTAACAGACTGTCAGATTGCTTGCCGATGCCAGGATAAGCTCATTGACTCAACAATCAACAAGATTGCCATGTTCTGTCAAGTTGAGCCGTCTCAGGTCATCGCCGTCCACGACGTGGCATCAACATATCACGTCCCGCTTCTCCTCGCCCAGCAAGGGCTGCTAGAACAACTCCGTGAGCTCTTCCGCCTCGATACGCATTCGATCTCCCCGACATTGGCTACAAAGGGTCAACAAATCTGGCACGACTGGAACGCCCTCACCACCTCGCAAGAACGCTTCCTAGAGTCAGACAAAGTTACAATTGCCCTGGTAGGCAAATACATCAACCTCCACGACTCATATCTCTCGGTGATCAAATCACTCGAACACAGCGCCATGGCATGCCACTGCAAACTCAACCTCTTGTGGGTGGACGCAAGTAACCTGGAAAAAGCCACCCTCGAATCCTCCCCAGAGTCATACCACAAAGCGTGGCATGAGCTTTGCACAGCCGATGGGGTGCTCGTCCCCGGGGGTTTCGGCCACCGCGGCACAGAAGGCATGGTCGCCGCGGCGAACTGGGCACGCACCAAGCCCAAGCCCTACCTAGGTATTTGCTTGGGGATGCAAGTAGCCGTGATCGAATTCGCACGCAACGTCTGCGGCCTGAAAGGTGCCGGTTCGGTCGAATTGGATGCACAAACTTCCGAACCAGTGGTCATCTTTATGCCGGAGATTGACAAGACGACCATGGGCGGGAACATGCGCCTGGGTGTTCGACCGACCATCTTTCAGCCCGACACAGAGTGGTCGCGACTGCGTAAACTCTACCGCAACGCCCCGGATGTCCATGAGCGGCACCGTCACAGGTATGAGGTCAACCCAGAGTACATCTCGCGCCTGTCCGACTCGGGTCTTGACTTCATTGGCAAGGATGATCTGGGCGAACGCATGGAGATCGTCGAGCTAAAGGACCACCCTTTCTTCGTCGGCGTTCAGTTCCACCCGGAATACCAGAGTCGCGTGCTCCGACCCAGCCCGCCATATCTGGGCTTTGTTGCAGCAAGCGCGGGCTTGTTGGATGAGGTCACTGCCGCAACACTGGCGAAGAGCAGTCGCGGCGGGATGGCCAATGGTGTTCCACAGGTCAATGGTACCTTGACGAATGGCGTGCGCAAGATTTCGCTTTCCGGGTCAGGATCTGGATTCTGAATTGCCTCCTTAGGCTAGGTCCATGCACGAGGCGTCGACGGCATGTTTAGGTTTTGGCCTTTTGGAGTTGCGAGTTTTATCCTGCCTTTGGTTTGGGAACCGGATCTTGAATGATTTTAAATTTGAACCGAACTGTCTTCGATAGTTTTCCAGACGGTCGGAGGTGGTCGCAATGTTGGTTGATGAACACATGACTTTCTAAACGCGCAGGCCTCCAAGATGGCGCATGGAGATACAGTTGACACTCCTTGGTAGGCAAGCAGAGCATAGACGGCGAGATATCAGTGCGAGTACACGGGTACGAGGACGCAGCGTAGTTCGGAGTAGATATGGCGTAGCTTGTCAAAGATTCATTTACATTGGGCCCCTATACCCCTCGAAATCATACACCTGACTCCTAAGCGCGCCGAACCTAACTATCTTGCCGTTCATCAATGCGACGATCGCTCTCTCTGTATTATTGACCCTAATTAAGCAGGACCCGGCTTGACTTCGGCTCAGCCTCGTCCAAGCAAAAAAAAGAAGAAGAGAAAAAAAAAAGGGGAGAAGAAAAAAAGAAGGAGAAGAAGAGAGAAAAAGGAGAAGCTAACGACGAGATGGTAACCTGCCTGGAATTGAATGAAATTCAGCAGCATACTAGTGCATGACCTGTACCGGTGGCTGGAACTACTGAGGAACAACAAAGGTGGTTGAAGATACAGAGTGTCAGAGTGATGAAAGTGACTGTGGTGGATGTCTAGAAGGAAATAGATAGATATGTATGTCAATTGATACTCACCAAGCTCTTCGTCACTCACTGCAGTGTGCAGGGCTGTTCTTAGTTCTAAAGTATATAGCCGTTTTTCGCAGAGGATGACCTGTCTCTCTAAGGAGATATACCTACTCGGCTTAGATTCCGACCCCCTTCTTATACTTGGTCACTTCTTCTGGCAGACTCGCTGGGACTTTGACCAGCGGCAGCAAGCAGATCAAATGCCTTGACATCTCCTCGCGGTGCGTCAGCCTTCGCATCGTTGATCTCGACCAACTCCTCCACGTCCCCGTGCACGACAAACACACCATCGTCGCCATCGCCATCAAGACCTCGACCTCGATTTCCATCGGCGTCAAAATCGACAACCCCCAACGTCCCACTCGTCTCCCATTCGCCCCTCATCCGAGCTCGCTCACCGTCGACCCACCTCCTCCAGGGCTTGTAGCAAAGCACGCTGATGCCGCCGAAGACGATGAAACTCGCACAGATGGAGCCGCCGATGATTTCGTAGTTGTCGCCCGCGGTCTCGACGCCGTCCCAGAACCTGCCCGTTGGCGTGGCCACGTTGAGGATCAGTGTCAGGAGCTGCAGGATGCCGATAATAATAGCGCACATGACCGTCAGTGTCGTCAGGACAATCGAGTAGTACAGGAAGGTCAGGGGGTCTTTGACGCGGGTTTTGGGCGAGTTGGATGCCTGGGTGTCGGCTCGTGGAGATGCCCGTTCGACGTCCTCTAGAGGGAGGGGAGAGGTTGTTGCTGTTGCAGCTAAGGTTGCATCGTCATGTGGTTGTTGCTGCTGCTGCTGACCCTCTTCTTCGCGTTCTCCTCGAGATGGATCCTTCTTGTCGTCATCGCCACCCATACCCATGGGTGCCACGTAGAGACTCATCATCAACGCGCCATCGATGGTGTCGACCAGACACATGCCCACGGTGAACAAGACAGGGAAGACGAGAATGAGCCACATGCTGGTGCCCTGGGCGCCTTGGATACTGCTGATGCCCAAGAGGGCGACTTCGGAACTGGTGTCGAACCCCAAGCCGAACATGACGCCCAGGGGGTACATTTTCCAGGGGCGGTCGATGAGGCGGAACAGCTTCTTGAGCACGCGGAACAGACATCCGCCACCCTCGATTTTCCAGGCCTCGTCGGCTTCCTGGTCGGGGCGGAGGTGGATCACCTTCTTGATCTGGACGACGAGCTTGTACAGGATGTAGGCGTTCATGAGGCCGAGGAGGATCAGGAACGCGGCCGAGACGGACGAGCCGATGATGCCGCCAATCTGGCCGAAGGTGCCGAAGTGGCTCGACACGGTGGCGGCGGTGGCGGCCACAACGATGGACGTGACGACCACGATGGTGCTGTGGCCCAGGCTGAAGAAGGTGCCGACCGTGACGGGTCTCTGGCCCGTGGCTATCAGCCGCCGGGTCATCAGGTCGATAGCCGAGATGTGGTCGGCGTCAAGGGCGTGCCGGAGCCCCAGTGTATACGCCAGTGCCGCGGTCGAGAGGAGCCGGGTGTGGGATGCAAGCACCAGGCCACAGACCGCCCAGACCACCAGGTTCACCAGCACAAGGAGGGCGATGATCAGGATCGCCGACAAAGGCAGCTTCCGCAGATAGGGGATCCGGGCATGAAAGCGGGAGAGACGCAGGTGGACTCGCCGGCGT
Organism: Exophiala calicioides; assembly: GCA_001599795.1. Classification (NCBI taxonomy): domain Eukaryota; kingdom Fungi; phylum Ascomycota; class Eurotiomycetes; order Chaetothyriales; family Herpotrichiellaceae; genus Exophiala; species Exophiala calicioides. Next base: position 3,724,738 of record BCHZ01000001.1, on the reverse strand, counting down.
AACCTCCCCAACCGGGCTTTACGAGATGTTTCGGCCGTGAGAGGGGAGGATGAGTCGAAGGTTGTCATGGTTGAGGTTGACGTCTCCATGTTTACAGGTCTTCTGGGTTCCTTTTTTTCTTCAATTTAATCGTTGTAGCTTTCTGCTCGCCTACTTCCACCTTCCTCTTCTTGTTTCAGCCACTCACTCTCTGTCCTTCGGCGGTCGAAAATCCCCAACCGGGAGCGAGCAGAGGAAGATGGAAAAGAGAGCGGCAGCGGCAGCGGCAGCTAGGGTTGGTGTCGGAGGGGAGAAGGGAAGGAAGGAAACCCGAGGCCAGCCCACATGGTGTGAGTGATGAATGACACCATGGTGGCATACAGCGTTTGGTCAGCCACTTACCGCGGGGTGTTGATTGGAGTGGATTCTGATTTTGCAATATGAATTATCATCGCAGGTTCAGTCCGGTATGCAGCCAAATCAGGCGGTGCGGGCAGCGCAGGCAGCGCAGGCAGCGCAGGCAGTGCGGGGTTGAAGAATATTCCTAACGATAACGGATAACGATAAGGCTTGGCGATAGCGATAAGATGCCACTCACTGGCCACTGTAGTGTGAGGATTGGCGAGTTATTAGGTAAGAAATGCCTGCAAACCGACGAGGAGTGCAATGGTCACGTGAATTGTATTCAGCGGCGACAAAGCCAAAGCAGCTGGCCTTGGCCACCCGTTTGGGACCATGGGCTGCCGCTTTACTCAGAGATCATGTGACCTGGCTCAACTTCGGCTCAGCCTCAGCGTGAGCTGTTCAGCTTGCTCATGCCGCTGCTCGCCCTCCTCATCCTTCCCACTCACCGGTGCTCAGTCCTGTTTCTGGCCCCGCGGTCATTGAGTATTCACAAGCCAAGCCTTCAGTCTTACACTGCCTGCGATATTAAGTGATTGGCATCGAGCAGGCAACAACACGGGAATGAAAATACCGACCCTAGATATGGACGTGCCGGATCCCCTCTGAGGATCAATCGCCGGTACAATTTGTTCAGCAGACTCTCATCGTAGACTGTTGTCAAACCTAACCCGCGCATCCAGCACCGTCGCTGCATCAACATGGCTGATCTCCGCGAAGGCCTGTCGACACTGCAAGTCGAGTCGCGTGGCGCCCGCGAACGCAAGTCCTTCTACCCACCCCACCATGTGAGGGCGTTCCTTACCCTGGACCGGATCCGCTCGCACATTGCCGCTTCGATTCCGTCGCTGTCCGGCGGGCCGCACGATGTCCGCCGTTTCTCGTCGCTGATTCGCGACTCTTCCTTGCTCATCTACACAGTCCTGCTGCTGACCGGGCACGAGAAGCATATTGCGGATTTCCTGTATCGTCGGGAGACGGATTCGCGGCTGCCATACACGGTTGAAGGGTTGTATTTCTTGCCTGTCGTAGTGGCGCGGGAATTTGTCAATCGGCAGTGGGAGGTGCGGCCGGTTTATTTGAACAAGGGGGAGATCCACCGGGAAATCGGGCCGCGTGAGGTGCTGCCCTTTTTGGATGACGCGGAGATTGATGAGGGCGGCTTTGGGAAGGTGTACAAGGTTCAGTTGGAGCCGACCTGCCAGAATCTCGTTGCCCACGATGAGGTATGTGTGCGCATCTCTCTCCCCGGGTCAGAAGCAAAAAGGAGGTCAGAGGGTTTGGACTGATGTGCACGCAGGAAACCATTGTTGCTCGCAAGGAAATCCAAGAGAAGTAGCACGGCGACAGTAATGAGCGTTTTGTCCTGGAAGCGCTGGCAACTTTGCAGCATCCCAACTTGGTCCCTTTCCTGGGCTCCTACACGCAGCACGGTGTGGAAAACTTCCTTTTTCCTTACGTGCCGATGAACCTGGCTCAACTTTTTAATGAGGACCGTGAATTGCCTGCTCATAGTATCTACCTTGGGATGTGCGGCATTGCCGATGCTCTAGCCCAAATTCACCACTTCTCTGTCCTGGACGGGCATGTTGAGTTCAGTGGAATTGGATACCATCACGATCTGAGACCTTCGAACATCCTTGTGCAAGGGAATACTTTTCTCATTGCTGACTTTGGGCTTTCGCGGCTGAAGCGTGATGACCAAGACTCGAAATCGAGGTTGAAGGGCGGTCACGACGACTACCTGGGCCCAGAGGCCTTCAATATGGTTGATATGACTAACGGTAGCGTTGGCCGCGCTCTAGATATATGGAGCCTTGGGTGCATTCTTGCGGAAGCTGCAACTTTCATCGAAAGCAGGAGCATTACAAAGTTTCGTGAACTGCGGAAAGCAACCTATGGCACTGATATCCGAGTTACTGACTCCGCCTTCCACTTGGATGGTAAAGTCAGACCCGCGGTCTCGACTTGGCTGCAAGAACTTCTACATGAATCATGCGATAAGGAGCTGCCGAAACTTCTCAGCCTGATACATCAGATGCTCGAACCGAACCAGTTCCGTCGAATCCCAATTGCGGTCGTCAGTAGATCACTCGCTTTGACGGCAATCGATTCACAAGTACGAGCAATTGACGAGGCTTACTCGTCACTTGTGGAAGCGAGACTTCATCAGAACAATCTTGATGGATTTACAGCTCGCTTATACTTGGAGCACAAGAGATTCAGGTCCTGGGAGCTCGCATTCCGAAGCCACCACGAGGACGAGCGACTTGAACGCCGTATGGCTCTATTTTCTGGCCTCTCAGAGATGTTAAATGTGTTGTCCTGCAATAACCTCACGCACTCTGACGAGGAAAAGCCAACGCAGAGTGAGGAAGAAATCATGGACAGAATATGGACCGCCTACGTTTCTCTCAGCACCTGCCTGTCCAGCGAAAAACACCGGCAAATGCTGGAAAACTGGACTCGAATGGTTTGCGAGGAGAAGAACACCAGCCTGCTCGAAGCAATACACTCGGTCTCAACAGTCGGTCGCTATCGAGTGGTAGGTGCCAGTGTCGCCATGAGATACATGTCTCGACTCCTAACAGACTCGATCTCGCTGGGCAAGCGCACCCGCTAAGTCGGATCTGGCTGTATCAAGATTGACAGTGGATGGCCTGCTGAGTTTGAGGGGTCTGAAGATTGTCACCTGATCAGAGACGAAGGCAAGGCGTTGGGCTACATGCACGACGGTTCCACAACCGCCACCAGAGTCATGATTGAATGGCTTGAGTACGACACACGGTGGCGGGAGAAGCACGGTGACCAACTGCTGGCCACCATGGAAGCGCTGACGAATCTCCTTGACCCCAACGTGACGCCCGAGAAGGTGCTGTCCACACACGTGTTGTGTCCTGCTGTGGGTTTTTTCATGAGCGGCACAACTTTCGTTTCGGCTTCCTCTACCCGCTCAAAGCCTTTACGGCGATAGCAGATGCTAAGATGTTCTCGCTAAATAATGTCATCCGGATGACGAACCCCGACAAATCGATACTGGAATCCCCGCTCCGCCCTGACTTGGGCTCCATCTTCACCCTTGCCGCCGGCCTCGCCTCCTGCCTACACGCGCTTCACATTGCAGGTTGGCTGCACAAAAGCATCTCATCGCACCACCTGCTCGTATTTGCCCCATTGCCGTCCCTAGTACACAAACATGTCGCTTCTGCCGTCCTCGCAGGCTTCCACAACAGCCGACCCGAGGCATCCAGCTACACCATCGGTCCACGCGACGAGCTTACCAGCTACCGCCACCCATCCTACATTCGTGGCGAGCCTTTTCGCAAGTCATTTGACTACTTTGGACTCGGAGTGGTGCTGTTGGAGCTAGGCCTGTGGCTGCCGGTATCAGTGCTACGAGACGACCACCTGGAGGTCCAATCCGACGAGGATTTCCGTTGCAAGCTGTTGCAATCGTATGTGCCCCAGCTAAGCGAGAACGTGGGCACTGTCTACCGCGATGCGGTGGTGTTCTGTCTGGATGCAGAACGGCTGATAGCAGATGATCCAAAGCCACTTGGAGACTCGTTGGACGGACACGGACACGAGCTGTTCCGGAGCAGAGTTGTGGAGCCGTTGTCGCGTTGCTATGCTTGATTTCATACCATACCATCTTCAAGCTTCGCTACAGAGATAGATTCTGCTTGGTGCCGCTGAAAGACGCGAAGGCCGGACAGAACGCTAGGGTTTACTAGAGAACTCTTCTAAGCGCCTCTAATTCCAAACCTGGCCTGCAAAGTGAAAGGAACTGAATCCTCCACATAAATACGCAACCAATGACTGCAAAAACTGTTCGCCAGGCTCACCCCTGCTTTGGGGATAGGGTGATGCCGCCCTGTGCTCAACCCCTACCCCGCTTCGTGAGCCCCTAAGTGACCGACCGTGATTGGCCTCACTGGGCCATGGTATTCGGCGACAACAGAGCGCCAGGCCTTGACACCCGTTTGGGATCGTGGCCTGCCGCTTTACTCAGAGATCATATGACCTAGCTCAACTTCAGCTCCGGCCCAGCCTAACCTGCTCAGCCTGCTCAGGCCGCTGCTTATCACCTGTGTGCAGTTCCGACATGATGAAGCAGATAGAAGCCAGAAAGAAGTAGAAGAGGTCGAGACGAGGGACGGCGAGAACAGTGGCAGTGAGAATAGGGACGGCGAGGACAGCCGGGATGTAAGAGCAGAAGACCGCGATCACGACGTGGAAATCAAAGATGCCTCCAGTCCCACTCCAAACAGCAATAGGCGCCGTGGCCACATCGTGGCCATGGATGATAGCTCGAGGCAATACTCCGTAGTTGGAGGCATAATGGACAAAGGAAGCCGGAGTGACGCTTCCGCGTAATGGACTGGGGGGGCGGAGGGGCGGAGTTTTGCTGCGCCGACCCAGTCACCCCTGGCGATACTCGACATTTGTTAAGAGGGAAGAAGTAGACTTCCTTGTTCGTTGTCAAGAAGAATTATATTTATAGTTTGGTTGGGGGGCACCGGCCATGCTAATGGCGCAAAGAGCAGAAGCCTAGCATGGGAGGTGAGGCTGATTCGTTGAAGTAACTACTCCGTAAGCGCTTTCGCATACAGCCGCCATGCAAGTTTCAGCCTAAGTCCTTAGAGCTCTGCTTTGCGGCTGAAAAGATAACGTCGGTATGACTTTCGCAGGTGTTGACTGTAGTTTGCGATTGAGAATTTAAGATCAATCATTTGCAGAGAAACATGGATCACCAGAACTTCGCCCTTGGTGCGCATTATGGACACGAGGGCATAACATTGCCGCTTCCTGTAGCTGGGGATTCGCAGGATACAGCAACAGGCTCCAAGGACGAGGAAGAGAAGAGCCGACCCAGCAAACGCCAGAAGACGAGAGACGATCTCGATCACGCTGCGTCCGTGTCTGGATGGCCGCCGTTGAGGGAAGAAGGCACGGCTTCAGTCACGAACGCCAAATCCGGTAGTCAACGCTATGTGCCAAATGGGCAGCTGCCGCCGCGCAATTACATTGTGGTGTACCTCGTAAGATGCGACCGTCGACATAACACTGACGAAGACCATTCGCAGCATCGTGGCGCCGCTTACTACCAAGATGAACCCAGGCTGTTTGCCAAAGACACAGGAGGGTCAGCCTTACGCGGACAACGCCACATCCAGGACCTGGAAACATATCTTGGAAATCAACAACCGCTGGCTTTCGTCGTCTGCAAAGACTATGACTGCCCACGATATCATGATCTAATGCAGAAGCAGTTCGTGAACACGGCTCCTGAGAACATGGATCGAGCGTCCTTCTTGAGGTTGAAACCCTGGTTTAAAGTCCTGCCACGAGATACCGAGCCTGTGTCTGCAGTTGCGGAGCAGATATCAATCTCACAGGAGGGTCTGATGGTTGCCTTTGAGTCCCTGATATCTCAAGATGCCGAGAACCTTGGGTTTTGGAACCGAGAAAACAGTTTGCGGGCGCCATACGATTATTTTTACCACTGCCATAGACGCATACGAAAGTTTCTGTCGACTCCGGCCAATCCTTCCGACACGACATCACCCAGCATAACTTTGCTCTTGGATTACGTCGAGGCGGAATGCGGTCCTCAATGGGCTTACACGGATGGTCTCTTCGAGCAAGGCCATGTAACAGCAAATACTTTCAGCAAACTATTTCGTCCTGGCGAGATCATTCTTCGAAATGAAGATGGTATCACTCAAGCTTATATGGCCGACAAGGTCGAAGCGGTGACCAGTAGTCGTACGTCAATTAGCTGCTGGACACTAGCGTTTGACGGAGCCTTGCACCGTGAGAAAGCTCAGATCCCTGTTGAGTGGCGCGGTAGTGAGAAAGACATTGTCGCGGTGCAGGATATGGGGGCGTGGCCACTGAGGTTAGATAAGACTGGGCTAGAGGACCGCTTGGGGGAAAGAGGTATTGAGTTCTGGCAGTGTAGACACAGACGCCTCGTTAGCTATGACGGTCCACAGGGCTCAAGGTTCGAAGTCCAGACGGTGAGCTTATTCCTGACTTGATGTTGAACATGCTAATTTAGCAGGGGAGTTCCAAATTCATGATTGACGTCGATACCCACCGGACCTTGTATCCGGACAAGTACCCAGAGTACCCACCGAATGAGCACGAGGAGATTGCCTTGTCAGAAGAGCAACCCCCAAGCGGCAATATTCGATTCTTGATGCCCGCGAAGGTCCCTGGCTTTGGGTTTCACGATAAGAAGTGGAGTATGCTTGCAACGCTCTAGGCTCTTGCTTAAACTGACCTTGATCGCAGGAAGCTTGCAGGTAGATCATATCCGATCAGTGGGCTGGAATGAAAACGCCTTCAAACGCCTTGTGCTCAAGGCAAGCAAAAAGGAGCTGATTCAAGCACTGGTCACCATTCATCTCGAAAACAACGAAGCTACAGATGTGATTGAAGGCAAAGGTGCAGGCCTCATCATGTTGCTTCATGGGCCTCCTGGCACAGGTAAGACCCTGACTGCCGAAACAGTCGCCGAGCTGGCCCAAAAGCCGCTTTACCGGGTGACCTGCGGTGATATTGGCACGGAGGCGGAAGGCGTTGAAAAGTATCTGGAATCTGCGCTGTACCTGGGCACGATATGGGACTGCGTCGTTCTGCTGGACGAGGCAGATGTCTTTCTCGAAGAAAGAACACAGAACGACATGGCACGCAACGCACTCGTGTCGGTTTTCCTCCGCGTTCTCGAATATTTCAACGGCATTCTTCTTCTTACCTCCAACCGGGTCGGCCTTTTCGACGAGGCGTTCAAGTCCCGCATGCAGCTGGCAATCCGCTACCCGCCACTTGACGAGGAGGGACGGGCGAAGATTTGGGACAATTTCTTCAAAGCCTTGCATCAAGCCGAGGCCGAGATGGACTTCGACGACCTCAGCGACAATGTCAGGAGTCTGGCTCGCAAGGAGCTCAATGGTCGGCAGATCCGAAACGTCATCAAGACGGCTAGGCAGCTCGCAGCCTTTCGGAAGCAGAGATTCGGCATGCAGCATCTCGAATGCAGCATTGAGGTGGTCGAGGAATTCGAGAGCTATCTCGTAGACACACGCGGGCCAGATGACTATTACGCGCGGCAACAGAGAATCAGGTGCGATTAGCACTAGATGAGCATTATGGCAGCGCGGACGCGAACCCGGATTTGATATTCGTTGAGGTCGAGCTGGCCAGTCCTCGTTCTTCCCCAGTGCCTTCCGCAGACGCGTGTATATCGAGCGGATCTGGAGGGAGCGGATTTTGAGGAATCTATTCAACACCAATAGATCCGGAAAGTTCCTCACTTAAATGGCCAAGGCCAATCTGCCAGTCCGGGTGTTCTTGGCTTCGCACAGTTTATCAGCCCGTCTCGCGGTTGGCGTCGCACAGTCGCAAAGGTGGTTGCGGAGGAGCCAGCATTGCTAAGGACCATCTTACGCGCCTTGGCTTTTCTCCTCCTGCGTTCGAGCTCGTCGCTGCTGAGGATGGGTCGATCGATTTAGAGAGTAAACTGATGATAGGCTGATGGCAGCGTTATCCCTGGGAGTGGGGGGAGAAAGTATCTATGTGGATCCAGTCTTGCGTACTTGACCCTTCTGGGCAGGGTAGGGTACCGGTGCTCGTTCTTATGTCACGGTCCTGGTCATGATGGACCGAGCACTGGGCGGTGGCCTCGGAATTGTGCTGCGCTATCGTCTTCTTTCATCCTCACCAGCAGCGTCTCATGTCTCTTTCGACATGAATTGGCAGACTTCCCGGGGAAATGTACTCTGCAAATCTCTTCCCATGTCATTCTCCTTTCCTTAGCGTCTAAGAGGATATTGTCATCTTCGACCTTCCAAGCCCTACTCTGTCCTGGTAGCCGAAGTGGCTGCCCATAATCTTCAAGGAAATCCATACTACCTCCCAACCCAAAAGGCTCCGTGTCCAGCATAGGATCGAATGGGTCGACAACAGAACCGACCTCCCCGCTCATCCGATTGCGACCAGGAGCACGGGCAGATTCCCTGTCCACAGCATCGTTGCTGGCTTTTTCTGCGTGCGACCTCAACACGCCGGGGCGCTTAGCTAGTACCGCGAGACAGCGTCGTTTCTCCTCTGCTTGGTCACCAGTTCGATCTTCAGAGATGGTCTGCGAATCCCCATTAGTCTGTAACGATAATGACAGTGCGACAATACTGGCTACGCTGACAACGACACAATTTTCCAAAGAGTGGGTAAACTCACATAGTCCACTGCTATCCCGCCGAGGCCAAAGCTGTGATTGGTCAACGCACGGTCAAGTGGTCGACGACCGTAGGGTTTCTCCCTTTTGGTATTTTCTGCCTCAAGTTCTTTCCCCTCTGCCTTCAGCCGTTTCTGGTCTTCTTCGAGACTCATTCGCAGCGCCATTGCTAATTCAGGATCACCAGCCGCAAGGCGTATGCCGAGATCGAGCGACGGCGACGGTTGCCGGGCCATGGGGGCCCTGGCGTTGGGTCCATATATCACGTTGGCAGGAACAACCGCGACTTGAGACGAGACGGGATGAAAGAGACACCGTTGGTTGAATCGGACGCAGTTTCGGCAACGGCCATCAGGAGAACTATCATAGCCGGAGCATCGAATCTACATATAGTTAGCGTTTGCAACTGGGTTAGGCCGTGGAAGGGGTATTGGGCATGCCTTTCTCTTTCTGCAGTACTTGCATGAAATCGCAGTGCGCTGTCTCGGTGCCGCGGCAGGCGGAGGAACAGGCACAGCGTGGGGCGGGGGTAAATAACCTTGATAAGGATATGGTAGAGGAAGGCCATAGGCATCTGGCCGCATAGGCTGAGGTAGTTGACCGAGGTCGGCTCTTTGCGCAGCTCGCTGAATGTGCTCGTGGCCACTCATCACATTGTATATATTGCTTGATGTGGGTGGCCACGGTGGAGTGTTATAGTCCCCTGTCCACGTTGGTTGGCCAGTTGTGGAAGAATTTGGTGGTTTCCAGAGGTGGGAGACTAACTCCGGGGCAGACAGTGGCTCCGATGTCGTAGCCTGCATATCTGGCAGTGGATTTGGTAGCTTCGGCCCCGCCTGGCTTGTATCTTGACTCGGGTGCTGATTGCTTCCAGAAGCATTGTGAGGGTTTGGGCTTGGGAGTGCACGGCTCTTGTGATCTTCGGAGCCCCGGGTCGTGTGCCGTGCTCGATGGCGAATGCAAACATCCTGACGCATGAAGTATCGATTGCAATCAGGGAAATCGCAGCGGTACGTGGTCTTTGGAGCATCTTTTTATTGAAGATTAGATAGGCCGTGAGTAATAGATCATAACAACCTACGATTTAATTCGTGTCGGTTGAGGTGTTCAACACGGGTGTAGCTTTTATAGCATCCCTCGTGCGTACACTGAAATTTCTTATTTGCTTCTGTATTTTCAGCACGGGTCCTGCCTAGGGAGAATTCGGAGCCCTTGAAAGCATATTCCAACTTCCTCCTCTTTGCTTCCCTTGGGTCGGCCAGAAGCATTTGTGCACTAGGACTGCCCGACGCACCTGTCGGGCGAGGAGGAGACGGAGCTTGCGTGACTTGACGAGGTTGAGCCACAGAGCTAGCGACCGAGGGCACTTGCGAGTATCGATTTGTAATCCCAGATATCGAGCTGTCAGTCTTTGACAGTGCTACAAGTGATGGTGTGCGTGTGCTGGTCTGGTGAGACCCTGACTCGTTGAGTCGTGGCGAACGACAGATGCCCGCGGCGAGCATGCTGCGATTGGAGCGCTCCATGGCGAATGCGCGGCGGAAAGAATGGCAGAGGCAAGGGAATGGTGCACAATGAGGGGAGGTAGTTCAATCACTTCTACTGCCCTGATGTCGATCTTGGTCATCATTCGTCATTGTCACGGTGCCATTGTCTGCGAAGGAACGTAGCGAGAATGACGATTGTTGGCAGCGACAAGAGTATCATGAGGCTTGCTGTGAGACTCTAAGGGGAGCCAGAGGTTCAGAGACCGTACTGAGTACGTTGGGTACACGAGTGGTAGGATATCGTGGATATCGAAGGTTGGTTGGGTGCTTGGAAGTTGCATGGTTCTAACAGCCCCGCATTGGACACACGTGATAAAATACTAGCTGTCCGCGAAAGCCCAGATATGCTCCACCGTATAAATTCGCCGTGGAAAAGAGGTTATGATTCACCCTATTATTCGGTCCCATTATCATGCATGCTGTCTGGCGGCACGTTGAATTTGAGGTTTGCGAAGAGGCGCAGCACATGCAGCCATTGAAGAAGCAAGCGCCATAGGCTCAGCCTTGTACTCCGTATACAGGTGCGTGCTTGATAGCACGCGCTTTCCTTTATTAGACATGGCATCCTAATATATGGTACCTACCGAGAGATGCGCCGTTCGAGAATGGAAGAATGCGTTGAGATATTGTCTGGATACGAGTTTAGAATATTCTACGCATTTTCAAAAATGACCTCCGTACCTCTTCCTCTGGCGGAGCTTTGCGGCTTGACCCAAGCAATTCCCACGGTCAATTATAGGCGGCCGAATAGACACGCTGAAATACCCCACGACGCAATCTGCCGGTCTGGCGAGTGGCGCCGACGCCGCATAATGAACAAGTAAAATCTTCAGTACATTCCCGCGGTCATGCACCTTGGTCACAAGTTGCTCAAAAGCTTGCAGCAATTGTCTGGCTAGGTCTTTCTGGCATTTGATTCTTTCGAACAGATCTTCCATTTCGACAATCAGGAAACATTTCGCGACGTGGCGTAAAATGAGGGACAAAAGATCCAACCATTCTTGCTCGGTATGCTGAGACTTGAAAGCCGTGATGTTGACAACTTGCGGCTCGGATTGAGCGATCTTGGGATGCTGCGTGAGGATCTGGAAGACCAGTGCCTGTAACACATCTGTAAAGCTGAGATCATTTTGGTCCGCTCGGCGCTCAGAGAAATAGTAGAAGACTATGTGCCGGCTGTCTTTGAGAAGAGTCGCTGCTTGCACGGCAAGATCTTTTGCTCTTGCTTCAGCTCGTAATCCAGCTTGCAGGACGAACAGCGACGACGATGGCACGTTGACCCATTGATTGAATGTCTGTATAAACCTTGTTGAGTCGTGCGTAGGCGGCTTCCAAAGCTGACGCCTTTGAGCGACGGATGTGCAAGCGTAGAGGACGTCTGCCGGACTTCGGACTGGTTTAAGTGTCTGTAAGATAGTCGAGAACTGGATGTCTCGAAGACGCGCCCCGTGGTCATTGACTTCGACGAGAGTTGCGTTGGTGATATTTTGGGAATCTGACAGACTTAGTATGTTGACAGATTATGAGATCGAAAGCCTCACCTTGAGCAAACTGGATGAGTTGCTTGAATTTTCCTTCGCCAATGTCTGCAAAGTTGCAAATGCGTTGCAGTTTCGCCCGCATGTCCTGCAGGTCTCGATCGCGCTCCTGCAACTTGGTCGTTTGCTCCTGTAGTGTTATGGTCTGGTCCCGGAGTTCGGCTCTGGCCGCCGCACTAGCTACGAGATGAACCGACTCGGTGCAAAGCCGGATCTGGTCAACCGTGTCTTTATAACCGATGGAGTACGGTTTGGCCAGTGCTGAAAGCGCTCGGCGAGCTGGACTCATACGGTACCATTTGGTGGCCTTTTTCAGGAAGAGCATGACATGGGCGTAGACTCTGGAAACAGCTTCCTTCATGTAAATGGTTGGGTAGAGGTCCATGCCCAGCTTGATGTGCGGTAGGACGTCAGCAATGTTGACCAAAGCTCTTGAGATCTCGACAATGAGCGCGGCATGATTCAGGACGCCCTGTACGACGAATTTCATCGCACCCCATGCCAGTGCGACATATTCAGGATGATGCTGTGCCAAAGCGTCCAGTACACCGCCATAGTATTGAATTCTTGATGAAAGTGCAACGACGTATCTTCGAACTTTCGTGGCATTATTAGCCGTGTACACCGCACGAGCCTTCTGAAGAGTATCAAAGACGTCTTGAAGGCTTGTCTGAGCACGAATCCAGTCACGCTTCCCATCGTCTTGGGTAAGCTCTTGCTCGAAGTATCTCACAGCGTCTTCGTAAGCTTCTCGGGCGATGTCATCGGCACTGGAGCAATCAGCCTTGCGGTACGGTGTACATTGAGCAACGGTAACAATCTCACCTGGTTCCTATGCCAGCATGCCATTCTGTGATGTTAATCTGCCTTACCAGCGCCATATATTGTGACTAGCGTTCGAATGCGATAATCTGACGGTTTCAAGGTTCATCATTCTTCATGACAGGCAGATAATTTGAGAGGCGAGGCCGCGCCCTATCGCGCCAACAGCGCCAACAGCGGGTGCAAGAATTGACGGGCCACCGACAATGAGCCTGACCTAAGAAAATGACCCGTCAATTCTTGCAACCCCTGTTAGCGCTGACTTCGGCAATACCCAGTACATAATCCCACAAAGATCTATTAATAACTAGTGAGGGGAGGCACTAATCCGTGCACCCCCAGGAGCCAATAAGCCCGCCGTAGTTCTTTGCTTTTGGCGTCTCTCACGTGCCTACACCGTCTGTAGCCACCTCGCCATCAACCAGGACCATGTTCTTCATGACCTCGTCAAGTTCAGTTTGCCAGCCATTCACTATTCCAGCTGGCAGACCGACGTGTCGGGCTACTTCAACTGATGACGCGTAGTAGGGTGCTGAATCCTCGTATTTGCCTTGATAATAGAGCACCGCGCCCAAGGCTGTCCTCGCCTTGAGCCACGAGAAGACGGACTGCGAGTTGTCCTGCAGTGTCCGTTCCCGTGCTGCCACCACTTCTCGCAATAACTCTTCTGCCTCGGGGTGCCGACCCTGCGCACTCAGTGTCGAGGCCAGGTTGCTCTTGTTGGTCAGGACGGCCACGTTATCCTCATCAAAGATGCTGCGACGTACCGCGAGCGCTTCGCGCTCGAATTTCTCCGTCTCGTCGAGCTGCTTGAGCCGGAAGCAAACATCAGCGCGTTTCCCCAAGATCTTCGCGTACTCGTCCGGAATCTTGATATCAAGAATCGAGTCAGAGAGCTCCTGGAAGATTGCATCGGCCTCCAAGGTGCGATCCTTCATCAGGTACACATAAGCGAGGTCACACGTCGTCTTGATGGTCGATGGATGGCGCGCACCGAGAACGTCTTTCTTGCGTTGGATGTTCGACATCACGTCCCTCTCCACGTCGGGGGTAAAAAGTTCGGGAGCAGCCATGTAATCGCCGAGCACGTTTCCCTGCATAATGATGTATTCTGGTCGGTGTTCGCCGAGAATTGACTTCATCAGTGTCTCGCTCCTTCGCTTGAGATCCATGGCTTCTGGTATCCGCTGTTGACGCCTTCGGAGGACTGCCATGTGCTCCAGTACGTAAACCTCGGCCTCGGTGCCGACGCTCTGTTCCAGAAGCTTTGTGGCGTAGAGCTCATCCGCCTCCTCGTACTTTCCTGTCAGGATGTACGTTCTTCCCAGCGCGTTGTAAAGACCAAGTGTTGTGACGTGGCGATCTCCGACAACCTGGAGTGCCTGGTCAATGCCTTTGAGGCACACTGACTTGGCGTCTTGAAACCTGCCTTGTTCTATAAGCGCCACGGCCAAAAGTCTTGTTACTCTGATCAAATTGCTGCCAGGTTGGTTTTCTGTCTCCATTTGGGCTATCGCCTGCTCGTACAGATGCAGTGCTTTCTGATGCTGGCCTTGATCGGTGTAGAAGACGCCCAGATCGCAAATGGCATCTAGCGTATAGCGGTTGTCCTCGCCCAGGTCTGACTTGCAAGCCCGCAGAAGGTCTTGCCGCTGTCTTTCAGCCTCTTCGTTTTGTCCACGGTAGCTCGCAGCATTGGCCATAATGTCAACTGCTGTCACATAGTTTTGTGGATCTTCGGCAACCGACCTCTCCGATGCAGCTAAAACTTTGTCTGCCAGGGCGGAGGCTTCCTCCCACCGGTTTTGAGCAAGCAAGCAGCCTGCGAGCAGACACATAGTTGTCGAAATTTCACGATTTCTTCCATCTTGGCCTTTCTTGACGTCCAAGATCTGACGAAGAGTTTCTTCCTGTTTCTCCCGCTCCTGTGCCTTGCCGTGAATCGAGGTCAATATTTCAAGCCCGTCCAACCGCAGCGGGCTAGTGGCTGGAAGTCGAAGCCTGTCCATAGCCGCCAATCCCTCTGTGACCCTCTGTAAAGCTTGGCCAAGAGAGCCTGTCTCGGATTCTAAGGCTGCCCAGACCACGTAAAGCTCGGCTTTGGAAAGATAGTCGTCCGCAAGCTGATTCACAAGCTTGTTACTGATACTCGCCATCAGCTCCTTCGAATCTGTCAGTCTGCCTTGAGCTCGGAGGACAGATACGAGAGACAGCTCAGCACGAACGGTGAAAGGATGTGCCCCAGTCAGTGTCTTGGTCCGCACATCCACCACCTTCCTCATCGATTGCTCGGCATCTTTAGCGAGTCCAAGTTCGTATTGAATGATCCCGTGAACTTGCAGTGCCGATATTGTTTCTGGGTGCTCGGGCCCGAGAACTTCCTCGAGAATGGGCTGCGTATCACTAGCAAGCTGGTGTGCCTTTCGAAGCAAGCCTTGTTTGGCATAGAGATCTGCCAAGGTGACGTTTGCCATCAAGGCGGAAGGATGGCGATCTCCGAAATGACCGCGCAAGATTCTAGATGCCCGTAGCTCGTGCTCTTCGGCTTCTTTGAAACGAAGTTGTGCCTGCAGGATCTTTGACAGCTCAAACTCACACTTCGCTTGAATCAAGTGGGAATCCCCAAAGTTTGATGCTCTTGCTTGGATCTGACCTTGGATTGTCTTCTCTGCATCGATGAGTCGTCCTGACGTCTGGTATTCTTGAGTCCTGTCACTGCTGACAAGAACGCCAATACCAAGAGCATCAAGGATATCATTGGAAACATGGCCAGGATATTTGTACTTTCTTCCAAGTTCTTGAATAGCACGTTTTCGGTCCTCTTCTGTCCTCTTGCTCTTCAATATCCACCCACCAGAATCCAGAGGCTCACTTCGATGGCCAAATCCAATCATGGCACAGATGGAGACTTGGAAGGCGTATTCTTGTCGGCACAATTTACACAATGAATGATCTGCTTTGTGCATCAGATCTTGGCAAATACTGTAAGGAAGAAGATAGTCCATATCATCAAGGTCACCAAGCGCGGCTGCAAGCTGCCTAACATTTAGCAAGTCAAAGTCAACGACTATCGGATCTCACATCGAGGATGCCATGTTGGGAGTGTCCGCTCGCCAAGTAGTCGGATGTCTTAAGGGGTTCCTGTAGTTTCGAGGATGTATTTTCGCGGTAACTAGAGAAGAATTAGCACAGAGTGTCTTGGTGTTTATAAGCGTAGATAAAATGCACGACCTGCCTTTCTGACAAGTAAGTCTCTATGTACGGGAGGAGGTAGTTCCATGGAAGGATTCGTTGTCCATGCATAGGCTGGACAGTGGTTTTCACGATCGTTTCGAGGATCGACTGCCTTTCTGGCGTTAGATCAGCTTCAGCAATCAAGTCAGAAATCCGCGTAACAAAATCATTCCCAGCATTACTAGACTTCTTCTCGCTCATTTCTCCGACAAATTGAGCCCAGTCGTCGGCACTCTGCTCCTTGGTTTGAATCAGGCATAAATTGGCGCTGATCAGACTTTCAAGTGGGAGGAGAAGATGGAGACTTAGAAGCCCAAATGTGTAGAGGTCGACCTGTACCAGCTCGGCATGATTGAGATTCACCCTAGTGTTCTCGATCTCTGGTGGGCTCCAAGGATCGCTTCTCGTAGGTAGGTGAGTTTGAGTTGCTGTTGCGCTCGAATCGAAATCTATTACAATTTAACTTTGTTTGTTTTTGATGAATGTATGAGAACATTGTCCGTCTTTAAATCGCCATGTGCGATGCTTGTTTTCCTTTAGCCTCATACTTGCACGTTGGCTAGAGTCATGCACTTACCACAAGAATGAAGCACAAAGATCGCTTCCGCAACTCCAGCGAACAGACTCATTCTAGCCTCGTCCGTCAGGAATTCGCTGTGATCACCCTGCAGGACAGTGGTGAGATCTCCATGATTGACTTTGGAAGTTACGACCAGGGGCCAAACTCCGTGTCCTGAGGGTGGCCCAGGCGCAGCAGTGAATGCTACCCCTAGGAGATCAATAATATGGGGATTGGCTTTGATGGGTTCATGTTGGAGGATAGTAACCTCAGTAACTAGTGCAGACCAGTCTTGATCAAGTTCTGTGTCCTGCAACTTCTTGGACGGAATTCCGTCTTTGAATGCTAAATTCGTAGAAATGTCGGCGGTAGACTGCTTGATGACACCCGATAGGCCGCGGCCTAGGATCTCTGTCCCTTTTTGAGGGAGAATTGGTAGGAGAGTGGTGTTGGTTTGCTGCAGCACGGTTATGAAGTCCACAAGGCTGGCGAATCCAATCGGGTTCTGGGACGACTGCACATCAGCCTTGCCAGTCCTTCTGGCGACGCGCGCAATTCTTCTGGTTGACATCGTTGCTTTGACAACTCTTCAATAGTTAGGCAAGGTAGTTCAAAAGCGAACGCCCGTTTCGTCTACTGTAGCAAGAAAAGTAGCCCAGATTTGCTTGCCTATTGCAGGTTCTGTCGACGTGTAATGAGCGGATTGGTTGAAAGGCTAAATGCACATCATCTGATCCGGGACTCACCGGACCACCCCCAAAACCACTTCCCTCCTCCTCTCGCCAGCAAATCTCACATGCTCGGCTATCTTTACCACGCCTAGGCGTCAAAAGTATCTTGTCCCACCTGTGCCCGCGCCTATGCTTCCCTCTTGCCAGCCTGATTGCAGTGTTGATACCGATCGGATTCTAATCACGGTCAGTGGGCTGAACTAAAGCACTCATTACTTATAAGTCTTACCAAAAACAACATGTCCGTGCAACAAATCCTACCTCAGCGCTACGTCGATAAAGCGAAATTGTTCAACTTCTGGAGGACCTCTGACGACTTCAGTGGAAAACCTTGTGGAATTACGGTCCGGGTTCTGTGAAAGTCGGAACATTCACGCATTGCTGACCATTGACTTCAGATTAAGCAAGCATCCTACATTGTCGAAATTCCGCGTATGATGACAGATGTACATAACGCATCACGCCCACGGCGAGACTTTTCTTTCCTCTTCATTTTCTCTTCGAGAAGCGCATCCTGATATATTCCAGGCTGAGGTCAAATCGGTCTACTACGACAAAGCGACCCTAGACGCAATGGAGGCAGAAGCTTCCCGTTGACCGCTCCCGCTGCAGCTCCTACCTATTAGGACAGTGAATGGTAGCGATATTTAAGGCTCAAGGGATCTCAGTAGCTTTGCTTAACTTTCTGCAGTCGTCCTTAGAAGTGGTAATAGTAACAAGGCTGAAGCAAGGCTCCGCCAAGGCTTGTGGGAGTCTTGTCGGGAAAGGCAAGAATTGGTTCAATTTGTGGAATTGAAGGGCTCTGTCCCCTTGCAAAGTGCCTAGAGCAAGGCTCCCTTTGCAAAAGCTCTTGAAAAGTGCCTAGGGCAAGACGCCATTGGGGAGATTGTGCAATGAGTCAAACGTGGAGAATCCTGTGTAGAGATGGTGCCGATGGGCGTTCAGGTGAAAGTTTTGGTGTAGGACGCAAGGAACGGCCAAACAGTGACATAAATCGATCACTGACTAAGCAGCGGCACTTGTTAGTCGAAGGCACCGCTCTAGGCCGTACAACAGGCAACCTAGGCAGCAGTCGGTTAAATAGCCCCAATTCTTCTGGCAACCCCAAGACAACACTTCTTCGTGGGCATCCGAGAGCCCATAAACAATGACCGCGCATTTCGGCGGCGGTATGAGTTACACGACATCAGCACAGAACAGCATTTACGAAGGCTGGCAAAGCTATCCTCTAAACCTACGTGATTGCTTTTCTCAGTACAATTTGGAATCGTGTCACCGACTTTTGAGCAAAGAAACGGAGAAGCTGTTCGACCTGAGCCTTTTCTCTGTGCAGGTTGAGACCCTGACCGTGGGTGATGGTGATGAAGATGGCGAAATGAGGCGAATGACAGACCATGCCACCACCGAGGCGCAACTTGAGGCAATCTTAGGCGTGAAGAGCCCGACATTCCATGTCCCTTGTTGGCGCTAATGATTGGATAGAAACATTTAGACGCCTCAGGGGATCACTTCATGTGCGTCGACCGTGTCATAGTCCTTTAAGTGGCTCCCTACCTGATACTTGTACTGATAATGGCCCGTTAGATATCTACATCAGACCCATAGCTGGTCTCCATTCGAGATCTCAGAGAGCGGTTTCCGGAAGATGGCAACGGCTCTAAATCTTTGCCCATCGTTTTTGGATATACTCCATACTTTTGGCCAACCCGCTGCTGGACACGACAAAGAGCCGTTCATAGGTGGCTACGAGAGCTGATCTCGAGTGGGAGACCCAAGCAACCCTTGTCAGAGGGAGATTTCGCGTGAGTCAGTGATAGCTAACAAGACGATGTGAATTGAAGATTCCTTAGAGCTTTCCTACCACGTCAGTCACGTTGCAAAGACCGGAAGAGGTGGCTGGCCTTGGTCCATCCGCAAAGTGGGAGTCTTCCAAAAGTACGATTATGAACTAGGATCATCTACATGGATCATCCTTCAGCCAACCTCTGCAATGCGAAGACCACCGCTTGAATATTCAACGATGCCTCTTCGTAGGCAGTTCGGGATGCACAGCTGTATTCTGCGCTCTACATTGCAGACTTGGCAGGCATACCTCCAAGACCTAGACGCACAGGTACGCGCGGAGGTAGGTTGCCACGCGCATTCTAATGCTGGGCATGTAGAGAGTCTGACAGGTTTATCTACAGAGCCGAGAAGCACGACTCGATATGTCCATTGACATTCCCGGCGGGAAACCGCACTTTGACCTCACCTTTTCGAAAGTCCAAGATCTACGGTATGTGCAGGAGCTGATCCGTGATGTGGCTCTGGTCCTGGTCTCCCAAATCAAGATTCTGAGGGGAATCCGAATGCTTATCGAGCAGTCGACTTTGACCTCACGCGTGCGTCGCGAGAGACAGTATCTAAGACATCTGAGCCGGGAGCTGGATGCATGCGAGTCCCAGGCCACTCTGAAGCACGCTTGGGCGACCGACATGCTGGAACGTTCCCAACAAGCTGCGGATATGGTAAGTAAAGTGGTCCCCCTCAAATCCTTCCACTACCATTCGGTACCTCTAACCGACCCCTTCAAAGATCACCTGCCTCCTTAATGCAACATACACTCAAGCACTGATTTCGAACAATGTGCATATGGGCAAACTCGCAGAGTCCTCGCAGCATGACAGCAAACTGGCGCTGGGAATTAGCAGGGCCATGAAACAGGATTCGTCCACGATGAAATTCCTCGCCATACTTGCTGTCGTCTACGTGCCAGGAACCTTCGTGGCGGTAGGGTACCCCGGAAAAAATCCCCTTCCTCCTCAAGTAGTTTTCAAGAATTGAGACAGGCTGACAAGGACATTGTGAGAAAACAGACCATTTTCAGTACAGGCTTCGTCAATGCCTCCCTGGACACCGTTGATCCCACTGACCAACATCGGATTCTTGTGCAAGCTGGAATTTACATAGCCACGTCGGTCATACTCACCTGCACCACTCTGCTGATTCCCTGCTTTCTCCGGGCGAGAATTTTTGTGTGAGACATGATAGACTCTGTTGTTGTTGACTTGATTGGATTGATTCCATGGAAAGGTTCGAGCATACGAAACGCCAAAGACTGGGCATCCAGGGGCCAAGTTATGGGGCAGTACGGAAGCTCAGGGCTTTGCTGAGGGTGCACAAGGCACATTTCAGGGCCACACACCAAGCAGTGCTCAGGATTGCGCAGTCAAAGCTGAAAAGTGCTGAGTCACAGGGTTCAGGAAAAGCGGCATGGTACTCAGGCCTGGGCATGGATATGGATTTTGGAGAATGGATTTTGGAGAATGGAGGGGTCTCTGTGTCCCTCGGCCTCACGACGAAACCCTTGCCGCTTCTCGGGGTCTAGTTCGATTAGTTCTCCCCATGAAGCCCGACATCAGAATATCTGCCAAGAACTCTGTCGAGCCTGTAAGCAGGTGAACAGGACAAGGCTAGAATCAAAGCTGATGCTGCCTTGACCTAGTGACTAGTGACCGCTGGGCCATGGAGCCTGACTCGGTCCTTGGGTTGACACTATAAAATAAACCGTTGGCCCCTCCAACTCTTTTACACTTCTCCTCGACTTCTCGGGATCCTCTCATCTTGCCTCAGACAGGTCACAGCATCAACGGCAAGGACGCCATGTCGTGGCCACCACTCAATGAACGCATCTCCAGCCTGTTCGAACCAGGATATCTTCTATATCTAAGTGCCAGTGGTGAGTTGGATCACCCCTGTCGTCGTCGTCGCCGGCCGATGGAGAGACAGAGACTACCAGATGGTCGATTCTGACCGCAAAATGACCCCAGCCTTTACCAGCACCGCCTTCCGATTCTTCCTCGTCGGACGCCATTTTCCCACGCCGTCCAATTTGCAGAAGGTCAAGGATGACGCCTTCTCTGCTTTCTGGACCAAGGTCACAGGTAAGGGGCCCGGGCACATGGTGTCTCTCGTCCCATCTGGGGGCGACTCGCCAAACTGATGGATATCCAGCTCCGGTCATCCCAGCACCGCCTCCGCAAGGATCGGCCGCTCTGATTCCGCCCATCCTGGCCCACGCACACGGAGTGGTTCTCGACATCGGACCGGGATCCGGGTCGCAGGTGTCGTTTTTCGCCGACAACGCCAACATCAGCGCCATCTACGGCGCCGAGCCCTGCGTCGGCCTCCACGCCCCACTGCAAAGCCGAATCGACGAATCCCACCTCTCGGGCAAATACCACATCCTGGACTGTCCCGCGGAGAAAAAGGCACTGGTGGCCGCACTGGCCCAAGAGGGCGTCCAGGCGTCATCCGAGGGAGTCTTCGACACCATCGTCTGTGTCCGAGTGCTGTGCTCGGTGCCCAACCTGGACGAGACGGCTCGGGAACTGTATTCACTCCTTCGTCCAGGAGGGGAGCTGATGGTGGTGGAGCATATCAAGAATCCGTGGACCAACGGTGGCAGTGCCGCGGGCCGTTTGATGCAGCTCGTGTACACCGGCCTGGGCTGGACATTCTTCCTGGCGGGCTGTGAGATGGGTCGGGACACTGCAGCCGTCTTGAAGGGGGCGGGTGTTTGGGATGCAGTGGAACTGAAGACCCATTTCGAGTGGTCGGCGTTGCCTTACCTCGCTGGCACACTGACGAAAAGGAGATGAGGGGTTTTGATACCGTAGCTATTGAAAAGAAAGAAACGAGTTGATACCCAATTCTATGTACTCCGTGCATGCTAGGGAGATATGGGCTTGGTTGTCATCTCAACTGGTGACAGATTGGCGATTGGCCGGTGGCTTGGTGGCTGGTGGACGGTGGCTGGCCTGATCTGATCTGATCTGTCAAAGCGAATTCGAATTCATTGTTTTGATTCCATCTGAACCTCTACCCAGTAAACCTCTGAACCTCTGAACCTAACTCAACTCCCTCCTTGAGCTATTAAACATTGATTATTGACCCTCCACCTAACCACCTATCCACCTATCCACCTAACCACCTTACCAAGGTACTACTACGTACTCTACTCCATACTCCGTCCTTCCAGTCTTACACACGATTACAAAGCCACATCCTGACCCTCTATCATCCCGACCCTACTACCCTTCTCAGCCATGCCCAACCCCTCTGCGAGGACCGGCCTCAAGTTCCGCCCTCCCTGCACGTCCGCCGCGTCCGAGTCCGACGACAACTTCAAGCCTCCCCACGTATCCTTCCTCCAAGGCACATGGCACGTCACGCACTCCACGCTCCCCATGTGGAAGAACAACCGCAACGTGACCATCACGTACACGTCGCTGGCCAACAACGCCGAAGTCCTCGACGACCTGGTGCAGTACCAGCCGCTGAACTCGGACAAACGCAAACGCGTCGAGGGCGTCGACACCCCCGACGCCGAGACCACCGCCGCATACAGTTGGCGCGGGCGGGGCCTGTTGAAGATCGCGTCGAGTCACTGGCAGATCCTGGGCTACGGGGATGAAGAGGATGGCTGGGCCGTCACGTACTTCCAGAAGACGCTGTTCACACCGGCGGGCATCGACATCTACGCGCGCCGCAAGGGAGGCCTGTCGGAAGAGCTGCTGCAACAGATCAAAGGCGAGATCAGAGCCGTCAGGGACCCCCGCGTCCAGAAACTGGCTGACCTGATCTTCGCCATCAAGCACAACTAGCGGAAAGACGGACATGTCGTGGTGATGATGATGGTCATATATCGCAGTCAGCAGCGCCCGATTCGATTCGATTCGATTCGATTCAATTCAGCCTCGCTGCCCGACGCAGAGAACAATCCGTCCCGTCAATACTGTGGTACCATCCGCCATCCAGCAGCTCCTGTTCCATGGCCGCCCATTTCTGGACCTTCCCTCCCCCCGTCATCTTCAGGTCTAGATCGGCAAACTTGACATCAATCACCTCAATCACACCCTTCCGATCCGCGTCCGAGTCGGAAGTCGGCTGTCTCCGCAGAGCGACGAAGACACTACAATCCCTCAGGGCCATGGCCACGCCGAAATCCTTACCCTCCGGGTCCCGAAAATCCTCCAGTCTGACAGCCCCATGCAGCCTCTGAAGCAGGGCCAAATGCCTCAGCGCGGGCTGGACCTTGGCCTGAAACGCCGCCACAAACGCCCCGACCTCGCCCTCTCTACACGGCCAGATATTGGCCAACGCCCGGTCCAAGACGTCATGGTCACTCGCCAGCAAATCCATGGGACAGAAGCCCGAATCCCCCCTGCCCTGGTGAATCCCGGCCTTCCTTCGCATCGCATTCAAGGCGCAGGTTCGACAGGTCGTGGCGTCTGGTGGAGCACTGGGACTCTGCACCAGCCATTTCGGCTTGAACTCGACGAGCCAGTCGATCCCGGGGCCTTGGAGGTTCGGCATTAGGATCCCGTGCGACTCCTGCTCGTACGGCGGGAGGTAGACTTGTCGTCGGTGCGGCGGTCGGTCTCGGGCCTTTTCTTCTCCTTTCCCCTTGCTGGGAACAACCTCGGTCGACGTCTCGTCCAATTCGACACGATCCATTTTCTCCAATTCGCCGTTGGCGTCTCTCACCATCTCCGGCGTCAGCTTGTACAGCGCCTGCTCCAAGAGAAGTCCTTCGTGGCCGTGGCTGGCGAAGAGCGGCACGATGCGACACTGGAAATCGCCCATGGCCTCGACGGCTGCTTTGCTGAACCCCAGGTCCTTCCGCAGACGCATCACGCAGCAGTGCGAGTGTATCTGAAGACTGCGGGGTGACAGGACCGAGACGCTGTAGATGATGTTCGCGGCCCCTTCGGCCAGGTAGTGTAGTTGTAGCGTCGCCCCTGTCAGCGAGGACGGGCAAGTCGGCGACCGATCATGGCCGGCTTGTGGGGACATTGTGCTGAGGCGAGGGAGGGGGGAACGTAGAGTTGAGTCGAATGCAACGAATATCTCTTGTGCTCCCGCACTGCTCCGTAATTGAACGCTCGCTCTTTGGAGGAGATGAACGAGTGATAGTAGATATGACGACCCGAGCCTCACCCGTCCGCGTCGAGGATGCAAAGTGATGGGAATATAAAATAGAAAGAGACGACGCGGTGATTTTGAAGCATGCGTATTCCAATCTTCCCTCTCACATGTCAATCAGCGAGGAATCTGAATTTGATTCTGAATCCAAGTCCCTCCCTCGAGGCATTCCAAGTCTTTTTCGTTCTTCGTCCACAACCCGAATCCGATTCAAGGCGGACGCGTCAGTCAATGCAATCTCGTCTCCTCGGCCTGCTCTAGACGCGTTTTGCACCGACCAACCCCCCGACAGCCGACAGAGCAAGAAGAATAGGCTGCGTGTTGTGGGTTGATTCTCTCGAGGGAGAATAACAGTTGCTGGGCCCTGGATGTCGCTTGACTCTTGAGTGAGTAATACTTGTGAGTAATACTCGTGCTGAATGACTACAACTAGAAAGAGAAAAATTGAATGTTGGTGGTGTTGGAGAACAGAAGGTTAAAAGTACTTGGTTAGTAAAGGCAGTAAAGTACCCGTCGATTTTTAGCAATAAAGACGACAATTCGCGTTGCACTCTCCCTTGGGCCTTGGGCCTTTAGGCTTCTGACAATTTCTTTCTCATTACACTATAATATATCAATGTATATATTGCCATCGTATTATCGTGTGATACTCTTGTTTCCAAGAGCCTATTCCCGTCCCCATCCCAAGTCTCAGTCGTAGACCTAGACTTGCCCATGACCCGGAACCCAACACCAGCCCAGCCCTATTGGACCGTATACCACTGTTCGTACCTACTTACCGTCCGGCCGAAGAAGTCAGGCCTTCGCTACATCCATCTCTCTTCCCATCTTCCTGCGCCTTGTGCTTCTTGTCGTCCTTCTCGATTTCCCGCCCTGTACTCCGCGGCTCGACAGCAACAGCACCACGCGAGATATCATCCGGATCTAACATGGGCTCTGCGACCGTCTCCGTCTGCACAGCCACCTCGGCGCGGGTCTTCTTCTTCTCCTCTACACCTATGTCGCTATTGTTCGGGGCGTCTTTGTTTCCACGTCCCTCCTCACCACCACCACCTGTACCTGCGACGGTGCCGGCAGCCCCACGGCCAGCCCTAGGCCGAACAACCTTCAACTTGACACCGCCCGCAAGGGTACTGTAAACGCGCAAGCCAACGACACAAACCGCATTCCACGGCTCGTCGGGCCCGTTGTCATGTCCACCGCTGATCATGCCATCGATAAGAATTGGCGGAGGAGGCGAATACATGACGTCGTTACGGTCGCGGTCGTCGCCCATCCTGCCTCCGCGGCCGGGTCCTCTGCTGCCACCACCGCCAGATCTCCGACGTCTATGGATATGGACGTCATAGCTCTGGCGCTGTCGATGGCCGCGGCGGTCGGGGGACGAGCTCGACGACGACGTTGTCGATGACGATGATGATGATGACGAGTAGGACGACGAGGGCATGTCGAGTTCTGAATTCCAGTCGAATGACGGGAATGATTCGGCGTCTGAGACGGGCATGTCGGTGCTGATGTGGATGGGATTTCGGTGGCTTTGGCTGTGGCCGTGGCCGTAGCCGGGACCGCGCATCTGGCTATACATGTTATTGTTGTTGAAGTTGCCGCTGTCGTTGGACGTGTCGAAAAATAGGAACTCCGGCCGGGGCACCTGGCCACCGCCCTCTCCGTTGGCCCCGGCGCCCATCCCGGCCATGGCCGCTGTTGTGTCCAGCGTGTAGCTTCGTGGAAGCCGGCGGCCGTGTGGTGGCCTTGGTCCTCTCATCCTGGCCGCCACGACGTTCTCCCTCTCTCGGGCGTGGGGAAGAATAACCGCAGTGGGAAAATTCTGGTCCGGTCTCGAGAGAGGAGGTTGACTGGGTAGGGGTTTGATATCCGTCACGGCATCGACGCCGTTGACCTGGATTGTACGTCCCAGGGGTCTCTCTTCGTCTTCTTCACCGGCAGCCGTAGTTGAGCCGGTCTCGTCTTGCGTCTCGAGTCTGACTTCTGTAGATGCATCCTGGGTGAGAGGGGGCTGGTTGGCGCGAGTCTCCGAGTCGGCGGCCTTGATCATGTCTTCCAATGGTTCGACTACTCGGCCTGCAGGGGTCGTGTCGGAGGGCTTGCTGGTCGATGTGGGATTCGCTTCTATTGCTGTGCGTTCGTCGGATGTGATCCTGAGAGGCCCGGAGGAATCTACCTGTCCGGGGTTTTCTTCCTGGCCGACTAAATCCGCCTTCTTCTCATTGGCATCCGGGCTCTCTGTCTTCGGTAGGTCCATCGAGCCGATACGCTCTGGACTTAAGGTGTTAAAACGATCACGGCTGTTGGTGCTGGACGCCCGGCCTCGTGGCTCCCCCCTCCGCTTCGCATCCGCGAGTTGCTTGCGCTCCCTCCTCTTGAGATCTCGTCCATATCTCTCCCTTTGCTTCTTCCAATGCTTCAGAGCCTGGGCCTTGGTCCTCTCCTTGGCCTTCTCGCGATCCTTGACCTTTCGCGCCTTGGCTCGGGCCTTCCGCTCCTGTCGCTCGGCTTCGGTCTCCACGATGACGCCCTTCGCGTGGGCCAGGTCGTACGACAAACCCATCTGGATCAACTTCTCACGCCTCGTGGCCGCGTACATGGGCAGGACGTCCTCGAGGTGCTCCATGTCCGGGTCTCTCGTGGCCGTGATCTTCATCAAGACCGAATACGTGCCCGCCTCCAGTTCAATGTCGGTGCTGACCGACCGGGCCATGGCGTAGTTACCGTTGGACCGCACAATGTAGTCGTTCTCGTCTTCCTTGTTGTCGGACTGGAGCCGGAATTGGAGGTCAAACCCGTATGCGCCCTCTAGCCCGCCGAAGTATGTGTCATCGAGTTGGGCCAGCACGATCACGACCGGTGCTTTCTCCTCCAGAGTTAGGGAGAACTTCGTACTGTGATACTGGGCCGACCACGAGACGCGGGCGCTGGTCCAGCACTGTGTCACGTTCCACTCCGGACCAAAAATCCGCGTGCGGTCGAAATGTTGATATTTCTTCAGCAGATCCTCATACCTGATCCAGAAAACGCCGTCGTTGCCGAATTTATGGTCGAGCAATTGCATCCACTCGGGTGTCCATTCGGCACTGCCATCGCTCCACCGCCCCGTCCATTCCTTCTTCCCCCAAGGATTGCGCAGCTTCAAGAGGCGCTGGCCCTTGATCTCCTTCGCGTCCATGATGCTGTACGCATGCCCCTCGGATATGCCCTGACGTTCTCGCGGCTGGCCGCTCGTATCCAGCCAGTTAGAATAAAAGCCAGTCGCGCAACCGAAGAGGAAAGATCCGCCCACTTGCATCAGCTCGTCTCTCCAGAAGGCTTCCTTGTCGAGGATGTCGGTGCTGTAAATCTCGGTGGTGACGCCGCCGGTCAGATCTTCAATGGCCTCGCCCGTAAAGCCGCCGTCGATCGAGGCAAAGTCACCGTGGGCTTTGGCGTAGGCCTTTTCCAGCAGCGGGAGCCAAGTTTCGTTCTCGTCGCTGCACTGGGCGAAGTACAGGGCTCGGGAGCCGGTCTGGTGTGCCTTGCGGTATTCCTCCTCGGCGTCGACACGGTTGATGTCGTCCCAGACCACTCTCTCGTCCTGGGCCTCATCGTAGTCGGGTGCGCGGAGGTACAGTTTGTCGTCGATGATGGTGTGCTGCCATTCTCCATCTGATCTATGTTAGTAACCGAATAACCCGTCAAGCCCCACACTACAAGGCCAGAGGTCCCTACCTCGAAAGAAGACGAAGCCATAGACGCCAATGTCCTTGTCGTGCTTGACGCACACCTTGTCGATGAGGCCTTTCATGTTGCCCAGCCCACACAGAGCCGCCATCAGATAGCAATCGCCATCTCGACCCTGACGGACATCGCCCGCCGTGGGACCGTTGATGTAGAACTGCGGGTTCTCGAAGATATCCTATGACGGGTCAGCCTATGGGGAGACCTGTCGCCGGAGGTAGACGACGCACCGTGACTCGCTTAACGCCCTTTGGTTTCATGGACTCGCCAGTATTGCTTAGTCCATCGAGGCAATTGCGCTGGGCTGACTTGAGATCCCACTCTATGTCAAAGTGCAGATCACGATACTTCTGATTCAGTCTCCGGCATTCCTTGATGATGCTGTCGACGTCCCGGACACACTCAGCCTGGGCCTCCTCGTACGATTTGGCGGCACGTTGACCTTGCACGGGGCCACGGGGGGTGCGGGCGGCCTTCCTGCGAGCATAGGGGTTGTCGGGGAGGACGGTGAAGACCTTGCCCGGATGTTTCGAGTCGAGGCGGTCCCAGAACTGCCGGACGGCATCTTGGGGCGCTTGTCGCCGGATTTTCCGCCGTCTCTTGATCGGGACCGGTGGAAGGGCAGGTTCCGGTAGCGGACCATAGTAACGGCCCTCTCGCCGGTCATCCATGGCAAGTGGTTAGTTGTGCGAGGGGGAGGAGGTCTGACGACCGAGAACGCTGGAGTGGGGAGCCTTGTGGACGCTGGAGGGGAATCACCAGCCAGGGCAGTCTCGGGCGGGGATGAGAGCGTCAAGGCGGAGACAGCTGGATGATGAAAAGCAAATATGACGCAGCACCAACACGACTCGCAATTCATTCCTGGCTTGAAGAGTCAATCAGGGGAGAACCGAGAGGAGTTGGAGCTCAACGATAAAGGCGGAGGTGGGACGGCCGACCGACGGAATTAATCTGCGGCTAATGACAGTGTGCCTGTCTTCCCGAGTCGTATCTGCCACTCAGCGTCCAGGGGAAAGGGATGGCAAGGGTATCAAGCGCTGGGACAAATGACACACGAGTGGTGTGTTGTACTACGACTCTGAGGCGGGCATACCAACCTCCTCGCCTACCCAGTACGAGAGGGCCAAGCAGAGCCCCCGCATGGGAAGGCAGCAGGGACGGAGAGGCGAGAGGACAACGGGCCAAGTGAGGCTGGCCTAAACCGGTCTGTCGCCTTGTCTTGTTTGGCGAAGAATGGTTGGGGGCCGAAAGCTGTCCCCCGATTCAGCTGAGAAACACTGAGCGACAAATGTACAGTACATCCCACCCCCCCATTGCGCGCCAATTTACGCTAGGCTGTATATAGCCAGTTTTTGATGCCGCATTTTGGTATTCCAAGCATCCGCCTGAATAACTGCCTGAACTCGATGAAGGATAGCTATTATCGGTAGAATATATAGGATAGCCTGATATCGAACAGTGAATAGCGTAGGCAATACGATCGATAACGGTGTAAGAAGCGGAAGCAGAGAGGAGTAAATAAAGCATGATGAAAACGGTGGCTATTTACAACCTAGCGTAAATTGTCGTGTAAAGGGGGGAAAGGAGGAGGTTGGCAACCTTCCGCAGGACACTGTACTCTGCAGAAGCAATCACATCAAATTCCAATCGACGGGCGTACAGATTCCCGGGTCATGGAAATTAGAAAGACTCGCGCCCACCGTGGCCCCCAACGCAGAAATGGCTAGTGTTGCACCTATTAAGACGTGGCGGGACTAGTAGACATGTGATGTTCGACTCAGCCGCATTTGTCATTCACAGGCCCTTCTGCTCTTCCTGTGGCGCTGATCTCCCTGTAGCGCTGATCTGCCACCTACTGATACATATATCCTCCGTGAATTCGACAATTACGACCCTGATTCGAGTACTTTTAGCTCCAGGACCCCGGAGCCACATCTACTCAAGTGTCATCCTCGAACGGACTCGTCCGCGACCCCGCCCTGACGAATATAAGCGAGGATTGCGGATCCCGTGTCAAATAAGCACACAATGGGCGACACCAACCGCAGATCTAAAGGTCCCCAAACACATCAAGTGGACAAGATACGGGAGCAGGACACGAACCCTAGTGGTGGACAAAGATCGGGTGCAGCCACTGCGACTACATTCTGCCATGACGATTACACCGTCGGATGGATCTGTGCCCTTCCTCTCGAGATGGCTGCCGCAAGGGCTTTGCTGGACGAGGTTCATCCCGCCTTGGCCAATTCTCCCCTGGATGGGAACAGCTATTCTTTGGGACGGATGGGGTTCCACAATGTTGTTATTGCCTGTATGCCTTCGGGTGTATATGGTACGACGTCTGCGGTGGCGGTGGCGACGTCGATACTGTCGAGCTTCAGATCAATCCGCATCGGATTGATGGTCGGTATCGGTGGAGGAGCGCCTAGTCCCCGCGCCGACGTTCGATTAGGAGATATCGTGGTGAGCAAGCCGAGCGAGGACTTTGGAGGCGTGGTTCAATATGATTTCGGCAAAATCATCCACGACGGGATATTTAAGCGTATCGGCACGTTAAATAAACCTCCTCATACACTCCTAACAGCAATATCTCAACTACAGGCGGACCATATCCTGAGACCCAGTCGAATTCCGGAGTATCTTTCTAAGCTGGCGGCAAATTATCCTTCTATGGTACCTGATTTTACATATGATGGTGGACGACCCGACCAACTGTTCGACGCTCAGTACGAGCACCTCGACTCGGAAGACACCTGTGAACGTTGCAATCCGAGTAAATTAGTGACTTGGCCTCCCCGACCTAGAAACCATCCAGTAATCCATTACGGACTAATTGCGTCTGGTAATCAGGTTATGAAGCACGGCAGAACTCGAGATCGGTGGGCCCGAGAGCTCGGCATCCTCTGTTTCGAAATGGAGGCGGCCGGGCTGATGGATCATTTTCCGTGTTTGGTGATCCGAGGAATTTGCGACTATGCGGATTCACACAAGAACAAGAACTGGCAGCAATATGCGGCAGCAACGGCGGCAGCATATGCCAAAGAGCTTCTGTCTATTATACCCGGCGATCAAGTGGACAGAACACAGACATCACCTGAAGCCGCATCACCGGATGATCCATCACGATTTTTGGCTCTTTCAAAAAGGTCGGAATGGGCGGTGGCTGTCAAAAGTGCGCCCTGCTCGTGATTACTGTCCAGACCATGTCACTCCTACTAACGCCAGACAGAATTTTCCTCGCATGATATATTTGAATACTTGTCGAACTACGAACCGGACCGTACCTACAAGAATATTGTACGAAAAAGGTGTCCAAAGACTACAGGGTGGATACTGGAAGACGAGAGATTCGGCGCTTGGCTTGAGGGAAGAAGTCACCCGTGTTTGTGGTTGTGTGGGAAAAGTATTCAAGATACTCCGTAAGTTCTGTGAGTTCTGTGCTAATTAATGCGGTTTAGTCGGTTGCGGAAAGACACTTGTCACGTATGTTGACCCACCAATATCCTCGCGCCCAAGGAAACAAAATACTTACGCTGTTTAGGAGTACCATCCTCCAGCGATTGTTACAGGAATCCCAGGAAAGCGGTTGCCTGGTAGCACATTTCTTCTACAGTCAATCGAACAAGTCCCGACTGAAGGCCAGCAATCTATTTGAAAGCTACACAAAACAGATAATCGGTTATCTTGCGATGACAAAACAGGAGTGCCCCTTACCAATAGTCGACAACATTAAGCGCTTCTACGGTCCGAAGGGGGACTATCCCAATTTTGAAGAGATCATCGATGATGTTTTTGAGCCCTTGAGCAGTTTATTTCCAAGTGCAACATATGTTGTGGATGGCCTCGATGAGTGCGAGCGTGATGAAGTACGCAAGGTACTTAAAACATTCCGCAAAATGATGTCACCGCAGGGCCCAAAGATTTTCATCTCTGGGCGCGAGGTTCTTGATGTTCAAAACTCCATACAGGGCTCCGTGGCCGTAGTCATTTCAGAAGAGGACACTAGAAACGATATCCGCAGGTTCATTGAATGGAGAATGGAGGAAAAGATGCACGAAAGACAGCTCACGGAGAAGGAAAGTGTGCTTCAAGACATCAGCAACAGGCTTAACGAAAGGGCCGATCGCATGTTAGTAGAGCACTCTTGGCGAATAGTGTACTAACATATTGCTAACACTTGAGAAGGATTCTGTGGGTGAATTTGCAACTTGAGGTGCTATGGGATGAATGCTATACGGACGCCGACATCCAGAGGGCCCTCGCAAACCTGCCCAAGGATCTACATGAGACTTACAGTCGCTGCTTGTTGAGAATACGCGGAAATCAAGGCCGCTTTGCTCAAAAGGTTCTGCCTTGGGTATGTGCAGCAATCGATACATTCACATCCAGCCAGCTTATCGAGGCTCTTGCGATTGATCCCGTTACTGGGCGCCTTAATCAAGACAATATGCCGTCCGTACAAGAGGTATTGAAATGCTGCGCTAACCTAGTTACTCGGGACGGCAATGACAAAATCCTCCTCGCACACTACTCAGTACGCCAGTTCTTGCAAGACCGGACAGCTGTTGCCGCACTCTTTCCGACCGGACTTGAGCTAGACGTCGCTGAGCTTGAGCTGGGAAGCCTTTGCGTCACACACCTGAGCTCCACTCATTATGCTCGTGCGTTACAGTCATATGAAACGCCACCGTTGCGATCTGATGTCAGCCAGGTCGTTGGAACGGTCATGAAAAGTTTGGGTGTAAATATCCCATATTTGGGCCGGCTCGGCTCGGCCAGGCCCAAACCGGTCTATATCATTCCGCACTCTCAAACTCGCGGGGCCGCCGTCGTCACAGAGTTGCCGTCTTTTTTCTCCTTCGCAAAAACTCATTGGGCACCTCTTAACCATAGCATAGTCAAGGGTTCCAACTGTTGGCACAAATTCGAAAAACTTGCGCTCGAACCAAACATGTCATTGCGATTGCATCCGTGGGAACCCCTAGGGGACTCGCTTGATTCTCACTTCTCCGCCCTGCTAGGGTGGGCTATAGTGAACAACCACCTCCCGCTCCTCGATGTTTTACTCGACTCCCAGGAACCTAAGCCTCGAACCGATATTTTCAATCTGCCGTTTTATCGTTACAGCAATCTTCCACCACTACACTTAGCCTCAAGAATAGGGCATATCGAAATTACCCAACGGTTACTTCGGGTATGCAATTCTAAAAAGACAGATGATACCGGCCGAATCGCTCTTCATCATGCGGCAGAGACAGGCCATACAGAAGTTGTGCGACTATTGGCCCAGAAGAAAGCGGACTTAAAAGCCAAGGACAACAAAGGGCAAACACCTCTGCATCTTGCGGCAGGAAACGGGCACGAAGAGACAGTGTACGTACTAGTACAGCAGGGCGCTTATATCAGTGAGGTGGATACCGAAAAACAGACGCCACTATCCCTAGCAGCAGTAAACAAGCAGGAGACGGTGGTGGGGCTGCTGCTCAAGCAGGGTGCAACTACGGACGATTTAGGGCCACTCCCACTACTGTGGGCGGCGCGGATCGGGAATGAGACAATAGTAAAGCTACTCCTCGAGAAGGGCGTCGACCCGAAGTCTCAGGATAAGAGCGGACACTCGTCGCTAGCATACGCGGCGAGGGGCGGGCACGAGACGATAGTAAGGCTACTACTCGAGAAGGGCGTCGACCCGAAGTCTCAGGATAAGAGCGGACACTCAGCGCTAACATATGCGGCGATGGACGGGCACGAGACGATAGTAAGGCTACTACTCGAGAAGGGCGCCGACCCGAAGTCTCAGGATAAGTACGAACAGTCGCCGCTAATGCTCGCGGCGATGGGCGGGCATGAGACGATAGTAAGGCTACTACTCGAGAAGGGCGTCAACCCGGAGTCTAAAAACCTCGCCGGGCGGACGCCGCTAGCATCGGCGGCGGAATACGGTCACGAGGCGGTAGTGAGACTACTACTCGAGAAGGACGTCGATCTAGAGTCTCAAGATGACGACGACCAGTCGCCGTTAGTATTGGCGGCGCTGAGCGGGCATGAGGGGGTAGTAAGACTACTGATAGATCACGGCGCGGACCTGAAGTCTAAGGACGTTCTTGGGCGGACGCCGCTAGCGTGCGCGGCATTGAACGGGCACGATGGGGTGGTGGGGCTATTGGTCGAGAAAGGCGCCGACCCGACGTATATAGGTCGGAGGTTGGGTCGGTTAGGTAAGGGGATACTGAGGCGGATCTAGTTACGGAGTATACGGAGTATAGTATCCTGTGCTTGTATAGCCCTTTAGAATATGACGGCTCGATTTCATAGGAAAGAGGGATATAAGAACGTGGGTTCAATGATTCAAATGGCAAAGGGTAAAGGCTTGCAAGTAAGCTAATTAAGTCTTTGTGGGTTGTCTGAAGAGGTGAGAGAAGATAAAGTATCTAGCGAATTGAAACATGTATGACTCTATGAGGAGAATTTAGGCACTCGCTCCTGCCATTCTAAGTCTTCACATGACCGGGACTAGCAAAAAGATGAAATGTAGTTCTACTCCTTGATGACTATTTCAACTAGAGAGTCGGAGCATCGGCCGAAGAAACCCTGCGGAAGCTGCAAGAAGAAGACATTCCGCTGATTGAGGAGTGCGCCGAACGAACGGGTTCCCGCTTGGCCGCAGAAAAGACGGAATTAATACATTCAATCCGACACAAGAAATAATTGGGCAAGGGAACCATAAATCATGGATGGCAAGGCCATCAAAAGCAGAGAACACTGCCAAGCGGTTAGCGGTGGTGTTCGACCAGGAAATGAGGTGGAATGAACACGTGCACCAGGATTGCCCCAGATTACACGAGGAGAGGCAGCAACTATGGAACAAGGTAGGTGATTGATGCATTCAACAGCATCTCACCAATGCTCGGGGGACCCCGGAACGGGCAGGTTAGGGTGGTTGTTTATAGTTAGGTAGGAATTCTCCAGCCAAGGTATATAGGCAGAATTTGGCAATCCAGCAGAGGTGAATCGTGGCAAGTGCAAGACCAAGGCTGAATATTGTGCATGCAACACCAGGTATTGATCTGAAAGTAGTATTTCTGTGGTCCCAAAAAGGAAGGGGAGGTAGGCCGAATGCTATCATCACATTCGATACAGCTATTTTATTAGAGGGTTCACTAGGTTGTGCTCGCAGCAGGTTGCACACATACCCGTTAAACGATCTATTGAACCTTGTAACTGTGAGGGACTGGCTAGGGATGAGTCTTGTGGGGCATAGATGTGAGCATTCATGATAAAGAGGCCCAAATAAGCCTACTACATAGCACATGGCAACTATCACAATCACACTCAGATCAGGGTAGAGGGGATTGGTTGGGGGCCTAGACTCCGAACAGTATCATGCAGTAGATAGCATGATTCGGCTACAGAGAAATGAAATGGACTAGATAGTATTATGGAGCGAGCGTGTATAGATAGCTGCTGCTCTGCTGCTCTGCTCCAGTGCATTAGCGGAGGTAATTCCTTTGTCGGAAGCCAAGTGTGCAGATATCCATCCTCCCAGTGCACAGGCTCCTGTGCCCTGGTGGTGACATCTCAGCCGTAACAACTGCCGTGCCGTTTCCAATTAGCCTCGACATTGAGAGCACCCATAATTACAGACAAGCCCAGCCCCGGGGACTCCTCCCGAGCAGAATACAAGGCAGTAAGGGTACTGGGCGTTACAATGGTTGATGTTGGTGTTGCACCCATAGGACCCGGCCCTAATGTTGCAGGAACGCTGCAGTTCCAGCTGCTGCGTTCAAAATGACAAAGGCCAGGATGAGACTGATCATGGCGAGGTGGAACTTCATTGTCTACTTCGTAGTTAGTTAATTTTCATGGATGAAGATGATGTACTAGTTACGGACGATGAGTCTTTCTGAGAGACAAATTTGCTGTGTCTTCGACTACTGGTCTGCTATGCAGTTTTTGTTCAAAACGAAGGTGAAGATGAATCAGTAAAGGGAATCTTGAGACGAAAGGAAGTCGTAGGGGAGAAGGCAGAGGGATCTTTATAGATAGATTTTCGATTTGACTGCCTCGTTTCTTCACCTAATCTCTCGCCTCGGCCCTTTTGATCTGACTTTAATGCTTAGGTACTCAGTCCCCTGAACCTTTCCCTACATTACGCTGGGTAGGTGAGCAGCCTCGACGTTGTACTTCTGTAAGCGAGTGGATTAGTGTTTAGAGCCGACTCGGATAATCCCGAAGTGCGGGGGTTTAAGCGTGTACGGATGGGTAGCAGCCGAGCAGCGTAGCCCTTACTCGGCAAGGTGGGGTATAATAATATATCCTTGGTGCGTTAGCGGTTGAGTTCGTTTCCCGACCTTTCCCCACATTACGCCGGGGTAGCGAACAGCCTCGATTTATACCTCTGTATGTGTGTGTATGAGAGTTCAGAACCGACTCGGCCGCGTGGATCAGTACCGGCGTGGGTGTCTGAATAACTATTAGTAACTCCAGAGTCCAGACCTCGACTCGCACTACGCTTCACTATCCGCCTGATAGGGTTCCGCTGCTACCGTCGCCGTCTCTAACTTCTGTGCATCACTTCATTAAGCCTGGTACTGTAGTAAATCGCAGTCAGACGTACGAAAACCCGTCGATGGTAGAAGGGGTTTTCAGATCTATCCGGAGAATACTTCCGGCAACAAGAGCGATGACCAAATACGCTGTGTGCAATTGAAGTCACTCAATATTCAAGATTGGCAGTGTGGTCTCGGGTCGGCGCTATCCAGGGATAAGCCCTTGTGACTAAGAAAATTGAGCTACGTTCAGTCCTCCAAGACCCCATTGTGCTCTGCGAGCAAATTAACGACACGAGAACGAGGTCTTAGGCTCGAAATCTGAGATAAGAATAGAAATCTGAGGTATAAACACGTGTGTCTTAATAAGTCTCGTATTGTAACTTAATGATCGAACCCTCTAGTAGTAGTAGAAGAAGGAAAAGGCACTTTGATTGAATTGGGACGGTAATGTTGGAGAAGAGCCGAAGGATTAATGGGGAAGAGTGCTGGCTTAGAACATCATACGACCTGCCTTGGGCACGGGGTTCAAATCCTTGTAACTAACGTCAGCCTTCTTGACATTAATAGCGGCAAGCTCTGAGCGAGCAGGGGAGCCAAGTCTCCTCCCCCTGCAACGGGATCTTCCGTCTATGGTGCTGGAGTCTATGATAGATAGTCCCAACCGGCTGCAAGGATCTTCCGTCCACAGTGCTGGAGTCTACGATGGACAGTTCCAATCGGCTGCAAAGCCTTATTTTGACTTCCGCCCTGACTGAGCCTGATCTGAGTCTCCCTCCTCCGCTTCAACAGTCGGAGAACGGGAGGGATACGGATGGCCCTCCTGGCCCTACAGAAGGAGTCTTCTCCAACCAAGACACATCCACACATTGTTTTTTAGACCTTGATCCGCTAGGCATAGCTATTGAGCACCTTCATGTGCATATCCCATCGGCAGCAAAGTCAAGCGTCGTTGGCTGACCTCTCCGGGTCATCTATCTTCACAAATCCTTGGCCTGTAATCCCCCTTCTAAAACATGACCTCTTCACTGAGTAAAGCCAAGGATCAACATGTTCCCCCTCAGCATTTTCTCACCAGACTACCCACATCCAGCTCATTTCAAGCAGGAATGGGCGGCCGCCCTGAGTAGAGTCAAATCACGCGTAGATCTTGCCAAGGCCCTCGGCCTGACCGCTGCCGGTGCAGGACTGAGTGGCGCGACTGGTGGCGCCCATTGCCGTCGGGCCCAGTGCAGCGGCGGGTGGGACAACCATGGCGGTCAATCTCCTGCATTCAGCTGGGAAACTTACTGCCGCGGTGAGCACCGTTGGGAGCCGTGGGTACAATTTTATGGTTTTCATTTCGGAATTCGTGAGTCTAAGTAGTCCAGTGCTGGACGTGCATATCTATAATATTGGCAGACACAACGACGGGGCTGTCAGGTATATTAAAGAGAGCAAATAATAGATGGTATGGAATCTGAGCTCATGCCACAAGAGTATGACCGAGTATTTGTGGTAGATGGCCTAGGCATTACTACCATTTATCGCGTTGAATTTGTCTGAATTGAAGGATCTTTCACTGCTCGGTTGATCAACCTTGCGATACCGTCAAAGCTGGATCATAGTCTGACAGAAGGCAGCGTATATAGTGTCGCGGCTTACAGTTCCCTTGGAAAATTACGGCAATCGAACCGAGACAGTCGCAGCAGTATACGGACGTGTACAAAAGACAAATAAATGATAGGTTGACGGAATTATCTGACTATCGCCATAGCTAGTAAAGACTGATCGGGACCGGATAAGGACCCCTTGTGGCCTTGGTGGTATCAAACGCGCATACGAGTGAAATTCGGCCGAGTGCCTAGATTGCATCTGTTTCCACAAAAACGGATCAAGCAGCCGGAACCCGTCAATATCCCTTCTTCTCCTCGTGGCTGCTGGTGTCGCCGTCGGGAGCAATGACCAGGTTGTCGGAGCGGTAGGGATCGACCTTGACGGTCTTGAACTTGCGAGCCGACACCTTGTTCTCGAACAAGATGTCGAGTTCGGCGTATGTGAGACCCTGGGATGACTGTTAGTATGACTTGGTTTCTCGTCAGATACACCGCGACGTACCTTGGGCTCAGGGAGACGGAAGTAGGTCCAGATGAAACCGAGCAGATTAAGACCGCCCCAGAAGAAGCAGGTCTTTCCACGCCACGCCCACGCAGTGGGATTCATCATGCGAGGCTGGAGAGTGCCGACGATAATACCCATGATGTTGTAAACGTTACGGGCCAAGACGACAGTCTTGATTCGGAGGCGCGTGGATGGCAGCTCGGCCACGAGGGAGTAGCAGACCGGGCCAACAGTGAAGTCGTAGACGAACGTCAAGATGAGAATCAGGGCACCAGATGCCCAACCAATTGAGGTGCTCAGACTGGGAACGCCGAGACCGCCGATGATCATCAAGATGATGAACATGCCGGCTTGACCATATAGATAAAGCGTCCGGCGACCGAAGTGAGGCATCAAGAACCAGGAAAGAACGGTTCCGCAGAAACCCATGGCACTTTGGCCGACGC
Source organism: Exophiala calicioides (assembly GCA_001599795.1). NCBI lineage: Eukaryota > Fungi > Ascomycota > Eurotiomycetes > Chaetothyriales > Herpotrichiellaceae > Exophiala > Exophiala calicioides. The sequence continues at coordinate 3,685,891 of BCHZ01000001.1, read as the reverse complement.
CCAGAGAGTAGGCATTGGACTCGCTGAGACCGGACTGGGTCATAAAGTACGTGCCCCAACCGATCATGGGAGAGCCCGAGGTCTGTTGGATGAGCCAGGTGATGCACGTCACTTCAGTTCGACGGAGGTCGATGCCCTTGAAGCAATCCACGTACGAGGTCCCGGCTGTCTGCTGGATCTCGAGTTCGTTGGTGTGGATCATCATGGCAAGTGTATCTTCAACGTTAAACTCGACATTCTTCTTCGATGTCAGCTTGAGGAGGGCCTGGCGCGCCTGGTCCAGCTTGCCGTGGCGGACGAGCCACCATGGAGACTCGGGGGCAAGGAAGGCAGTGAGGGCGATGGGGAGCGGCCAGATCCACTGGATCGCGTAGGGAATGCGGTAAGCCCATTCGCTGGTGACGTTGACAAACCCTTTCAGGATACCGGCAGCCAGGAGCTGGCCGATAACCCAACATAGGTTGACGTAGGTGGTCAGGTACGGTCGAAGGGGAACAGGCGTGACCTCGGCAGCGTAAGTGGTGGTCAGGGTCTGGAAAACACCCCATGGAAGGCCGGACAGGATGTAGCCCGCGAGCAACATATGAATGTTGACGGCAAAGAAGGTGATGAAGATGCAGCCGGTGATGAACAACAAGGCGCCAATCATGGTCCAGCGGTATCCGATTCTCTCAGAAATGATACCGTTCAAGAAAAGTCCGATGATCTGGGCGGCGGCAGTGCCGTTGGAGAGGGCAGACTGCCACGACGCAGAGACCTGATATGTCTGGACCCCATCTTTGATCCCGGCCGGCGAACCGTATTTGCGGTTAAAGGTGGACAAGGCGAAGAAGTTTCCGAGCAGGTACGTGTCATATCCCTCCATGATGACGGCGAGGGAGAGACAGAAGGAGAACATGATGGCCTTAGGATAGAGCCGGCAGCCCTCACGGAAGCCCATCCTGTGTTCCAAGTCGGCGGCCGCCTTTGCGTCGGCCGAGAGTTCGGCCAAGTTGGGCACGGCAACGGACATCTTGCGCAGAGTCTCATCTTTTTGGTTGAAGATGACCTCGTCCTGGTTGGTTGCAATACCTGCTGGGACGATGGACGATCTTCGGCGCGAGGTATCATAGGTCGGGGTGCCCACGTTGTTGGCATACTGGGACACACTCATGTGTCGGCCAGTGCGACCCGCGCCGCCCTCTTCATCGTGGGCGAAGCTCATGCTGGCAGGAGGACAGTGGTGTGCGACGGAAGGTGTCAAAGAGGACAACAGCCACGGTGGACTTGGGGAGGGTGGTTTGCAGTCAGGAGAAGCCCGATACTCTGATTGATGAGCGACTAAGGTTCAACCAGGACGTGAGAGGAGGTATATATGCAAATCGTATCTGCTGATCCACTTCCCTCGATCCTGGGAAGCAAACCCAAATGACGCAGTCGTCGCTGCTTCAGGCTAGGGACGCTCCAAGACCTTGGAGCTTATTCGGGCCTATCCATATTTGTGTCGGGAGCTGGAGAATCTCCAATCGACACGCCAACCCATGCCGAATTTTCCATGGTCGCGTTCGGCCAAATTGTGTCGTGGGTGGAGGACTCTCGTGGACACTCTCGGCGAGCAACGTTAAGCGACCGCGTCAGACAGGTCAGATGTCAAGCAGCCACCGTGCCACGTACCAGAAGGCCTGTCGAGGAAGCTTGGAAGCGCAACAGCCTTCCCATTGAGGGCCCAAGACTAGACGAGCAGGAGTTGTTGGCCGACCGGGATCCTGAGTGGCTGACCACCGACGGCCGTCTTACAAAACCTCGGAAGCAGGTGGAGTCGGTCGATGAGAGCCTCGCTTCTCCATGCTGTCCATGTGCGAGCGTTGCCCTTTCCGGGCTGTCGTCCAACGGCTAGTCCAGTCAGGTGAGACCGAGTCGACCAGGGAGCCTGGAGACTTTGGTGCTAAGGGGAGGGGGTCAAGTCGAAACCCCGCACTGTGCCCGGGTCCCAAGTCGAGATCTGCGCCACTCGAAGGGGGTGAGTCTGCTAGCGTTTCCTCAGCGAACATGCATTCCGTACAAATCATCTCCCGAGATCCTCACCGTCGGTTGTTACTGCCTTCGAATGGGGCCTCTGGGCAGCCGCTCTATTCGTCCTCGGCGTTATGCTGATCTGGGGTCGATCTTGGCCAGCTGATCCTTTCCTCAGCCACTATCCTGAAAGCGGACGCTGACAGAGTTGACGCTGATGCGATGATGCTCTCGCCCGTGCGTCAAAGCGAAGGTCCCTGTAGAAATCGCAGCCCGTCTTCAAGTGATCGGCGAATCAGAAAAGCCCAGTGTACCGATGGCGGATCTTGTTCAGGCACAGAGGAAGGGGGGAAGGCCATCGCAGGGTAGACTAGGAAGACCGAGTGAGTCGCCGAGGGGATATTTCCGGCGAAACTGTTGCTTTTTGCGCCTGGGGTTTCCAAGTAGAGCCAGGGGCCTCAGCCTCGAGTGGCTCCTGCAGGTAACACTACTGGGGCAACGATTGTGCACACATGGGTAATTGAGATAACCAGCCCTTTCGCGGTCTCCAGATCAGGCCATCACGGGAACCTCCAGACTGCAGCCCACCAGGTCTTGCACTCCAAGATCATCTAGACGGCGATCATTATTCGCGGCTGCCCTTTTCGGCTGGGGCGATGTGCAATGAACTCGCAGAGTAGACCAGAGGGGTGGTTTGGGCGGCGTTCTTGTGGTTTGATTAGCAGTGTAACTTGGACCGTCGTGGTCTGGAAAGCGTCGAGTCGAGTCGACAAACCTCCGACCTAGCCAATGTCCTTGCGGGGGTGATGATTTCAATCTGGGCGAAGAATCTCCTTGTTCCCTGTCTCTTTCCTAGCACGACTGAGCCAGGACGGCTTAAGCGTTTAAGCTCCCGGACACTGACTTTCGACGGTGTTGATGATCCGGGCCCTTGGGATTGCTCCTGCACTCTGTTCGCTGTTCGACAGTCCGTGCGGCCATACCGAATCCGTGCGGCCAAATCGTTCGTGACGGTGTGGCTTGGGCAAAGCAGTCGCCGTTGCGCGCGAGGACTTCGTGGTGGCCGATGGCGCTGCTAGGGGAAAGGCTGCTTACCACACTGGGCAAGTCGTCGCGGAGGACAGGCGGAGGCTGAAGGAAGGACACCCAGAAAAAGATCTGTCTGGGCCGAGGGCGTTGTGGACGGTGGTCTGTGGACTGTGGAAGGTGGACGGTGGACGTTGGACGGTGGACTGCGGGGGGGTGGGTAAGAGAGTTGTGGTGTGTCACGACTGGAGCTGGAAATGTCTTCCCGCACGATGCCTTACTGGGCTGGTCGGACTGGTGGCTGGCTTCTCGAACGCGGACAGGAGATGGAGTACGGAGTAAGAGGAGATGGAGTAAGAAGGGTGCAGCCTACTGGTACAGGCCTGACCAACAACGAAGGAAAATGCTGCCGAGAATTTGGCCGAGCGAGAGAGCGGTTGTGACCGTGTGACGCTTCGGAGGAACTTGTTGGTACCTGGCTTGGACCGGCTAGCTTAACTTAGGTACTTAACTTTAGGCTTGCGGGTGCCAACCCTTCGCGCCCGCAGCGTAGAGAGCCGCCCGCGGTCGCCCAGCCAAATTCACGCGTTGGCGATACCATAGACACATAGAGTAACATGGATCAGCAACTATCAGAACCGATCCATATTGAAAGGTTACATACCTACTGACAGGCTCCATATTGGCACGCTCCATAGGGGATTTATTACACCGTCAGTCGAGATTCTATCTTGGCTCTGTCTAGGCTCCGTCTAGGCTCCGTCTAGGCCTCGGGCCTCTATTCCAATCGACTCCCGGTGCACGTCTCAGAAGGCAATGGCAGAGCCTTGTTTGAGCGACAAAAAGGCCGCGCCGAGATGCCCTACCTGCCCAGCGTCGTCTCTAACACTGGCATGTTCGTCGCGAGCGCGAGTCCCTCCCGTAGTGCATTTTCTCAACTCGTTTCAATCATCATCTCGCACATCGCACAAGCAGGCTGCATACACTGGGGTGCTTCCAGCAGAACCAACTAACTCGGCGAGTCACGCATCCCGAGTTGCCTCAGGCCGTGTATTCTCGGGCCATCCCTCTTCTGATACAGCCATGATCACGCAATGCTGTCTAATTCAGTGACATCCACTGACGGTAGTGGAAGATCGATCAAGGCTGGCCGTTGATTTCCAACTTGGAGATTGCTTCGTCGGCCGACTTGCCCACCTCGACTTGCTGGTCGCTCGCAGGAGTGGCTTTCACATTACCCGCGCCGGGGAATTTCGAGCCTTTGTTTTTCGGCTGCTTCTTCTTCTTGGCCGGTTCGGCGGGAGGGTAGGCCTTCTTCTCGATTTCTTGCCACTCGGGCGAGGCCTGGAAGTCGGCCTGGATGGGGGCGAGCAAAGCCACCAACGCAGCAGAAGCACCTGCCTTGAGGAGCTGCGGCGTCAGTTTGTCCGCCAGATAGTCCTCCTTCAAGCCCTGGATGTCTTGATAGACCAGCGGCTCTCCCTCACCTTCTCTCCTCTCGCACATGAAGCTCCCCTTTCCGGCAGGATCTCGAAGAGCGCTGATGGGCAGCAAGACATATTCCACAAAGGAGATGACGCCATTTCCCTCCACTTCTTTGGCAGCCGCGAATGCCTTGCGCAGCTTCTTCTTGACGACATCAGCACTATCGAGGATATCGATTTTGGAATCGGGGTCGGACGCCGACATCTTGCCGCCGGCAAGACCCGGTACCATGGGGTTCATCAGGTGGGCTCGTTCTCGGTAGCCAATCTTCGGAAGGGTTTCCTGTGCGAGAGCAAAGATCTTCCGCTGATCCACGCCGCCAAACTGTGCATCAACACCCAGATGCTCCTCGTCCAACGCTTGCATCAGAGGATAGATTAATCCGGAGAGGGGCGCATTTTCCACCTGCTTGACGACCTCTGCCCCGGCCTTTTTGGCGTCATGCTCGGTGACCACGCTGCTCAACCGGAAGATATCCATGGTGTATTCCGCGCTCAGTTGGTAGGACGAGCCCAGGACGAACTCCAGCTTCTCCAGGCTCACTCCAACCGCCTTGAGGAGGGACTGGATAATAAACTTGTAGTATTCGGCGCGGAACTTGACCAGTTCGATGGGCGCCTTGAGGTTATCGAGGAAACCATGAATGTCCGCCAGGAGGATTTTGACTCGGCAACCGGCCCGTAGGAAATGTGCAATCTTCATCATTGGCACAAAGTAGCCGCAATGAGGCCGTCCGGTCGTCGCTGTCCCCCAGTAGATCACCAGCGGTCTTTGTTGTTTTAGAATGACATCTTCAAGCACGTCTTCGTGTAGAACCTCTTGTAACTGATCTTTGATCAACGAGAGCTTTTCTTGCGGGCTGAGCTCTTTCTCCTCCATGCTGGGCAGTGGAGGGACCGAGGAGAAAGAGGGTTCTCGTTGGGAGTGGGGGTTTGATGAGAGGCAGTCAGGAATGTCGAGGGTGTGGAACCTGGAACGGAAGGGCGTCGTCGCCTCGCAGGTGAATTGTGTAAAGGCTGAAGGGGGAGGATGTGTTGCCAGGGCAAGCAACAAGAGTACGAGGGAGGGATGATTTGACTGCGTACAGTCGCACTTTGGTCGGGCAGTGACTCAATTGGGCCCCTCCACAATTGTGTAGGCGGGAGAAAAAAAGGGCCGAGCGACGCTGTGGCCTAGTCACGTGTCGCAATCACGTGGCCCAATCCTCAATTCTTGCCCCAAATCTTGCTCCAAATCTTGGCTCAGGAACGGAGCCTCTTACCAGCCAATTTTGACCAATCAGACGCGTCCAAACCCCCTGCAGCCAAACAAACAACTGCGCTTCACTGTCGGGTGCAACAACCACACTGCCTCGACATCGACCATCCTGACCTCCGAAACACTTTCTGACTTGATTTTCTCTCCGTCGTGCACGTTCCGAGGGGGTGCACTCTACATTATCGACATTACTAACCCATAGGCCATAAGACCAAAGAACCTAAGAACCTTTACCCCCTTCGATTTCCTTCCCGTCAGAGCGCGCCATTAGGACCTGGTCGACTCCCCATTGACACACCTCCTGCACCCCTGTCGTATCCCTGCCACAACAAGCATCGATCCCTCCTACGACAAAAGTCCTATGATACGATAGCCGCATTTTGCAGAGGCCAAAGATGGAGAACTACCAAAAGATCGAGAAGATCGGAGAAGGTCCGTTCGACCTGGCTGCTGACCACCCTCCTCGCTGCCCACCCCCTCGGACCCCTCAGACCCCTCGTCACTGACACAACCCCCAGGGACGTACGGCGTCGTCTACAAGGCCCGAGACCTCTCCAACGGCGGTCGAATTGTTGCCCTCAAGAAAATCCGCCTGGAAGCCGAAGATGAGGGTGTTCCTAGTACCGCCATCCGAGAGATCTCGCTGTTGAAGGAAATGAGCGACCCCAACATCGTGCGACTGTTCAATATCGTTCACGCCGACGGCCACAAGTTATACCTCGTCTTTGAGTTCCTCGACCTGGATCTCAAGAAGTACATGGAAGCATTGCCCGTCGCAGACGGTGGTCGAGGAAAGGCGCTCCCCGAAGGCTCGGGGTTGGACATGCAGAGACTCGGCTTGGGCAAGGACATGGTCAAGAAGTTCATGGCGCAGCTGGTCGAGGGTGTCCGGTATTGCCACAGCCACCGAATCTTGCATCGGGACTTGAAGCCGCAGAATTTGTTGATCGACAAGGAGGGCAATCTCAAGCTGGCCGATTTTGGTTTGGCACGAGCCTTTGGTGTTCCCTTGCGGACATACACCCACGAGGTTGGCCCGAGAATCACCGATCCCTTTTCGCTCCCCTCTCGCTGACGAGACATCATAGGTCGTGACCCTGTGGTACCGAGCACCAGAAATCCTCCTCGGGGGTCGACAGTACTCTACCGGTGTGGACATGTGGTCGGTCGGAGCCATTTTCGCCGAGATGTGCACGCGGAAGCCTCTTTTCCCGGGAGATTCGGAAATCGACGAGATCTTCAAGATTTTCAAGTACATCTCGCCCCTATCCCTATCCTCATGCCGCCGTGTCCCCCTTTCTCTCAATCGACTCCTCCCGTATCTTCTTTGGAGTCAAGGTTGGTGAGGAAGTTCCATTTTGCTAACCAAACGTCCCCCAACGCAGACTTCTCGGCACACCGGACGAACAATCCTGGCCGGGCGTGACGTCGTTCCCCGACTTCAAGATGTCGTTCCCCAAATGGCGGCGAGAAGTGACGAACAAGATCGTGCCCACACTCGAGCCCGCCGGCCTCGACCTCCTGGACGCCATGCTCGAGTACGACCCGGCCCACCGCATCTCGGCCAAGGCTGCCTGCAACCACCCCTACTTTGCCGCGGGCTCGGCCGCGTATTCCGCACGCACGTCGGGCCCGCCTCGAACGAACGGCTATCACTGAACCCGCAATCCACCAGCAACAAGTGTACATTCGAGACTGGAAGGCTAAGGTGGGTGGTCCGAGAAACAGCAGCAGCCCGCTTCGTTGTATGTGTGTAGGTTTGGACATGCATCAGACCGGGAATGAGTTTATGCAAATCGGGCTTGGGGGCTATGGGGGGGCTTGGGCTAGAGCGAAACAACGGGCCAATGACTTGAAATGGAATCTGAAACGGAGTCACGACGGATTGACGCTTTTTCTCTTGTGTGTGTGTATGTGTGTGTGTGCGCGCGTGTGTGTGTATTAGTGTCCAGGTTGATCATCATGGAGAATACCTCTCTCTGGCTGGCAAAGGATACTCAGCTAGCGAGCTACGCAGTTGCAGACATCATGGCGAGGCGGAGTAGACCAGATCAGATCAGATCAGACCTCGAGAAGACACAAGATGATGCATGCTATTATTTGATTCCACTATTTCACTCTCCTTCGCCCACTTGGGTGATCGTGCCCACCGTCAAAGACAGCAGAGACGACCTCTTGCCTGTCCTGTCCACTCTGACACGATCTCTCTAAATTGCCGTACCGGATCTAACGCCGTCCACAACTCACCTCGCCCATTTGATCATCTGTCATGTCATGATGCGCAGCCTAAACATGGCCCACAGAAGCCTCCTTGTCCAAGCTATCAACCGCACCAGCATCACCGTCGACACTCCCTTGTTTCCCGCGGTAAGTAGTGGGGGCCAACATATTGAGGTGGTCCTCCTCCTGATCCAAATGTCGGAAGTTGAACCAAAAGGCGATTCCACCAAGGGCGGCCAGGACAGCGACGACGCCATAGTTCCACACGAGTAGCGGGTCGGCGGACAGGGCGACGAGGCCCTGGGCGATAGCAGAGCTGAATGCGTTCATCAGGAGGTTGACGGCCATGACCATACTGCGCATGTTGGTCGGCGCTTTGGTGAAGGCGTATTCTAGAGACGTGATGCTAGCCATGATCTCGGAGAAGCCAATCAGGACATACGGCACGGTTTGTACCCAGACGTTGATGGGTGCCGGACCCGAGCAGTCCGGGTCACTGGCGTGCGTGCCACATGGGGAGAGGCGGTAGATGTAGACTTGAGTCACGCAGGCAGCGATCATTGCGAGGGTAGCGAGGGCGAATCCGACCGCAATTCGTTTGATGGGCGTGAAGTTGATCCGCGCTCGGCGGAGGGCTGGGTAGACGAAGAAATCCATCAAGGGGATGAAGATGATGATGGAAATGGGGTTGAGGTTCTGGATGATGTCGTTGGGCACACCGTTGAGTTCGAGGACGCTGGGATGAGGGCATTGCGTTAGTTCACAGAAAGGGGGGAGGAGCCAGAGGGGAGGACGGAGATTCGAGGGGTAGGACTTACGCCGCTTGAGATGTTAGATTGCCTGTCATCTGGCCGTATGAAAGCCAGTACAGGGGGAGGTACAGGAAGACAGCACACGCCTTCAGACCCCGGCGGACCTCGTCGACCCAGGCATCGTCGAACGTCATCCATACGGGTCGCTCGGCGATGGGAATGGAAGACGGCTTGACGCGTTCCCAGAAGCCAGGAGCCGACATGCTCTTATAGGTACGGTAGGGGTTGATACTCCAATGACCGCGGCTGGCATACCTCCACAGTTTCCAGAACTTGACCATAACGGAGCCGGTCGGGGGCGAGAGTATGTAATGCTTGCGGCACACGGCTAGCACCACTGGAGCGGCCAGGAACAGGACGGTTGGGAGCATGAACGCGAGCCAAAAGCCGACGTACTTCTCCAGGTAGACCATGCCGATCTGGCCGACCAGAGAGCCGATGTTGATGCACAGGTAGAAGTAGAGGAAGATCCGCGATGTCGTGACCGTCGGGTCGACGATGACCCGTTCCCCCGATGGGAGAACTTTGATGCGCTTTTTTGTCTCCAGTTGTTGCTCAGCGAGGAGCGGGGAGATGTTGGACTTGAAGCCGCCAGTGCCAATTCCCAGAATGACCAGGCCGATGGTGAAGGCGGCCAGCGCAGAGCCTCCGTTCTTGATGACGCTGGGGGAAGCCGACGCGGTTAGAATGACGTGACCAACAATAGCGCAAGCAATGGCGACGTGGATGGTTTTGTATCGGCCCCAGTGCGCGTCGGCCATGTATCCACCCGCCAAGGGCATCACATAGGCCCAGAACTGGTTGAACGTGACAAGCCCGGTGGACGCTCGTTGGCCCATGCCTAGAGCACCGGATTGGCCTGAATGCCCGGCGCCGGTGGACGAGCCTTCGGGGAGAGGCTGCTGGATAAAATTGACAAAGACGACGGTAGTGCCATAGTAGCTGAACCGCTCGCAGAGCTCGACAAAGGCCACGGTGAAGGCAGGCCAGGGGATCTTGCCCGAGACTCGTCGGAGGGTGTGGAGGTCTTCTTCAGTGACTTGGTCGTCTGAATCAAGCGACTCGGATTCATCGCGGATCGAAGTGTCGAGGGTGCCCTGCCCGAGCTGCTTCTCAAACTCGGTCCCCGCGTAGGCTGCGTCGGGCACTTGCGCCTGTGCGATGATTGGGGCTTCGTTATTGGCAAGTGCGCTCATCTTGAGAATCGGGGGAGGGAGTCTCTAGAGAAACTGGTGTATCATGCTTTGGAGTACAGGGTGCTGCGACAACGTAAATATATTCTCATATCGCGACTTCCCGTTCTTGTTCGCCTCCGGCATGAGTTCACTTAGCCGGTACTCGCGTGACGGCCGGAATCAATCACTAATAAGGAAGGTGTCGTTCAGAGTATCATCATATCGCTAAGGAATGTATCCCAAGCACTTGGCAGACAGGGAAGGTATCTGTCTGGCCCGATTTTTGTTCAATGAACACCAGAGGGAGATCGCGGAGCGTTTCACGGATTGGTCGTCAACCACCTACCCATCGTTGGTGCCGACCAGAGCCAGGCAGTTCGCCGAACGGTCGTCGAGAGAGCCATGTTCCCAAAATTGTCGAGAATCGAACCTCGAATAAGATGAGGTGAATTGAAGAGACAACCTCGAACGAGGCAAGGATGCAGAGTGGTTGAGGCGGATCTGTTGACTTGGCGGTGGGGAGTTGAGCAGCAATCAGTGGAACCACGGTTGTGTTATCCATGGAAGATCGCCATGCTATCATGTAGACGACAGAAGACAAAGATGTTGGCTGTTTGGATTTCCCAGTTGCCAAGCCGCCACTCGATGCGACGGAAGGGTACCGGGGGCACTGCGGGTGGTGATTGAGTGGTGGTTGGGTCGGCCACCTCCGCGTAGGATCGATGGCGACACGAGCCAAGAAAGAGGCAAATCCGGAGCACGCGAGTGGCTGCCACCTTCAAATCAGTAGCGGAGATGAAGTTCGAGAACGGAAACGTGTGTTAACAGAGATAAACAATGCAACCGCGGCTGGTAACGGCGACATTGTGTTGCTTGGCACACGCGAGGAGGAACTTGAAGCGTTCATGTCGTCGATTCACCAGGACCGCCGTGTCCCATGACTTGTTCAGTGGGCCGACTTACGAAATCTCGGCGATTGACCTGGATAGGAAAGCTCATGGCGATCTCCAGTATCTGCATCACCTCCTCAAGCTGATATCGCCAGCTGTCTCTGAAACAGATGGAATGATGCGCACATGCGCACCAGTCGGTTGGCTTCCTGGGTTCAATCTGCATCCGCCAGTGCCCTCGTCGCGGTCTGCAGCATCGTGACCAGCTGTAGCCGAAAGGCTCAGGCAAAGGTTGTTCCAGCTCCTCTCAAGCTGGCGAGCCCTGCTTCAAGCCTCGCAAGTCACAGTTGCCAAGAGTTTAATCAGACCACCCCCAGGAGCCATCATCCTCTGCAAAATCTTATGCAGTATCCTGTGCAGTCCTCCGGCTTCAGCAGACATGTGCTTGTTCGGTGAGTCAACAGCGATATCTTGACCCGATACGAATGCGAGGTTACCGGCTGAGGCGCCAGGGCCTCATCCCACACGGGCTAATCACAGGTACTTAACTTTCGGAGGGTTCTCACCACGAGGGTTGGTCAGTTCGGCCAGTGAGGCTTTCTGGTGGCTGAAGGCGGGCCTTGATCAGCGAGGTCAGTTGGTGGTGGCGCAGAGGTGGGCGGTGGAAGAACGGCTTTCTTGGGCCTCGGCTCGATGCCTCCTGCGTCCTTGGGTGGAAGATCATAAACTCGATCGCCATTTTCGACAAATGTGCAAAATATTACTCAATGGGCCTTGCCCCAGGACGGAGCAGCACGAGCAGGGGTTGGTTTGGTTCCCCAGTAATAAGTGCGCCCCAGCAGGTAACCCCCAAGGATGGCTTCAAGACTACTCACGTGTCGTGTAAGCACGAGGATGTGGCCCGGGATTGTGAGGACGACAAGCATACATGAATAACTTGTATCGACCTGCTTCAAGACACGGTGCGGTGCGATATTCGAGATACAAGAGGTGACTTGCGAGAATTGGGAATCACTGTGTGAGAATGAGAGTGAGAGAGAGAAAGCCCGCTCGTCAGGTGCATGGTGGGTTACGCATTTGCAGGCGGTCGGCAAACCTTCCTCAACCAGCCCGACACACATGGGTCTGTGACAGCGCGTTAGTCGCGACTGCCACTGGTGGGCTAGCAAGGCCAGTCTGTGGGGGCTGCGACTGAATCTGCAAGGTTCCTTCCTACTTACATTGCAGCCTCAGTGTTAACTAATTACAAAGAACTTCAGAGATCACCAGCAACAACACCAACACCACAACCAACATCCCTCCTCCTCCTTGACAATAAAGCGGTTCCGTCGCCCTTCGGTATCCTTAGCTTCTCTGCGCCAGTTCGGCCTGGAAAGTCCTCGAACGTCGCAAGACCAATACCGACACTCCTCACTTTGCGACCACCAGCCACATCATCACCGCACCTTGGGGGCATCCATTCTGCCGCCGCCTCTTCTTCCTTAGACGTGTGAATCCTCTTTGACCCCTGAACAATCAGCCATCGGACATCTCACATCCTCTACCGTGCAAACTTCGGCGCATCCTCCCGTCAACCCCCTTCGCCCCACTCCCCTTTGACCAAAGAACAAAGAGACACATGAGCCACAACAGATGAGAGATTGAAGTGTTTGCAACATATATACCAGTCGGCGGAAGGGCTTTCCGGGCTGGTGCAAGCCTGGAGAGCACTCTCGCAGACACTGTCGTTCCTCTCGCCGGATTTCTCGCCTTTGGTTTCGCGTCACAGACAAAGTCGGCAGCGCAACAGCTTGACGGCATACAACACCTTGTACCTTGCATCTCCAACCCCAACCCCGATGTCTCTACCCTTGCACTGAACTCACGGCTATGGAACCGCAGGGACTTGCTACTAGGGACGATTTGTGGCGCCTTCAAGAGACGCTGAACGCGCTCTCTGCAACCCAGGCCCACCAGTCGGAGAGGATCATGCGCCTAGAGCAGAAGACTTCCGATGGGAGCAGATCTAGGAGTTTGTGGGGAGCAGCCTCCCCTTTCCCAGGCAGCCTTGGCCACTCACACGCAGGTATGCATTTGCACCGCAGTGCCATCGTGACTGATGCTAACTTGCCACCAGAGTCCACCCTCAATCCCGCCGCCGAAGCATTTCGCAATTTTGATGCCGAACCCGGAACAAGCATGATGAGCTCCCTGACCCTGGACACCAACGAAGATTCAAGAAGAGCGGCCGCATCCAGAGCCAATTCAGTCCGGTTTGACGAGAGTGCAAACAACCACTACGGTTCGTCAAGACAGTCGATGGAACTGCCCACACGTACAGGGAGCGGTCTTGGTGGACTCGCTCTTTCCGAGCGTTCTCTGTCTCATCGATCGGACGGAAGACCCACTGCGTCTGGCTTTGGTCGAACCAACAGCTTTGGTCTGGAACAGAGTCGCTTACTGGGATCCATCCACAATTCTCCCCGGGTGTCAGCTATGCCTCCTCCCGGATTTTTGGTGTTGGGGCCTTGTCCTTCCATCATCCGTTGCTGGCTGACCCAATTGTTCTCAAACGATTCCCTGCTCTATGCCGCCATCTGCACGGGCTCGTCGGTCTCATCGGTCAACGTATCACTTCTAAGCAAGCTCGGGCTGACTGATTCAATCTTTGAAGATGGAAGTCTCCGCGCAATTCGTCTACCCGTCTTCTTGACCGAGGCGAAGGTCCATTCTCCCGCCGTGAGGTCTGCTAGCCCCGTACCTCAGATCCCTACTCTGACGGTCAAGTTCATCGTCGACGAGCAGCCGGTGACGGATTCGTCAATCCAGATCATCTTGGGCAGCGACGTGTTGCGGTCACACAATGCCGACATCTTGTTCTCCCAAGACAAGTTGATGATCTTTGACGAAGAGCGGAATCAACTCTCGATCCCCCTAGTCCGACCTGAAGACGATGCATCATTCAAAGATCTCTACACTTCGTCGCGCAAGCGATCCTCCTCCATGGAAGTAGTCTTACCGCCACCGGCGTCTCCCGTCGGGGTTATTGGCCGTCCGGGAAGACTGAATTCCCAGCAAGAAGTGGTGTCGCCCACAGGAGGCGCATCAAGTAGCATTGCCTCGGGAACTCCTTCAGAACCGGGTGACATGCGTCGGATTGGAGAAGCACCAGCAAGATCAAGTCTCGAGCTCGCGGTGTCGAGGGCTGCCGAAGATTCCAAGTCGACGACAGGAAGCGAGAAATCCTTCACGACGCCCATGTCGAAATCCGGGTCTGGAGCGTGGGGCAATTCATGGCGTTCGGCTTCCTCCAGTGCAGCCAGTGAGGCGACCACGAAGGCGGCATCTAGTTACGCGAGGCCCAGCACGACACGACCGATGAAAGTGCTTCGTCCGGGGAAAACCATGGCCAGTTCCACGCGGACCACATCGTCATCTGCGGCCGCCTCAGAGAACACGCCCATGAAACCGAGTGAGCCGAGTCGGAATCCTAGCGTGAGTGATTTGGGAGGGGATTCAAAACCGTCACAGCCAGCGTCAACGACAAAGACCAACCCGATTGGGTCTGGAACTGCTTTTGGCTGGCTAAACTCGGGACCTCAGCGGCGGACGACGGCAAATGGTTGATGTGCGACGATGCAACCAGGCAGAGTCCAGAGGACCGACACCGACACAGACGCAGAGGTGGGGATGGGATGAGATGCGACGAGATGAGACGAGACGAATCCGGCCCACGATGTATCAGGATTCCCCGACAGACTCAGCCTGGGAGACAAGGGGTGGGACTTCGGTTGGCATGAAGCGTGTATCTTAGCAACTTCCAAATAGCTCTAAAGCAATTGCAGCAATGCAAGGAAAAGGATCTGGGAAGACCAAAATCAGAGGAAGCCTCAGGGCAGAAGTTACAGCGATGGCCGGTATTGATTATTCCTCAATACTGTTTAATCATGAGTCGAGTTGAGAGTTGAGCCGAATGCGCACTCATTTGTTAGATATGGTGCTGGCTTCATCTCTTCCCCACACTCGTCGCCACACTCTTCGCCACACTGTTCGGTCTCTCAAGTTCTACTGGACTGTGACTCGGTAATACTCCGTACTCCGTACTTTCTCCGTACTTCGCCCAAGCTGCCGCTGATCCGATCTCGCCCGCATCTCCTTCCCTCCACACTGTTTCTTGTTCTTGTTCTTATTGCTGTTCCTGTTCCTTCACCTTGACTCATTTGACGACTTTTCACGACCAGAACCACCGTCCTTTTCTCTGTCGTCGAAGTCGCAAGCCTCCAGTTGTGGTTCTGAGTCTCATCAGTCCGGGTCAGCCAGTCCAGTCCAGTCGTCCAAAGTCTCAATCAGGGTTCATCACCAAAGAGATGGCGTCTTCCACGTCGAGCACGAGAAGGATCGGTACGTTTTCACTCTAGGAGGCGAATCCAATCTGTAACCAGAAAAAGAAGAATCTCCGCTGACACCACTGGTCTTCGCAGTGAATCCGGTTTTATTGTATGTCGTCGAGTTTTTATTCTTCAGAAGATCCTATCCTGTGCCCACGTCGGTATTTATCGGTGGCCAGCCAGCAACAGCAGAGACATGATGCATCCATTCCCTGTCCAACTTCGCGTAACTAGTTGCTAACCATCTTCCTCCTGTCTGCCAGTGTCTGTGATGTGCAGGAGAAATTCCGCTCGGCGATCTGGGAGTTCTCCAAAGTGTAGGTTCTTTTGGTCCCCCCCCTTTCCCTTCCCCTACCACGACGCCCAATGCGGCTCGTGGTCGAAAAGGGCAGTTTGGTGGATGGATGGATGGATGGAACAGACGGACGCTAACCCTGGGTCTCCTTTTTAAACAGGATCGCGACGAGTGAGAAGATGGTCAAGGCCGGTGAGCACGACACCCACCATGCCTGCAGGACACACGGCCGTGTTTTTACCGACTGTTCCGTTGCGGGTTATTATCTCTGACCAGTTATTTCTCTCTGCAGCCAAAATCCTCAACATACCAATCTACGTGACGACGCAAAATGCGGCTCGCCTGGGCCCGACAGTGACGGAACTCAGCTCGTTACTAGCAGCGTCCAACGGCAGCAAGGAAGTCGACAAGACGGCCTTCTCGATGATGGTTCCGGGCCTGGTGTCTCAACTGCCACCAGCACCAGCACCATCGACGTCAACACCACAGCAACCACCACAACAACAACTGTCCGTGATCCTCGTGGGCATCGAGACGCACATCTGCGTGACGCAAACGGCGCTGGACCTGCTGTCGCTGGGCCACCGGGTGTACATCGTGCAGGACGGGGTGTCGAGCTGCAACGAGGGCGAGCGTCCCGTCGCGTTGGCGCGGTTGGCCGCCGAAGGCTGTGTCGTCACCACGAGCGAGAGTCTGTTGTTCGAGCTGATTGGCGATGCGAAGAGTTCGCACTTCAAAGCCATTTCCGGCCTGGTCAAGGACACTAAGGAGGACACCAAGCGTGCTGTCGAGACTTTTTGTAAGTTGTGACGGCCCGAAGGGAGCTGTGTTGGTTGGTGGTACATAGGTTGGCTAGAGTGGGATGGAATCATACTGCTTGATTGGTTGGAGGATAGAAGAAGATGAAGAACAGGAAGAAGACAAAAATATATGGAACAAGAAAAGAAATATGCCTCAGGAGCGGTTCGATGGGTTCAATTGAACTGTGGACGTGCCCTTCCCATGCTCAATCAATCAGCTCATACGCTTGGTTTCCCACTCGTCTCCCTTCTCAGCCATCCCTTCTCTTGGGACGACTCTTGCACTCCTCTACTTCACCCATACCACCTTTAATATGCTAGTGAGGCCCTTTTGTCGTCGTCGTTGTTGTTATTGTTGTTGTCGTCGTCGTCGTCATGGCCCTCGCCGTCTCTCTTCCTACCCAATCACTCACCTCACCAAACATCACACTCAGGTCTCCCGCGCTGCGCCGAACTCGTTCTTCTCCGTGGTCTTAGGTTTGCTTACGTCTCGGGGTTTCACCTTCATCATGACCAACTACTCACTCCCCAGTCGTTTGATGGAAAGAGTCAGAGTCGAACTCGCAGGGTTCGCCCTCTGCAAATGGTGAAGCTATGCTAGCCGTGCATCTGAAAGATAAGGGAGTTCTGATGATACGGAATGCTGAGGTGTAACAGCGGTGGGTTGTCCCAGGGCCAGGCAGGCCCAGACTTAGCCAGTGGATGGGGGACCAAGGGAAGCTCTGGGAAACGGGGTGGGCGAGGAAATTCAATAGGCAATGAGTTGGATTATTCGTTTGACCACGGCATTTGGAATTGTCTTTGACCTGGGATCGGGCGGTCGAGTTGAGTGTCGCCGAACCCGGTGGCTGGTCTTCGAGGCATATGAACGCTAGTCGATGGTTCATGTGGAATCTGAACAGAGTTTCATACATTCAACACATTGACAAGCCAATCACTTTCCTCACCTTGTGGAGGCCCATCAATATAAAGGTGGTGAAAGGCATGATTTTCTGCAGCTGACAAGCAAAAGTAGCAGGAACTAGCTACCTATCTATAGAGTACCAGAGAGACAGCCACCGGAATGGCGATGATTGCGACAGCCAGCACGACGCTGTTTAGCCTCCAATTAGCAAGAAAGAACTTTGGGCAATGAGGTGGGAGGCACGTACTTGCCACCACACAGCTTAGAAAGCCATGACTGGCTGCCCTGCTTTGACACAGCAGGCTTCCTGTTTGTATCAGGGGTAGCGGCCTTTTCATCCGCTGTGTGGTCCACTGCTAGGGGGTTGGAATCGGGGGAATCGGAAGCTCCGACAGTCTCATTAACATCAATCGAGTATGGCGGAGGGGCAACGTCCGGGATGGCCTCTTCCCTGTGGGCAACGAGGCCATCAATCACTTCTTCCTGGTCCTCATTCAAGACCGTTTCCCTTGTGGCCGGATCTGTGGAGCTGTCATTGACAACGTCTTCTGGAGGTGGCGATTGAGATATCACAGATACTGGGACAGGGGCACTGGAGATACTCTCCGATGTGGTAGTTGGAGGCTGTGTCGGTGCTTCGGGGTCGACGGTCAGGACATTATTGATGTTCCCAGAATCATCACTCGCTAGCAGATTGTCAGTCCCACGGGTCTAACATGCACGTACGGAGTGAAGGTGTGTACAACGTACCCGAAGGGGCTGACTCATCGAGAACCCACCAGTCACCCGGACCCAGGCGAATTTTATACTGATATTGGCCAGGCTTGAGGTCGACAGTGTATTGAAAGTGGGGTTCCCCGTCGATTGTCGTGTGGTCCATTTCAAGAGGGGACCAGTCCGAGAATGATCCTGCGACGAAGACTGGAGGCTGGACATCCTTCCGGTTGAACTTGATTGTTTGGGAGACCATGGTGCGGATTCCGAGGGATACTCTTGACGGGGTGGAGGATGTTGAGTATTGGATATTCCCTGGAGAGAATAGGAAGTCTTTCGAAGGCGGCCAGTCTGAGCGGTAGACGAGCTGAGTGGGAGAGTCAGTACTTGATATCGTGAGGGTGGCTTATCCAGAAGAAGACATTGATAGAAACAGGCTTCTCTTTCTCGGGGCTAGGGTGCATGTCGGGAAGAATAATGTTGGTACTGAGAGGGAGAAGGAGAGGGAGATGGAGACAAACTGCGACTGGAGGGAGGCTGCACAGCTGAACGGCTGAACGGCAACAGTCACGACAACTGGCACTGCAGCTGTGCAGTTGTAGTAGTGGTAGGCTCTCTCCTGCCTGCCAACCCTCACATCCCTCACAACCCTCCGCAGTTCAAGTTCGTCGCTCTCTTTTCTCCCTCTTCCTCAAGACCTGGGCGTTCTTCCGATTCGGCAGCAACGAGTGTCTCCTCGGCCGTTAAGTTCCTCCTCCAAGACAGATTCAATCATCGACGAAGGGCTGCTAAACTCAACGATGGTGCCTTACCTTCAACTGCTGTCAGAAGAAGAATCAACTAGACCACCCACTCCTTCAGATCCGTGATCAAGCAGAGCTTCTGAAAACACAAACAAACAAGGCTACCACCGTACAGTCAGCCAAAGGAAACGAGCGTGTTCTGAGGGAATGGGGCGGATCCAAAACATACATGGCTGAACAACGCTGGAGGACTCAGAGTTAATGCTCAAGGCGTTCCGTGCAACAAGAAATGATGACGGCCAAAACTCCCCAAGGCCACAACACGCAAGGATGGGAAGGAAATATGGGGATCAAGTGTCAACGGTCACACCACAACCCCCCGTTCTGGGGCTGTTGCGCTCGAGCCAGCATCGGATTCCCCAGTGCTCGGTGGGACAGGGAAATGCCGTGCTTGACTGGAATGCTGACGAGTGATACGTCTCCTGCCCACAATTCCAAGAACCTGCTGCAGACCTGGTGCATGGTGTGCATGAAAGCCGGATCCCTGCCGAACGCTGCCAGCGTGCTCATTGGTGCATCCCGAGCACATGCGATAGGGAATCCTGAGCAGACTTTGTTGGGGAGCATCCGTCTTGTCAATCGAGGCGTCACTGGTGCCGGACGATTAGCTTGTGATTGGCGAAGAGCGCTGCCATCCTCTAGCCTGCGCCACAGGTGGCGTTGATAACCGGCATCAAGCGAGCGAAGTCATAAGAAGCGATCGAGGCAACATACGCACAGGACGGGACCGCCGATCAAAGTCGACAATATAGCATTCTATTCTCACGGACATGGTTCTTGCTCATTTTCATCTATGCAAATTGGCCATCACCTTGTCAATTGCAACCACCTGCTCTCGGACCTTGGGGCAGTAGTGCTTCCTCAACAACTCCCCCTCCCACACTCCACTGCCAGTGGCCAACACATTGGTGCCTTCGATACTCTCACTCTCTCCTCTGAACACCCCGTCCCCCTTTCTTTCATCACTGTACCACAGGGCTTCGATCTTGCGACCGTGTTTATCGGCGATTTTGGCGAGGAGACTTAGCACAGCCAGGGTGGATTTTTCAGGCAGTTGCAGAGCCACCGTCAACAGCCGTTTGTAGAAACAGGCCGCGGCCAGAGTAGGTGGCGGCTGTGAGGGCGTCAGAAGGATCGACGTGAGGACGCGGGTCAAGAGAAGAATCGGGGTGGAGATGTTGACTCGGTTCTCTGCACTCTGGCCAACTTTGGAAGTGCTGTGCGGGTCTGCAAGGCGGAGCGACTTGGGCCCAAGCTCGACATCGGCGTCGACAGCGAGCGGGTAAAGCGAGCGGTAGGTGTGGGAGGTGAAGAACGAGAGATCGAGATGTAGCGTCGCCGCAGCCTTGGAGGCATCCTGACCCGAGAGGAGGGTAAAGGCAGTCTGTGTCGACAGGAGGCTTTCGCGAGTCCGGTTGCGGATGGCTTTTCCATCCAAGCCTTCCGAGCTTGGGGTCCCTTCATCTTCGACGCCCAGCTCACCCTTGATGGCAGCATCGGCCTGACTGATGATGTCTTTCAGCGCCTCCAGCACATCGCCAAAGAAATCCTGGTTGATGAGATGCGCATATTTGGCCAAGCCTTCGAGGACCGCCCCCATCAGTTCGGGCGCCCTCGCCTTCAGGATGCGAAAGTAGGTGATGAAGACCAGCTTGAGGGTTTCGGATTGGATCTTGTCACGTTCCTCGTAGTTGACGATGGCGTCGGCCTCGAGCATGTCCTTTTCCACGGCCTTTCGCTCCTTGACAAACTTCCTCTCCTTTTTGGTTCGGTGCTCCCACTTTTCCTTCTTGACTTTCCTTCCGTGCAATCTGGACAGGTCTTCTCGTTGGTCTGATTTGGTGCGAGAACTGGCGACGGTCAATTCCGACAGGAGACGGAGTTGGAAGAAGGTGTTCAGCACTTCTTCCCGGACCCGGTAGTCCTTGGCCTTCATCATCTTGGTCAGGATCCCGACCGCCTCGAGGGACGGCGCACCATCGTCATCGTCGGCAAAGAACTTTTCCAACGTCTCGATGCTCTTCACAAAGTCGGCCGTGGCCTCTCGGCCCGCGAGCTCACGGACGAGCACGTTGAGCAACTCGGTGCGAAAGTTGAAGTGCGGGACGGACAGAAGGAGGGTGCAGACACAGTTGATGGCCACGGTCCGTAGAGACCTACTTTCTTCATCCCTCCCCTTTTTCTCTTTCGCCAGGTAGCCCAGATGCTTGACGTATCCTTGATACCCCGTGACCAAGGCCTGTTCGTATTGTCTCGCGGTCCGCACGTCTTTCGACACCTTGGTGCCCAGGTCGTCGTCCTTGTACGACCGGATTCGATACCCGGGGATCACATCCTTGTAGACGGCCGCCTGCGCCGCCAGCACCAGTTTCTGCACCGCCACCGGCGAGTCCGCACCGGCGACGTTCGCCAGTTTTTTGAACGACCCGGCGTGTTCCTCGGGGTCTTCGTTCAACAGACTGGCCGTCCGGGCGATTTCCTCCTTGGCCGCGAGGATCTGTTGCTTGAGGGGAACCTGAGGCACCTGTTCGACGTCGGTCGGAGGCGTGTTGTCGTCCCCCTCGTCATCCTCTGAGCCCGAGCCCAAGAAACTGTCTGAATCCTGCTCCTCGTCCGAACCGACGACGACGTCCTTCTCCTCGACCCGCTGCACCCGACCCTCGGCGGTCTTGATGGGCAGTCGAGACGACTCTTTGTTTTTCCGGCCCCGGGTTCGCTGTTCGTACTGCTGTTCCAGATCCCAGTCCGCGGCTCGAGCGAAGAGGTCGCCCGATTTGACCGTCTCGGACGTCACATTGTCGTCGAGCGGGGGGGTGAGGCGCCTGCGTTTGGCTGGCCGACCGTGAGGCATTGCTTTTTGCTTGGTTGGCTTGATGTGCTTGCTTGCTTGCTTGCTTTAGCAACGTGCGAGACACAAGGTGCAATTGTGCATGACTTTGGAAGAATGCTGGACGACTTTCACCACTTCGCAGCCTGCATTTTGCTGCTAGTCGAACAAAATTTCAATATTATTATTTTGAACTGTCGGACATCGGACATCGGAGAAAGACTCGCCGAGTTGGCCCGGTCACGTGCCGGTGCTTCTTCGGCAAATCATCGGTAAATCATCCTCACTCCAGATTTTCTGGCCGATGATTTTTTGTTCGTCTTGTTGAACAACGTTTTGAATCTGAATCTGAATCTGAATCTTGAATCTTGGACCTGGAATCTGGAATCTGTCCTCCAGTCTATCCTCGCCCATATTCTATCCTCGTCTGTCTCATCTGTTCTCGCCTGTTCCCTGGCTTGTTTGTCACACGGATCCACGCTGAACTCGACCCCTTCCCACCAACCAGAAACCCTCCCTCCCACACACGGCGACGCTTCACGATGCGGCCTCTCACCGACGTCGAGACGCAGACGCTCTTCTCCAAACTCGCCAACTACACGGGGCGATCACTGACGCAACTGATCGCGCCGACGGACGCGGGCGCAGGAGGCGGCAGCGGCGACGACAACGACCGGCACGTTTTCCGGCTGCACGAGTCGCGGGTGTACTACGTGCGGCTGTCGCTGGCGAACCTGGCGACGTCGATCGCGCGGGACAACCTGCTATCGCTGGGGACGTGCGTGGGCAAGTTCACCAAGACGGGCAAGTTCCGCCTGCACATCACGGCGTTGGACGTGATCGCGCCGCACGCCCGCTACAAGCTGTGGATCAAGCCGAACGGCGAGATGCCCTTCCTGTACGGCGGCAACGTCGTCAAGGCCCACGTCGGCCGCTGGAGCGAGGACTGCCCCGAGCACTCGGGCGTCGTCGTCCTCGCCATGGACGACACCCCGCTCGGCTTCGGCGTCACTGCCAGGTCCACCAACGACGCCCGCAAGGTCGAGCCCACCTCCGTCGTCGCCTTCCGCCAGGGCGATGTCGGCGAGTACTTGCGTGAGGAAGATACCTTGTTCACGACCTGAGTGTGGCGGGTTTGGCAGCATGCGATCCCCCAGATCAAGAGACAGTCAACTTCTTCACACTTATCCGTGCTTGACCCGAGGCCACGCCTACTTATTTGGGCTTAAGAACGAAGACAAGGGAAAACACCAGACTGCTGGCACCGATGCTCGAGTGGCCAAGACAGTCTAGAACGGACCGCCTACCGCGCTCGAAACAGGAACCAACCCAAACAACCCATACCTGAATTTGAAAAGGCTAGTCCAACCAGCCATCTCTCCGGGTCCACGGCATCCACGTCGGCAGCACCACCAACGACTGAACTAAGACGACTTCCGAACCAACCCAAATCTCTCTACGTAAGCAAGAAGTGACGACCCCTGCCAGGCCCAAGAAAACAGGACAACCATCTAAACAGTTCCACGACGGAAAAACGGGGGTTGAATCAGCCACCCAAAGCCCTCGTCTGTTCCATGGTTCGGCAGAACGATCTAGTTTGGAGACGAGGGCCCGCAAATACCGGCCAGCTTCGGGTTGATCTTCCGACAGTGTCGTCTTCATCACGATCGACGGACGGGAGGGGAGGAATTCTAGGGGCGGACACTCGGGGGTTGGGGGGGCTTTAGAATAGATAGCCCAATTGATAGGTCAGACATGATACTCACGAGTCATGTGGAAAGTGAGGGGATGCTTTGCAGGCATGAAATCAGATATCAAGTCTCCAAAACCACACCTGCGGACCGCAGATCCAGTCGTGACCAATTAATTAAATACGTCTTTCTTCATCCCTGATCTGATCTGATCTACAGAACTTCATAAGTATTACTCGTTACCAGTGGTCCTTGCTCTCAATGGCTTATATCTCCCACATCGGACTCATGATCCGAGCTCTCGGCCGTCAACTCCTCGGGCTCCTCATGAATTTCGCTGACACGTCCCCCAACGGGACCATGGATATGATGAGCACCATTGGTGCCGTTCACACGTATACCGGTATCGTCATCGTCCCCGTCCCCGTGCCCGCCGACGCGCTGGATGCCGAGGAAAAAGTATTCGTTCCTCGATTCCTGCCCGTGGCGCTGTTCAATTTGGTCATCGACACGGCCTACTACTACGCGGTCTGGCCTCGAGTTCGGCAATGGCAATGGCAACGGCGACGGCGAAGGCGCCTCGGTGGCGGCTGCGAGTGGCGGGACTGTGTCGGTGTACTTGGCGAGCTGGGTCTCGAGGATTTCCTGATCGTCCCGCCGCTCGGACGCCAGGAGGTCCCCTTCAGTCGCGAGGGCCGGCCCGTATGGTCTGGCGGACCGCGAAGGCACGATGCCCAGAGGAGTTTCTCCATCGGTGCCGCTGCTGGATGACGATGCCGATCTCGATCTCGATCTCGGTCTCGGTCTCGGTGGTGCGTAGTCGTCGTAGGTGCTGTTCCTGCGGCTGGCTCGGTGCCGTCGAGGGCTGTACATGGCGTCGCCGCTGCTTCTTGAGCCTTGCCTTTCACGCCGGACGTCGACGTGCACTGAGTGTGCCAGGTTTCCCCTCCGGTAGGGCGGCACCGATCCAGTCGTTCGCTCTCGGATCACATTTGGCTCTGGACCATGGCGGATCCCACGTCCGGCTCGATGCCCGGATGGTGACCGGGATGGCGACCGGGAAGGCAACCGCCGGGCTGGAATGATGATTTCTTCGCTTCCAGAGTCTGAGTATCTCCGCCGCGGAGACGTGGGCCTCTCGAGTCCAAGTCTAAGGCTATGCCGCTCACGCTCCTGATCTCTCCAGTCGCCAGGCTCGCCGTGAAGAGATCGTTCGTAGATCCGGCCATAATCGCGGGATCGTGCCTCTCGGTGATGATCACCATACCCATGACTGTAAGTTCCAGATCGCGATCGTGAAGCCGCCCGATCGTCCGGACGGAAGGGTCGCATTTCGAAAGGGCGCTCGTATGCCGAGACGTCATCTCTGATATCTCGGGGGTTCCGCACAATCGACGGTGCCCGGGGGATCGTCGTCGATCTGGATCTGCTCCTGCTGTTGTACATGGGGCGCTCCCTGATATACTCGTGGCCTCTGCCACCCAAATCCTCTGTCGACACGAAGATGCTGCTCAGGCCAGTGTCATCGTCGACAAACCGAGTCCGTTTCACCGCGTAGGGAATCTTGGTATCGCCATCTTCTCCATTTTCGCCAGGTAGTCTCATTGACGCTGCCACAGACTTTCTAAGACTTGGTCGTGCTGGCGCCGGAACCGGGCGATTTTCTGTATCGGCCAAGCTCCTTTCGTGTCCATGTAAAGTCGCTTCGTCTTGGGCCACTCGGAGATGAGAGAATCTACCTCTTAAATTCTTGGGCAAAGCTGGGAAATGGCGTTTGAAATACTCTCTGATCTCGGCACGCTCAGTCGCCGACTTGGTCTGGAAGTCTGATAACATCATCAGTGGGAACTAAACGAGTGTGAGTTGTATCTCTCCTACCTTTCTCATACGAAATAACGCCAATATGGTGACATGTTAGATCGAGAAGGAGGCCTAACTCCTCCTCTGTTAAGGCTTTGTTGATAACATAATCGGTTCCCTGAACAAAGTATTAGAGAGAAAGTCTTAAGATTGCTGCTCGGCAGACCACTCACAGCCGCAACGTAGGAAAACCCTCCGCTTTGTAAGCCCATGTCGTCTGTCTTGTTCATGGGGATGACAGTGAACTCATTGTCATCGAGCCAAAACTCTTCAATGACAACATTGGGGCAGTGTTCCGAGTCTGGCCCATGGTCAAGACCTCGATTTTGTCTTCCTGGATCTGTGTCGCCAACGGCCTCCTCATTTCCGGCATCGGTCGACGAGTCGAGAGTAACAACCTGATTCGAAACATTGACACCTCCAGGTCTGATACGGCTAGACAGAGCCGCTCTGGAAAATGGCGTTCCACCACCGTTGGCCTTGTCGAGCCAAATATTATGCCGCTCTTCACCAACGTACCGCGTTCGAATCAGGATCAACTGGACCAAGGCGTCTTCGTTGAACCTTCGCAGATGAAATAGAGATTTCTTAGGTTTGGCTTGATGCAGTGAGATCATGCTCCATTTGTGTTTTCGATCCCACGTCTTCTCTTCGAGCAGTTCATCGATCTGCTGACGGTACCAGAGATGAAGTCCAGAATACACCTCCCACATTTGTTGGCTATTTTTTTTGTAGCTCTTACTGCAGATGAAGCCTTCAAGCCATTCCTCATCCAAGGGAGTACAGAACCGTCGTTGAGATCTCTGATCAATACACCATGCCTCAAGGACTGGTCTTTCGGCGTGCTGTATTATCTTCTGCTTTGATGGCTGGGTGGAAAGTGGCGGTCTTTCTGAAGCTCGTCCAGTTGTCACCAAAGTGCCACTGTGCAAGCCTGGAGTAGAGGTACGATTAGATCCTGCGCTGACATCCACAGGAATGAATTCCGTTGGATTTTCTCCATCGGCTAGCAACAAGGCACCCCCGCTCAGGATTCGATCTACTTCTGATTCAGGAACTTGAGCATTGATGAGACGCATGCGGAATTCATCTTCTTTCGTCTTTTCCTTGAGAAACAACTCTGCAGCATCTCGGCTCTTTTTCTCTTCGTACTCCTTCACTGCCCGCTCAGCAATTATCCGGTCTCGTGTCGCCTGCTCGGCCTGTTTCTTCTCCTTTTCACGGCGGAGGATTTCAAGTCGGGTTTCTTCGGCCTCCCTCTCGGCCTCGGCCTGCTGCTGTTCTGCCCATTTGGCAAATTCCTTTAGCTGCTCTGCGGGAGAGCTGTCCTGAACAGAGCTCGACTGTCTCCTCACCGGAGCCCGGTGGCCCGAGCGGTGAGGGTAATAGGGGCCTGCAGAAGCTCCAAGGCTGGTGCCGGGCCGTGAATTGATATGTTGTTGACGGTCCACTGCCTTTTGGTGTTCAAGGTTGGCCCATTCCAGGATTCTGGTCCATTTGGGAATCTCTGCACCCGCCCTCTTTTTCTCGGCCGCGGTTTCCCTGTGATCATTCAGCCTGGGCTACAGGGTCAAAATGCGTTAGTTGAATTACCCAGTTAGTGCAATCATGGAAAGATAGGTGAGGGTCAGGTCGGCCTTGATTCGAGAGACTTCATGCCAGGAGACGTCCAGTCGCGGTTTGAGGAAAACAAACTGCCATTTTTCAAAACTCGATATCTCGATTTCGTCGTTCTGGACAGCATGGATATTGAGGGGCTTATCACCTCTTTTGAGCATCGCCCTAATACTTCCAATGGCTTCATTATAGCGATCTGCCAAAGAAGCAGCTTGGAGAACGCCTCGATCTCCGTATAACCGGCCCTTCTTCGCGAGATCACCTAGACGCTCCAATGCCAGAGAGGTGCTGTCGATCTCGGCCGCCATTCTTGCCAGAACCTTTCGAGAATCTTTGTAATCCCCAACGAAGGCGTTTAGGGTCCGCGCAAGGGAGAAACCAAGTTGAGCAACGGCTAGAATGGCGCTGGCTTCCCCGATGCCCGCCATCATATCCGAAATCCCGACGGGACGAGAGGCAGAGGTTGAAATTCGAAAGGTATATGGCAACGCCTGGAGTAGCAGAAGCCCACGACAACGACGACTTATGAAGTTATGAGGGACTAAATTTCCTGCGTGAGAGAGCGTTTGGGGGCCGGGGGCTCAGCTCGCTGCCGCCTATGCAGCTAAGTGGATTCGTTCTGGAAGAAGGACCAGGGTCAATCATCTCTCTTCATATTCCACAACGACACAGGTGATAGATAATCTTCATCTGATTCGAAGAGCGCCATCTTTACCTTCTCATCTTGGTCCTAGAGACCTTTGAGAGAGTCTGGAGCGAAGGTGGTGCGCTTCAGAAGGTGGAGGTGTCAAGACCTAAAACGTTACACAAGGTGCGAGATCAATTACCACAAATTCCTACATCTTGATTCAGTCCAAGCGAGGTCCGGCCCGAGCAAAGAACTACCCGACTCTTCCTGACCAGGGGGTGAGGAGGGCACGAGGGGTCCTTGGGGTGTACGGAGTACGGAGTCAGGTGTGGTAAGTAGTGTGGGTTTGTCCCTTGATCCTGTAATATCTAACATCACGTAAGAAGGCTGTGCAGCCCTCGGCCCCGTAATTGGCCCTCCAGGGGTGGCCTAAGCGCCCGCGGCCGAGACAGCCGACGACGACGACGACCAACGACGACGACGACGACGTAAGTTGACTCGAGCCCCTGCCGGGCGACAAGGCGACAAGGCGGCAAGGCAACCAGGCGGACACGAGCACGCACGAGGTGGTACCGTGGAAGAGAGGTACCTGGAGAATAATGCATCCTTCCATCGACGCCGTCTCTGGTGTGAATCCCTCCTGCCTATCCTGACACACAACGTTGAAGTTGAATTTCACGTCAACGTTAGCAACATTGACATTGACCTTGACAGAGTTCACCGCACCTGCGATGTGTGCCGTCTTTCAGTAACATTGTCGAGATCACCGATATTCTCTATTGCCTCATCCACCAAGAATGCCCTTCTTTAGCAAACGACGCCAGCATCGAGACGCGACAGCAACGGCGGGGTCGCCTGTCTACGCATCCTATCCTCTCCCCTGCGCCCTCAACACCTCGACTTCGATTCCCCAGCAGCATCAATCCCAATGGACGCTGCAACCTGGTCCTTCCAACCTCGCAGCCTCGAGCTCGTATATGACTTCGGCGCTTTCCCTCCTCCCTCCACACCACGTTGGACTGCCAGCTCACAGACCAGCACCTCCACATCCTCCACACACGTGGTCCCGCCCCCCGGCAGACCGTCCGAACGAGAGTTCTCCCAGACCAGGCTCCGGAATCAGCCTCCATGACAAGATTGCAGATAAATTAGGGGATGTGATATCGCTGATAGACGAGGAGGCGTTCGGTGGTTCTGCCACGGAACTTGCGATCACGCTGCCACAGTCCCCTTCTCTTGAATATGAAGACACGGAGACTCATCCGTATACCGTGGATCGAGGGGTCGATCGAGGGGTTGACCGAGCCTTTCGAGAACACCAGAGGACGCGGCCCAGGCCAAAAAGACAGAAGCAAGACGACCAGGTGAATGTGTTTTCCAAAATTGACCTATACTTAAACTCTCGTTTACCGACTTCTCTCCCACCCCTCCGATTGTACATGCCAACCTATCCTCTCCTGTGTCTGGCCGCACAATATTCGGCCAGTGCTTACCACTCTCCCCAATCGTCCTCCGAGCGGAAGGATTTCGTCTCCGCGGACGGCAGATTGGGAACAAAAGCCATGGTGATCAAGTCCATTCCCTGTGACGACAAAAAGACGCTCGTCTTCGCCATTCGAGGGACGAGCATGTTGAGTATTCGAGATTGGGGAGTCAACCTCAACACCGAGCCTGTGTCTCCGTCGGGATTTCTGGACGACGAGGGCAATTGGTGCCATTCGGGATTTCTCCGAGTCGCCAAAGCCATGGTCAAGCCTATCGCGGCAAGGCTCCGAAGTCTGTTGGAAGAGAATCCCAATCGGGCGAGCTGTTCCCTGCTCATTACTGGACACAGTGCGGGAGGTGCTGTCGCCAGCCTACTCTACACCCACATGCTGGCCGAGAAGGTACAGTCGGAACTGAATATTCTGACAGGTTGCTTCAAGAGAATCCATTGTGTCGTCTTTGGGGCGCCTCCTATTAGTCTCTTGCCACTCCAAAAACCCGACTCGGCAGACGGAAGGCTGCGCAAATGTCTCTTCCACTCCTTCATGAACGAGGGCGACCCGGTCGTTCGAGCCGAAAGAAATTACGTCAAGAGTCTCGTCGACCTTCTCTCACGACCTATCCCCAATCCCCATCCCGCGTCCACCAAGCCTTCAGGCTCGCCGCTTACGATGCTGGGCGCCTCAATGTCCCGGCTCGATCTCTCACTGAATCCGACCAAGAAACTAAAACCGAAACCCCCCAAACCCAAATCTAAACCCTTCCAGGCCCGCAAGCTTTGGTGGGATGTTCCCGACGCCACATTCTCGAATGCGGGGCGTCTCGTCGTTCTGAGGGTTCCGGATGGAGGCAAAGAGTCTGATGTGACTGCATCCATCGTCAACGAGGAGCAGCTGCGCCAGGTCATCTTCGGAGACCCTCTGGTACACTCGATGGATTTGTATGCGAGACGAATCGAGGCCTTGGCTGTCAGGGCCGTCACCGGGAGAGGCGCGGGCGGGTTGAGTTAATGATCCGGTATATGGAGAATCCCGTGGTTTCTGGTCATTATACCCAGCTTTGGAAGAACCGAAGCAAGCCTGATAAGGAGGTAATGTTCTCGGAAAATTCTTTATATCCCCAAGACAGGAAGAGGAGCGCTCTGAGCGCATGAAGCTGCAATGAGAATACTTGAGGGAGAGTGTAGTTTTAATGGGAGGATCTAGTAATATGAGGAATGAATGACTGAATCATTGAATGATGTATACACTATGTCTTGCACATATTTACCAGAGATATTATTGTCTGTTAGATCGAAGAAATAATGATGATTGCAGGCATAGGGTCCTAGGTACGATTCCATCTCCGACCTGTCCCACCATGCATATGTCTTTTTAGTGATGGAGACACATCTTTAGCCCCCTATGTCTATTCTATGACGATGCACCGTACTACCTGCTGTCTATCTCTCCCCGAGCAATAAACAATAACAATAACGGCAAACGCCCATCTTTCTCGCATCAGTAAGTCTAGTCAGCTAAGTTATCGAATTGGTACAAATGCTTCGACCCTCTTAACCCATCCATCCGTCGCCCTGACAGATGACCCAGCACAAAAGACAAAGTGGGACAGGTCGATTTCCGGGCAACAGTCTTGATCATGCACCGACGAACTTGGTCCTCCGCAGTCCTGGAGGTCCCCAGTTCGTGGTCCGCGGGTGGCGGGCCAAGAGTCTCTGGCGGTATTCTTGGAGAGACGACGGTCTGGGTTTCGTGGCTGGGGATGAGGCTGGTGCGAGACGTCGGCGACGGGATTTGGAGAGCATCGGTCCTCTCTTGGTGGCCTTGGGCCAGGTCGGCGACTTGTTCGTGCCGTCTTCGGCGGGTTTGGGGGTGGATGATGACTTGGAGAGGAAGAGGTTGATCTCGGGAGATTTCAATTCTGGTCTGGCTTCGTTATCCGGAGCTTCGCCGGTCGGCGTTGGTGGTGAGGCTGGTGCGGACGGAATATTAGACGATTGAACCGGTGCTCTAGAGGCGAGATTGAGAGTGCCTGCTTCTCCGTTGACGTCTGCAATATCCTGTGTGCTCTCCTCTGCCACAACCGCAGATGTAGAGATATTGACCTCGGTCGGTGTCGCCTGTAACGGCGGCAGCTCACGAGAGGTGGCAGTGGTGGTGGAGGAAGAGTCTGCCTTTGAATTCGAGGCTTCTTTCTCCCCAAGTTCTGGCGTGTCCGGCTTCGGTTGCAACATGGCCGAATCCGCCGTGGCCGGCTGCACATTTGCAAACATGTCGCCCGACTGCTGATTTAATTGGTCCTTTCCGGATTCCGGAGCTGGATCCGAAGCTTCCTCGGCTGCCATGAGGTCCACTGTCGTCGCTGCGATGTTCTTGCCCACCTTCCTCTTCTTCCGTCCTGCCTTGCTCAAAGCAGAGTTGGCAAATCCCACTACTTGCTGAGCAGCAGCCCTACTGCTCAACGTCTCGGGTGCGCTGTCGTCGTCGGGGTCGGAGTCGAAGTCGCCGTTCTCTTCCTGTGCTTTGTAGGCGTTCCCTGCAGTCGGCCCTTGGCTAGTGTTTGCACTAGTCTCTTCGACCGATGTACCTGGGACAAGTGAAGGCTCTGTGGCTTCTTCACTGGAAAACCGTTTGCGTTTGTTGACCAGAACTGTCCGAGGGCTTGAGCCGGCTCCTTTGGGGCGTTCGGGTAGTCTCGTCGTATCTATGAGCGGGACGGCCTTTTGATGGCCATTTGGTGCGTTTGCTTCGGCGCTCTCTGTACTAACTTGGCCATCCACTAGGGTTGCTGGTTCGTCAACGGCATCGTGGGATCCATCCGTACGATGGGCAGTTTCTGGAATTTGAGGGCCCCGTTTCTTCCGCGCAGATCGCTGCAGCGACGGGCTGCTCAGCGGCGATTTGGAAACAGATGGAGTCGAAGTGGTGCCCCCTCCTCCAGATATCCCAGAGTGGGTGGGAGTTTCTTGGTTTTGTTTTTCCTGGGACCGTGTTGTGACCATTTTCAAGGACAGGGTTGATGATGAAAAAAAGAGTTTTCAAAGGCCAGATGATGATCTGATTCGGTGGCACAAAATACAGGTTGGATAAGAATGCATTGGTTAATCTTCACAAATTGCGGCCTCAAGAGTGTCACGATGTCCTCATAATAATGAAGATATGGAATGGAAAAGGAAAAAATTCGAGGTTCCTGATATTGAAGTTAGAGACTAGGATAGTCACTACCAACGCATTAGACGGGCCCTAGGCTCTATC
Organism: Exophiala calicioides; assembly: GCA_001599795.1. Taxonomy (NCBI): domain Eukaryota; kingdom Fungi; phylum Ascomycota; class Eurotiomycetes; order Chaetothyriales; family Herpotrichiellaceae; genus Exophiala; species Exophiala calicioides. The sequence continues at coordinate 3,653,789 of BCHZ01000001.1, read as the reverse complement.
TAGGACGGACGCACTAGTAGTGACCTTATGTACATACCCAGTACACCGGACCAAGACCGGCCCAATCTTATCTTATCTCACCAACTTATGGACATCCATATGTACATATGTACAGTACATACATACATATGTATTTCCCATGTCCTTTTGTGATTCCTACAGAACTCGCATTGTCAGTTGAGCCGAGAGAATCCTAATTCATCTCGCTCATCCATCCAGTATCAAGTATCAAGTATCGCCTCCCGATGGCGCCAAACATCGTTGGAGAGTTTGGTTGGGAAAATCCCAGGTTGTTACGTGGTGGAGACTTCCGGCCATTGCCCGCCAAACTCCCCGCTCTCCGCCTGCCGACTTGACCTACTTATACTCCTTCCCCTCTATAACTAGGTGGGGGTGCAGAAATTGTTGATGATAAAGTCATGTTCAAGCAAACGCCTCGGTCGAGTCGACTCTGGGGACTTTACGCGCCAACTAGCTGGACTCCGCTGTCATCACCTCCAAGGTTTCGGGCTCATCGGCATACCAAGGGCCAAGCCGTCAGCATGGGTTCGGTGGCTAATGCCAAATCGCTGGATCACTTCGTCCTGACCGTCAAAGATCTGGCGGCCTCCGTCAGATTCTACCAGGAAATCCTGGGAATGCAGCACACCTCCTTTGCCGCCGCCCATGACCCGAGCATCCGAAGGCATGCGCTCCAGTTTGGGAGACAAAAGATCAATCTGCACGTCAGTGGGAAAGAGTTCGAGCCTAAGGCTCAACATGTTCAGACGGGCAGTGGTGACTTGTGCTTCCTAGTGGAAGAGAACGTGGACCAAGTGCTTGAATTGCTCCTGAAAAGAGGGGTTTCCGTCCTGGAAGGCGGTCAAGTGGTGGAGAGAACTGGGGCGCAGGGGAAGCTGCGGAGCGTCTACATTCGCGATCCCGATGGAAACTTGATCGAGTGAGACACCCTCATGATCAATTCATTCCCCTACCCCAATCTATTCATTAGCTGACCGTCGGATCCACCGAGCTCCCAGATTGTCGAACTCGACGCCGACAAATGTGTGACTCAGAGAGGAAAGGGACCGTCAGGCGCTATCAGGCGGCTTCTAAGCACAGAGTAGTCAGTAGTCTTTTGCAGAAGCGATCGGCCTTGCCACCTAGCGAGTAAAGACCCAATAGAGAGAGCTAAGGGCTGCATCGGCGCACCTATTTCCCTGCTTTCTGATTTCTGATTCCTTTCTTCTGCAGTGACGAGAGAAAGCTAATGCAGTTCTAGGTTGAGGAAACACAGTGTCTTCAGGCATGAGTAAGTGCAGGATAGTGCACGGGCACAAGGAGCGCCATTTCGATGGAACGTATCGAATCGGTGAAGGAGAATGCGGACGTCAATGGTCCTTTTGCTGCAGTAGCGTTCAGCACGAAGGAGGACAAAGACGAGGTGGTGCAATTTGAGAAGCCAGTCTGCTGCGTATGCTCCGAACCTTTTTTATCCCTTCATTTGAAGCCCACGGAAGCCCTGGTCAATGGGTGACGCCAAGGCCATCGAGGCTTTCTTCCCTGGCAGCAGAACTTGGTTGCAAGGTGCCATGCAGTGGTGGTCTAGACTCGATCAATAGCTTGCAACTGTGGTTCTATGAGAATGGCCCGCTCGGCAGGTTCCGGATTGGACATGGCCTTGATGGACAAAATTCAAGGCGGAGTTGGGAAGCGGGAGGCTGAAGAATCAAGATTGGAGGAGAATCGAGAATGAGAGTCTGAGCAGAGGAATGGATTCAGTTACCGATGCCCCCTACCTTGGGAGATCGTCACCACTGCATACCCAACAGTTTTTCTACGGAGCAGACTGCCAGCTTCGGTAACGTTGGCCTTAGGGACTCGCTAGTCGCAGTAAACGGTGCACGAGGTGCAGCGAAAGCAGTAAGTGAAGCCCTCGGCAATTGGGTAAGTGTCGGACGGCATGTATCCATATCTGCCCAAGTGAGGTAGGTTAGCTTGTCTGGTAGACCGCTGCAGCAACGGCACTCGAGAACGGAGGACCGCAAGACTGCCACGCAATGCCCAGTGGCATTCTAGGAGCCACGCCCAGGGTCGATGGGTCAAGCAAGATCTTTTGCTATGTTTGACGTTCTACTGACAGGCGGGAGCTAAGCATCCCAAGGGGAAGGATCCGACGAGAGTGAGATAATGGGCGGGCTTCAGCAGTTAACCCAAAGCTATCCGTCCTTTCCATGACAACTCCGGAACTGAAGTCAGAAGCCTCCAAGCCTTCAAGGCCCAAGGCCCAAGCCCCCGAGCCCGGATGCCCAACGACTAACTGCCTGGTGCGGCACAGGAAAATCAGAAGCGAGACAGCGAGGGGTGTCGGGACCCAAGAGGCGCCAGCCAGCTGTTTGAGATCTCGGACTTCGACTGTATGGCGGTGGTCTAGTTAAACCATGCCTAAGAACTTCCAGCTAAGCACTCGACACTGAGTTCGCCGAAGCCGGGGGAAGACTCCGGCAAGCCTATAAGCCCCAGCGCTCGGCCTGTGGGGACGGAGATGGAGCCTGCACAGTCCAACGGCAGTTGGCGTGGTTTCAGACGGGCGCCCCTACAGCCTACAGGAACCAGCCGAAGATAGGCTTGATTGTTAGGCAACTGATCGCCCCGACTTGTCCCCAGAGGCACGAGATCGCCGGCGGCTTTTACGAAGTAGGTGCCTGACGCCGCACAATGCACGACAATGCTTCTTCAGCAGGCTAATCTCGGGTGCTTGCTGAGGCTAAGGAGAGCGGAGTGCGGGCCTGCGGCAGCCACGGGCAGCCTGCAGCTTGCAGGCTGCAGGCCACCCTTTCCGGAGGGCCTTCACTACCTGGCTCTCGAGTCTCTGGCGTGGCTTTCCCCATGCCACATCAATCCCTGCCATCGGGGATCGATAGCCGAGACCAACAACCATCATCCCAGTCTTCCGCATCGGACTGGAGTCATCCTTACTCAGAGAGTCGACGCTCGCGTCCCCCATTCACGAGAAGTGACAATGTCCAGCCTGCTCTTTGCTTTTCGAGGCATGGTGGCAGGAGAAGAACCTGCGGGTCCGTGCCCGTCATTGAGTCCGCTTGTCTTAATCGATGCGCGAGTCCTGATCTTTTAGGTGCTGCATCCGCAGCCACGTAACTTTCCGCCTCCCCGAACCGTAACCTGACCAGTCAGCTGGGTTCCCTGCCAGTCTGGAGTTTGATCGAGCCCGTGTCCTCCGTCGATCTGTTCCTGCAGAAGGTCTCGACTCGGGAGCAAAGGGAGGAAGGAAGAACGGTCGGAGGGTCTAGCAGTATTGACCGCCAGTGCCGTGCTGAGGCCGTCGAATAACACTCGGAGGGGATAGCATGGGATGGAGACAGCGGCTGAGTGGTGGCCGCAGATCGTGGACATGGCTCCACAGTTCCGCTTCACAAGCCTGTAGGAACCTGTAGGAACATGTAGGAACCTGCCCAAAGTGAAAGCTCGAGGCGGCGTTCGTCGAAAGGCGAACTCAGGAGTGCGGGAGTTGGTCGCTGGGACGCTGGGATGCTGGGACGCTGGGACGCTGGGACGCTCGAACGCAAACAGGAAGTAGCGACACGGCAAGTCGGACGTCGAGTCCAGAGCATTGCGGCACCAGGACTCCAGGAGAGAGTGGTCCGGGCTGCCACTGTAATTTGTTTCGTGGCGGGCTCACCAATCACGCCCATCTTGCCGTCCGACAGCCTCGGTCGTCCAGACCCAGAGCCTGGGACACGAGCCCCGTTGGCTCTCCCCCCCGCGGCAGGGCTGAAGATCAGAAGATGTGAAGTTCGCTTTCATCCTTGTTCGCCCTCCAGGCGCCTCCAGTCCCGGCCCTCCAGTCTGTTGAGATCTGTCGATCCGATCCCAACCCCACCAAATGGACGACGGGCGACAGGCGACGGGCGACGTGATGGGGAACGAGGAATGTTGACTTGTCGGTGAAAGATCAGTCACATCGGTCACGCCAGTCACATCAGTCACATCCATGATCCTGTCTTGCTGTGGCGAAGCAGTGGCCATGGCACTGACTGGCCTCTGGCCTCTGGCCTCGTTCAACCCGTTTCTCGTCCCTTCCACCCACGGCTGAGTGGAGTGTGCCGTGTGCCTGCCACTGCCATGCTTCGACTTGGTTCTTGATCTCGAGGCGAATCCTGATCTTGAACCTTGACATGATGCTTCCAAACCGTCCCGCAGCGTCCCGGACTCTCCGCCGTGGCAAGAGTCATTTGTGGTCGCCTTTCTTCACTCGCCCTGCCGCCGCTACGCCGCCCCTGCTGGAGGCGACTCTGAGCCCACTACTTACTTAGTGCCGAGGACGGAGTTGCCGATTCCAATTCGATACCGGGCATGGATTGACGGTAGACTATGTCAAACCCAGACTCGGGCCTGTTGGAACACCGGCGCTGGTGCCAGAAACGATCTCCCTGCTGCCCTGCCCACCTGCCCCCCGATCTGTCGACCCGTCCACCAGAATCCGTCAACATTCAACCATCGACAATCAACCATCAGCCATCGACCATCGACCATCGACCGTCAACCATCGACCATTGAGCCATTGACTCATTGGCCCATTGACCCATCAATCCATTGATCCATTGACTCCTTGACCCATCGATCCATCGATCCATCGCCCTCCCAACCCAACGCGTTCACCAAGTGAAATTCTGTGCCCGAGCTGCAGGGCGGGGCTGCCTTTCGCTCCCTCTCGACCTGGGAGCCTGAGGCAGCCTCGGCCGCTTGGGTTCTCGATTCTCGCGTCTCGCGTCTCGCGTCTTACGTGGATGCGTCGACGTCTGCATTCTGTAGTGCGCGGTCTGCAGCCCTCAGCTCTCAGCTCTCAGCCCTGGTCGTCCCCGCCCCAACACCAGACACCAAGAGTGCACCACAGGCCACCTAGAACCCACCCCCGGCAGGTAGTCCTGCATTGGCCGATAAATCTGCGACAAGGGCAAAATCTTGCCCGCAAGCCTGAAAGCGGGTCCCAGATTGAGAAACCTCGCACCTTGCACCTTGCACCTTGCACCTTGCTCCCGCCCACCGAGACTAGCCAACATACAGCACATCACATCGCTTCACATCCCACAACCCACAGAACAAAGCCAAAAAGACGACAAACAACCCAATCCACGACGCTCACCCGCCGGTCTACGGTTGTCGCCCCGAATCTCGGTGATCGCTCTCCTGGTTAGCTCCCCCCTCTGTGTATCGTCGTCCACTGTGTTCCCAGCTCCGCTTCCCCTGTTGTATCCTCTCTCTGCCTCCTCCTCCTGCTGCCGACCTGCAACCTGCATCCCTCCCTTTTCATCCCCCCGTCTGACAGCCAGTCACGCCACTCGTCGGTCCCATTCACCTAGTGTCCAGTGTCCGGATTCCAGATTCCAGATTCCAGTTCTGTGGCGCCGTCTCCTGTCCCAGATTGCGCCAGCACATTCCTCGCTAAATGACGCCGGCTATCACAGGTAGCGACCCTCGAGAGTTCGGCAGCACACTGCTAGTACTTCAGATCCCTATGTCGACCGTCTCCGCCGCAATCTAGCGAGAACTTCTTCTCAAACTACCGTGTATCATGACCGCCGTTGTGCATGTGCCGTCCTCTACTAACCCATTGTCCGCCCCCCTAGGTTGTCTTCCCTCGCCCTTCATACCTCATGAACCGCCTCAATAGGTGATGCAACCTCAACACTTCTTGCAGCCAACTCCGGTCACCACTACCGGTGATGCTAACCGCAATCCTCCATTGGCACCAGCACCAACATCAGCACCATTACCGTCACAACACGACCCATATCAATACCAATCCTTGTGGTCAACGGTAACAGCGCCGCAGCCTCGCGGCCTGCCACCATTGCGTCCCGTAGAAGCGGCTCACGTTCCTTCATCAGACCGACCTCGGGCATACAGCAGTACAGCTCGACCCTTGGAACATCCAGCTCCGAGGCTAGGGAGGTATTTGTGTTCTATGCTCTGATGGAGACTTGAATGCTGATGAGTTCCAGGTCGTCGTATGATTTGTCTCCTTTTGGTCCGCTGCCCAGAGACCATCACGACCAGACAACGCTCCCTCTGTCAGGTAACCAAGGTTCCATCTTAGATGCGTCGATATCGCTTGATGGTCATACAGCTGGTCCAATCATGCAATCACCTTCTGATCTCCCGGGAAACGCGCCCAATGCTCCTGGTCGTCGGAATACCGGACGGTGCCACCTCCATATCAGACAGCAACCTCGGGCGACACGAGCAGGCCCCGATGGGAAGGATAGAAGGTATCATTTTGTATATCCCGCGGTTTCCATGTCTGACTGATTTCAAGGCCGATCGACCCCCCTCCCATTCTGCAGCTCCTGATCGACGACTTTGACCCACAATCCCAAGCTGACCGGGATGAGATGAAAAGCCCATTCTGGATTGTACATTGTAGGCTCGTGGCGCCAGACTCTCCAGGTCGGGACGTCAGCACCACATCTCATCTCACAGATGACGGTCGAAAAGAAGTCCAGCGTTTACTTTTGGGCACGACCGTGGCTAGCCCAACCAACACCTTGGATGACCCTGATCCTCCTACGATGCCTATCCATCCCACCACGAGACCTCCGAGTCCAACGTGGAGATTTCTGCCTATGTCGTCCCGGCGGCCCTCGGTTCGACACAGGGAGCCACACGAATATCCCGGGACTTTCTTCATTTTTGCCGACGTGTCGGTCCGAAAAGCGGGCGAGTACCGGCTGCAATTTACTCTGATGAAGATGGACCAGACACATCTCAACCCGGGCTCGCAGGTTTTGGCCGTCGACATGGTGACAAGTAGTGTTTTCAGGGTCGTCAATGCAAAGGACTTCGACCAGGTTCAACCAAGCACCAATCTTGTGAAAGGCTTACTTGACCGTGGAGCCGGATATCCTCTGAAGCTGAAGAAAGGCACAAGAGAGGGACAAAGGCGCCGAAGACCACATTCTGGAGAGGATACTGATGATGAATCATATGACGCCGAGTACAACTGAAGGCAGCACTCTTATACCAATCAGACAGGATATCTCGGTGTGATCCACGAGCAGTGTACAATCGCGGGAATGGACGATAGGGTCATCTGGGCAGGCTCCGACTTCGGGTTCCTTGAGTGCTTCCACCACGGTGGAATAAGGGCCCGGACGTGATCAACGAAGTTTGGGTAAATCGTCTGACCCAATGGGACAACCTTGGGCACCAAATGTCCAGTCGCACACGAGGGCGAAATTCGCTCGAATGAAGTGATGTGTGATGGTCTGGCATCTCGAGGTTTGGCCCTGGATCCAGTCGCCTTTGGAATGATTTTCCCGCCGAAATTCAAGTGGCTGCAACGCGGATACAACCATTGAACATGCCTGAAGATCGAGCATGGAGGATGAGACACTGGATTTGTTTGATACGAACTGGAGCCTGAAGACAACGTCCTCACCCCCGAGTTTGACCCGTCAAAGCTTTCTACATTCTTGCAAGGGATGTTGCAGGCCCACGGAAACCACTTGGGGAGTATGTTTAGGGACTGTGCTTGACAGCGAACCTCGAGGTTTCGACAAGATTGCAACACGTCCCAAACCCCTGTCTTGGCAACTAGTGTCATGACAGGGACCAGGGTCCGAGGTGTCCAATGTAAAGTTGAAGAAAGGCTCTCGCCCAAACCCTCAGACGGCAGCTCTTAGACGCCCTAACCGAGGATCGAGTGATACAACGAGACGGTAACACCTTGGAAGCCCAGCCTCGGCCTCTGGTCCTGCTTTCCACACGGCTGTGTAGACCCGACAAGTCGGTCTGGTCTATTTTTCCAGCTCGACTGGGCCAGGCAGCGCCTTGCATGCAGGCGAAGTGCGGCATCGCGCATCATCAGGCCGCGACCGAGTCTTCGCCTTCCCGCAGATCACGACGCAAAGCTACGAGGTAGGACAGCGTCGACGGTGTCGGGGGTGATGTGAACTACTTGGCCAACAGGATGCATTATGCAAGAAGAGACACAGAGCTCTGTGCGCTGGATTTCCAAGAGGCACTCGTACGACGTGGATATTCAAAGTTCCCTGCGCTGCCTGGCCCCAGTATTCGGTTACTCGACACGGGACAAGAGTTCCAGGAGTCCTTAATTATCCGCGCCCCGACTTCCGTATTCCCCCGGGGGCCACTGGGGGTCACGAGCGTCCCGAGGGTCCCTCAGCTGCTGGCGGCTGCAGATCATAAATACCCGAGGGCCTAGACCCAAGTCGCCGTGGTCTGGCCCACGGTCCATTTCCGGGCTTTCTCCCCTCCCCAGGCCCCCTGATCCCTGGATCTACTTAGAGCCAAAAGGGCGACCAACGCGACTCGATTGGGAGGGAGGCCTACGAATTGGGATTGAGAGGCGTTCTTTCCTTCTTTGTCTTGCCCGCTCTCGGTGTGTATTAATAGGCATGGGGTGGAACACCGTGTTGGTACAGATCTTTGATTTGGGTGGCATGACCACCTGGGTGTGATGAAGAGCGACGGGTAGATGGGTATCACCAATATGGAGGTGCGCATCATGCAGGAAGAGGGCACTACGGAGGGAGATATAGGTAATGCAAATCGATCGAATCTTCTTGGATGGCGGCGTTGATGTCCTGTGTCGTTTCGAGACGACCGGGTCTGTGTGAACATGCCCCCTACTTCGCTCGCAAAGGTATCTGCCAGAAAAGCACCGCAAAGCAGACGTGGCGATGCTCATGTGGTATTACGTGTAGTACGACCTACTAGGGGAGGTAGCTGGACGGAGGACTGAATACCCAGCGTTCAACGGCCCAGGTGGCAACTCAGAGCCTTGTCTTTACTTGCGCCAAATGGTGCTCCGTACCTGTTCCAACACACGAGGCGCCGGACAGGGAGAGTACTTTGCACCGTACGTGTCATGTTCCCGGGTCTTTGCCGCGCGTTCACTGGCACCCACGTCGCTAGAGAGTTGAGAATCCCGGATATAATATTCCCGCTTTCTATCCAAATATTTATGAAACACTCTTGGTGTGAAACACTCTTGGTATGAATTTTGCTGTGAAGGGAAATCAATGGAAGGGAGGTGGTCACATTCCATTTGTGGGAGTATAATGTACATCGGGAGTCGATAAATGGTGGGGGAAAGGTCGAGGATGGCCTGCGCTCTTTGGTATGTTCCTCTTCTTCATTCTTGTTGGGGGGGGCTGCGAGGTGGGAAGACCACGCACGAGACTGGGCGACTTTAAGTCATGGACCAGCCAGGGTGATCTCTGTCGAGCTAGGAGGAATCATAGTTAAGTCACTCTGGCTCTGGGACATTGCCGGAGAGAGGTGCTTGTCCGACTGGCTTTGTTTACGGAGGTTGTCGCCCAAACACAATGCCAGTGGCATGGAAGATGGTTCGTCCAGGCGAGTCCGAGGCTGACAGGTGTGTTGTTGCTAGGCACAACCAGGATGCAAGCAAGAGTGTTCCACTTTAACAAGCCGGAGCCCCTGAACCACGGGCCCACGAAAGGAAGGATTCCTGAGACATAGGGTCCAGGGTTGGATGAGCTCTAGCCCTAGATGCGGACAGTGAACCCACGAGTGTTGATACCTTCATCCTACAGCGCGCTGTCGTCGAGGAGGTCTTGCTTGCGGAAGGTACAGGTACCATAGCCACATAGAGTCATGTGTGGTCTACGAGCAAATCTTTAGTCGTACATCGCTCGTCGGAACCAGTCGTTCTCTCGTTCCCCTTGATTTCAAGGTCGCCAGTCCCCGAGGCAGAGAGTGTCGGGTAGCCGCACAAGGATGGAACACACTGGAACTAAGGCCTTGTCCGGCCTAGGATCGATTCCATCACCTCATCGGATCGAGTGACCATGTATTCGGCATTGTCCCAATGATCCAGGAAGCCTTGAAGATATTCGATCATGTCAGGATGATCGGCCAATTCCTCTTTGGCAGCGTCCAACCGGTCGAGTCCTTCCTTGGAAAGACCACTTTCACGAAGGAGAAGCGATAGGAACAGATGTCCTTTGGCCATTTGGTCGGGCTTGTCAACCGACAAGGCGGCACCGAGCTCGATCCACTGGAAACCAATCCGGCTTTTCTTTTGGCGGTTTGTCGCTGGGCTAGTTGACCACCCGTCTTTGCGGATATAATGCTCCCCAAGTTCGAAACAAGAGATGGGGTTGCATGACATGGCGGACTGTGTCTTCAACTGCAACCATTCGTGACCAAACTCCTCGACTTCGCCCTCCTGAAGGAGAAGTAATTCTGCCGCTTCGGGATCATGCCATGCGCTCACACCTTCACGGAGAGCAACGTCGAGGTCAGCCTGGACCGTTTTGGTGATAGGATCGTCGTCCTCGAGATAATAAAGGTACTGGTCCGCCGCGTCATGCAGCAATTTCCACGGAGCCTTCAGACGTTGGTAAAGAGGGCCCCGATTGGCCGGGACGTGAGAGGGTTGGAGGAGCGTGTACAGATCTCGAGCAAGATGGTAGTTTTCGTGAGTGGTCACCTTCGAGGAGCGGCCTGTCTGTGTTGCTTGATCCAGATATGCTGCCATTGCACGCCAATCAGACCTACTGAGGGCAGCTTCCTTCACGTGTGAGAAGATCAGAGGCGACATGGTTCGAGAAGCTGCTCTTTCGGCTATCCCGCAGTCTATGCCAGCATCAGGAACTCCTCCCTCAAAGGCGGCTTGCAATGTGTAAAGGCCGAGCTCCTGGCATGTCATGAGATTCATTTCGTACAGGTCGGCCCGACCGCACGCGTGGAATGCCTTAGCCAACAAGGCCGGGTCACGAAAGATATTGGTTTCCGATTCCGAAAATTCAGAGGCATATAATTTCAGCCATGCTTTTCCATCGTGCTGGTCAGCGTTGACCTGCATATCAGAGCGGTGGGTCCCCCCTACCTGGGTCTTTGCTTGCGATATTGATAGCCCTCGTGGTGTTATATCTTTGGTTCCTGAGGTCGCGGCGTTGAAGATACAACAACCTCGCAGCAGTATCAGCCGATGAGAGTTGAAACCCAAGGCCCGTCAACTTTTTCGTCAGTTCTATTGTTGGGTAATAGTCGCGTGTTCTGTGAGTCTGTGTGAGAATTCTCTGCTTTCTGTATGGGCTTTCATCATTCCACGTAAGAGTTCTGGGCATTCTTTTGGGGGTGATTTTGCTGGCATACGCCCTCTGAAAGACATTGGAGATGTGTAAACTGAACGGTGACAGAGGGGCTTTCAAGGATATTCGTGGTGTCCTTGGAGACATGCTGAGAGGTCAATCGGTTGCATCCTCTGCGTTTCGACGCGGGAGTCTCGCAACTTGAGGGCAATCGAGGGTTGTCCAACGAGTCAAGGGAGTGGCGGGACAGGCATCTGTTCGATCTTTTCAGTCGGCCTATGTTCCGAGCAGACGGCGTAGCTTGTATTCGTTGTCCGGGGCAGATTGAGAGCGATGAGGCGTCTGGTGGAAATCTGGGGCAGCGAAAGGCTGCAAGCTGCGCCGGTCAGTTGGAACCCCATTTGGGATGAAGATGATGCTGCCCTATGCTCACTCCGCGATTAATGTGACTCAGGTAAAGCAGCGTGATTGTATCTAGATTTGTGAAGTCAAACTTTCGATGTCTTCTCAACCTGTTCCTCTTACCCTCTATCCTTCCTCAAATGCGGGCTCTTGAGCACAATACGAAGAGGTACGCTTGAACCCACTGCATTGAATCCGACACGCACACACCACCGCGGTTTCGCCTGGCGTCAATCGCACCAACATCCCGCCTTCGATCGAGAACCACTCCTCCGCCGCCCGCGAGCGGTTCAACCCCGTCGACCGATGCCTGCTCCCGCTGGGACAAAACGCGTCCGCGGCGTTCAGATCCATCGGCCCTTCGTCTACGGCACCGAAGCCATTCCTTTCGACCCCGAGCACCGTCCCAAAGATGCTCCGCCGGACCACACCCACAAATGGAAAGTCTTTGTCCGTGGAATCAACAACGAGGACGTCTCATACTGGCTGCGGAAAGTCCAATTCAAACTTCACGATACGTACGCCAACAGCGTTCGAATGATTGAAGGTCCGCCCTTCGAAGTGGAAGAGACAGGATGGGGCGAATTCGAGATTGCGATCAAATTCTACTTTGTTCCCGAGAGCACAGAGAAACCACAGCAGATTTGGCACGGACTCAAGTTACATCCCTACTACGGCGACATCGAACAGCAGAAGAGGGACCGGACCATGATCTCTAGTGTCTGCTACGAAGAGGTTCTTTTCAATGAACCTGTCGAGGCTTTCTATGACATTCTCACCGGCGGCATTCAAGTCGCCAAATCCAAGGCCGGCAAGGCAGGGAAAGGAATGGTCAAGGCGCCACCAACGGCTGAGATCCCGATGAAGAGCTCCGGAGGCAACAGATTTAGCAGAGACGAAGAAAACAAGGAGCTTGACCGTCTGGGTGAGGCCGTGAAAACCGTCCAGCAGTTGATTAAACAGGAAAAGGAGAAACTTGAGAAGGATGAAGAAAGGGTACAGGAGTTGGAGAAGACCGAAGGAAGAATCATCAAAAAGAAATGAAGGCAGAAGACATCTGGAACAAACGTGGATTTTGTCACTGTCAGACTTGATTGTCGGACAACAGGAGGACTGTTCGATCCACCGACGAAGGCCCTCATAACTTGGCTTTGACGGGTGTGTCTTTGACCAGTTCCAGGACTCTCTCAGCTGCGCCCCAACTCAATTCATATCCTCGACCTCCGGCACCATATCCGTGAACAATTCGCGCGGTTGGACTGATCGATTCGACCTCAATCCGGTAGCCGCCTTCACGCCATGGTCTCCTCCCGACATTGTCTTTCAAGACTATGAATTTGTCGGCCGAGTCCACAAAGTCAGGGAATGCCTCGACGCACTTCTGAAGCAACGTCCGCCGAGTTTCAGGCCTGGGACGCGTCTCCGTGTCATCGATCTCCTTGGTCCCGCCGACGACGGTCCCCCCTCCTCTGGGGCGGGGAACAAGGAAGGTCCAACTTCCATCCCGATTTTGCCGCGTCACTGTTTTAGAGTGTTGCTGCTTGACCAGCACAGTGTGGCCACGGATGATCTTCATTTTGGGGTCCTGATCGAAGTTTCGGCCGGAACAGTTGACCACCGTCGACAATCTGCCCAGGCCGCTAGCCTTTGCAAATTCGAATGCTTCTCTAGCATTTGAGAGGCGATGCTGAATGATTTTGCCGCCGTTGGACAGAAATCGATCCAACAGCCAGTGGCAGTAACGCTGGATGTTGACGCAATAGCTCTGATACTCGCAGCCCCATTCCACCCCCTTGGGCAATTCAGCCTTGTCGAGCACTCGGAACTCGTCTCCCGGCCCGGCATAGACATGCCCAGTCTTCAGTGCCAGCACATCCTCGGGCGGATTCTCAAAGTATTCGACACCTGGCATGACGGCCACGCCGGCCTCGGGCGTGTCGCTGGCGAGCTTCTGCATTATCTCTGCCGTCCGTCGTCCCATTTTGGCCTCGTCCTCCAATTGCGGCGTCGAGGGCGCTATTGGGCGGTAGTGTGCACCGGCCCACATCGACGCATAGTCTGCAGAGGGCGATGGCGTGGTCGGGGTTTCTGCGGCGACGATGGAGATGGACGACTGTGGGTATTCAGATTGGAGGAGCGTGGCGACGGACAGACCGGTCACGCCTGCCCCGATCACGATGATAGGGTCGGACGGAGCGGACATCGTGGCAGTCGGCGATGATGTTAGCTGCCACAGATAGATAACTCAGTAGACCAGTACCTTGCGAGAGAGTACCTTGCGAGAGAGATGGTTGGGATGTTTTGAAGCTCGGTCGCGAGAGTCGACAGTCTCTTCCAATCTACGAACCTGGATCCAAGTGTCCGGGTCACGAATCCCTTTTTCTCGATCAAACTTGATTGTCTTGGTGGATCCAAAACACCAACTCTCGTCGTCTTTTAAATGACCCAGCTTTCGAGGCCCAACCCACCTGTCCGTCCGTCCGCCAGTCTGCCGTGCCCTCAGCCCACTGGAATATCCTCTTTCGATACACGGCGCGAGGCAATAACGATTAAAGTCTCCGAGCCGGCAATCCCCATGCACACGCCTTAGGACAAGTCGACTCGGTACGTAGTATCAAAGCGCGTCGATTCGAAGCGATTGGATCGAAGCGATTGTGGATCGAAGCACGAGATGCCCACTTATCCCACGTGAGAGAGACAAATAAAACCATCTACCAGAGTTGCAAAGGCAAAGGGCCTGATTATGCATAGTAGGTTGTAGTTGGAATCTTGACTAGCACGTAGAAGGGCGTCGCTGCGAGTCCGAAGACGGTTAAGATCGGGGGTTTTAAGATAGGCGGGATGTCTGCTGTGTACCATGGCCGGCCGATTGTTTTGCCGACCACTTTCTGGTCAAGATACTTTCTCAGGAGCACACCAAGGCTATGCGGCGGTGTCGAAATGGCCAATGTGTTTATTTGAACACAGGACGTCTTATTACTTGGGTACCTATCCGATCGACTACACAGTGATCGATCAACCATCCACTGACCCATCGACACATATCCAGACGCCCGGCTGGTCAGGCTCAGAGGAATCGCCCAGCATTCCATCATGTATCGGCCGCAAAGACCTCGTCGTCTGATATGGGACGCCGAGAGAGGGCCGTCCAAACGAAGCACGAACGGCAATACCCTCTTCATATGGCCGTGCCCCTCTCGAAGCTCTCCCTGATGTCCGTGGTATACCGGTCGTAGAACCTGGCCAACTTGAGATTGAACTGCTTGTTCTTGTCGTTGATATACGTGACGTCGCCCTCGTCAGCATCGCGGCCCCGTTCGCGGCGTTTCTTCAACCTCACCTCCTCGGCCTTCTTCAGATCCGCCACTAGCCGGTCGACATTCTCGCGCTTGGGCTTCTGCTCCACGAACCCGGTACTGTCGTAGTCGGCGTAGAAACGTCCCTCCTTGTCAATCGCGACGAGCTCGCCGTTCTCCATCTCGACAATCTCCAGCCCGCCCGTCCGCGCCGCGTTTTCGATCATGTCCGTCTTCTGTCGTTCGTATTCCTCTCGGCTCTTCCCGCCGTCCTTCAGCGCCGCCTTCTCCAACTCGCGGATCTGCCGGTCGTAGATCTTGCCGGCCTCGGCGCCGAAGTCCTGGAATGCGTTGTTCTCCCTCGCTGCTTTCTTCTTGTCCATCCGTTCATCCCACCTTTCGCTCTCTTCCACAGTGTAGTCCCAGGCGCGCTTGCGTTCGAAGCCCCCTTTGCCGTCTTCGGCTTCGGTGTCAGCTTTGAGGAGATTGTGGGATGCGATGGCCGATTTCCTGTTGAGGTTGGCGAGGACCGTGGGATCCAGAGCTACACGGTTGGCTTCGGCCTTTGACTCAGCGAGATTCGATTTCGCCGATGCCGTGGCTCGAGATTTCAAAGCCGCAAAACGAGCCAGTCGATCCGCGTTGCGGCCTGCTGGAGCGGCACTTGTGGGGGGCTCAGTTGTAGTTGTAGATTTTGTCGATTGGATTGAGGATTCTGCAGGTGCCTTATCTCCTTGCACATTGCTAGTGCTTGGCTGTGTGATTGACTGTGTGATGGATCCCTCATTTTCTAATCCATTCGTCGTTGCAAGGACCTCGCTCGCCGGTGCGTCGACGGTCGGTGCTTCTTCCGGGCTTGGACTGAGTTTACGTCGCTTCGCGGGCGGCATATTCGCAAAGGGTGGAATAGTCGGAGAACCGGAGAGATTTTTAATTGGCGATGAGCACTCCTTGACAGATGAGATTTCTTGCTGTCGGTATGAAAAGTCGAAAGTCGGGTTTCAGGGAAGAGCGCAGCCTCATCGGCAAACCTTCCCCTTCCGACAGCAGCACATGCTGACGTCAACAGTCTCCAAAAAGTCCCAACGGTCAGTCCACAATTTGCAGCTCGTTCCCTCATTCCTCATTCCGGAGAGCAAGGAGCCTGCGAGCTTAGTTCCTACGACGGAGAATGTCAATTTCCCTTTCCCCCGAGTGACATTGGAGTCCGGGATAGCTGTGAAGAGAACCATCCTTTCCTCCGAGTCGATCAACAATGGCGCAGGCGGCGAAGAAGAAATTGGTGGTTGCAGGCGGGAATGGATTTCTGGGATCACGCATCTGCAAGGCTGCAGTCTCAAGAGGATGGGATGTCACTTCTATAAGGTATGGTGCAGCGGCGTGACAGTATAGGCGCTTGAGTCTGTGGCTGATACAATCTTCCTCCAGCCGTTCAGGTGAACCGACCTGGACATCGGTCACGTCCGAGGCCGTGACCCCTCCGTGGTCGAAGTCAGTGACATGGGCGAAAGCCGATATCCTGAAGCCGACGACCTACACCTCCCACCTGAAAAATGCCGACGCAGTGGTCCACAGCATGGGAATCCTGCTGGAGGCGGATTACAAGGGCGTCTTGTCCGGCAAGGAGAGCGTCATCTCCGGTCTGTCCAGGGCGTTCAGCGCCACCAAGGCAGGCAGCTCCACCAATCCCCTCGACCGACAGGCAGGCGAGTCCCTGGGAAAGGGCGAGAAAGACGGCCAGATAACCTACGAGCTCATGAACAGGGACTCGGCCATTGCGCTGGCCCAGGACGCCGAAAGAGAAGGGGTCAAGACTTTCGTCTACATTTCCGCTGCCGCCGGTGCGCCCATGCTCCCCGCGCGATACATCACGACCAAACGCGAGGCCGAGAGCACGATAGCGAGCAATATGGTCAAACTCAGGAATATATTCATCCGGCCCGGCTTCTTGTACGACAGCAGCCGCAAGTTCACACTTCCCATAGCCGCGTCAGGCATGGTTGGAAGCACGGTGAATAGCATGATCGGAGGCAGTTTGACTCGCCTATTTGGCGCCGCGGTGGAAAAGCCGCTGAAAGCAGATTTGGTCGCCGAGGCTGTCGTCGAAGCTATTTCAGATGAATCCACCAACGGCGTGGTCAACACTAAAATGATTGAGGCGTTGGCGGCCAAAGCCTGGAGGAAGTCTATGCTCTGATGTTCAAGGGCTCATCTATCCTAATTGTACAGTACGAAAATGGCCTAATGTGTCCGCGCGGGCAAAAAAAGCTTTGCATAGGCTGGTGTATTATAATACCATCGAGGCGACCAAGTACCTCAACTCTGTCAATCTCATTCAGTCCAAGGCCGTAGTTTTGGGCGAGTCTTGACTCTTCACGGATCTATCAGGCAATTTTCAATGATTGATTAAATGATGGTGGTTTCAAATGAGTCTCCTATGAATCGGAAATATAGGTCTGGCGACCGGAAACCATCGCAGCCTCTGCACCTATCACCGTCTAAGGGATGCCACCGAAGTGCCTTAGATCTATCATACACTCCTCCTCCTTGAACGCCCTTTACCTGGTCCCAATCCCGCTTATGCTTATCGCATCCTAGAGTGAGGATCATGAAACAGACATCAGTTGGTCGAATATGTTGCCTTCGTACCTGCAAAATGCTGCAGGGAAAACGATCGGGGTTTTATACAAAAGGCGAGCGAAGCCAGTCAATGCCGGCTTCGCTTCGCCGGATCTCGAGAGATGCTGTGGCCTGCAGGAAAGGTTGTCGAATCAAAGTGGTGCGGACTCGAGCTGCTCCTCGGGAGGCTCGAATATAACTTTGCGGGTCAACTAGAAACGTGTATCAGAAAAACGAGCTGAAAACCAGGTGGGCCGAACTTACCGCCCATGCTCCTGCAATGGATGCCACAACACTGCCGGAGATCATCATGGGCTTCAAGCCTCTAGTACTCTTGAAGATCATGCCGCTCAAGCCGCCCGCCACAATGCTGTTTGAGGCATCATGTTTTCCTCGGTAATATCCTATCGTCGAGTTTATTCCGTTGTAAACCATCGCAACAACACCGGCCGAATTCCCGAGAAAGGGCCCCCGTCGGGTGATGCTGTTCAGCACACTGTTCAGGCGCAGCTTGGGAGGCGCGGACGCGGGTGTCCGGTTCAGTCCCTCAATCAGGCCCCATGCGCCACCCATGGTCAGAGCCGTGAGGTATGTGACTCCTGTGCCATAACATAAATCATCCGACCACCCCCGAGACGGTAGTATCGACCGCGCGCCTGGGAGGTCTGAGAGTTGTGATTCGTCGAGGGACAGGTAATCGAGGGTCTGCTGGTTCAAGCCGGCCAGCGGATGAAGCTTGGATGCATCGGGAAGAGAGGCGCTCCCTAGGAATGATGATACATCGGTTGCGGTGGTGGGATCGAAAGGCGCAGGCGCAAAGCCTCCCGCGGAAGGTGACGGTGCAGACTCTGCATAGTAGGGTTCGGAAGTCTGTTTACTAGACTTCCGGCCGGTAAAGGCGTCCCAGATCGACATGATGGCGTGCGACTAGAAAAGGCAATACATGAAAGAAAGGAATTAGATTAGGTGTAGGCGTGGTGTGGAGGGCTGTTGGGAGATGAAGAGGAGAAATGGACAACAGGAGTCGCTGGAAAAGAAAAATGTTCGATAGGAATCTGATCAGAAGAGGAGGGCAGGTGCTAAGCGCAGGCCCGAGAGGCGCTTACCCAAATCGGGAGCCATCTGTCGTTATTAACCAGTCACGTGCCAGTCCACGCAGTCTTTTAGTCTTCACATTTTCTTCACGCACCACCCCTTTAATTTGTACATGCTGTCTACACGACTGTGGCAGGCGCCAAAAATACGACCGGGATCCAAAATGACATTCGATACAAGAGACGGCTCCCCAGCCTGATAAGAATTCAACGACCCCCTTGGCTGCACCGCGAGGCTGCACCGGAGATCACCTTCCACAAAATGGATGTCATATCTCGGGCTCTGACGACCGACGCCCCTCTGCCCATTTCAATCCTATCAGACCTTGGCAGGGGGCCCTTGAGACATGCCTTCGTCGGGGCTTCTGGGGAATGGACCCTTTCCCAGGTCCGGGAGCTGTGGCGTAGGCTTGTTGATACCGCCATGAGCCCACAGGTTGTCCACAAGCACATCACAGCCACCTCCAACGCATTGTGTGTATTTCTCAACGGTGGCGCTGCAAGCAACGTGGTTGAAGTGCGCGCTTTTGTTCTGTTGCAGGAGACCTGGTTCGACGCTTTTCGATGTGCGCACAAGGCTTTCAACGACGCAAAGACAAGGCCTGCCTTTCAAATCATGGAACTACTCTGCGAGATGATACAGAAGATGCCCAACCAGGACGCTGTCGCTGATATTCTAGCCAAAGCCACGCTCCCGCTGTTACGAATCGTTCTTCTATCGTCGCCTCGGTCCCAGCTCAAGAAGGCCTGTCTGATGCTGTCGTCTTTGCTGCGGAAGACGCCACTTGTCCAATATCTTGAGCAATTTACGAGGCAGTGTATAGAAGAAAATCCCGCGGCATGGTTTCAGCGCCTGTCTCAATACAATATCTCGCTGGACCGGGCCGCTGATATCGGACATGGTAGTATCATGCCTCTCATTCTCGCGTTGATCTTTGCAATGATTGACCTTGACACAAGAACTGCGGCACTGAAATTGTGCTCAGCACTGTGCAGCCATGGCTTGGAGAAGTCGGAAAGTGTAAACCCACAGCTCCTTACGGAGAGGGCTGTAGAGCTGTTCCTTGAGAGAAACCAGGCATCGTTGGGAGACTTCGCAGAGAACGTCCTGCCTGTGATTCTCAGTGACAAAGAAAGATTTTCAGCTTTCATCGAGCCATTTGCTAGGACGTGTCACGATAACGAGTCAAGAATGGCCGTCTTTCTTGCGGCTTTAAAGGTTGGAAAAGCACGAAACATCTTGAGCGCCGCCGGTACGTGTTGTTCCTCCTGACATCTCATAAGTAATCGTACTAATGTGAGTTTCCTAATAGAAGCGCTGCACGTGTTCAACCTTGCGTTTTTACCCATAGACTCTTCGCAATTCGATGGGAGAGATGATTATGATGGGTTCAAAAACGCTCTGAAAGTATCAAGTTGGGAATTGCGTATCCTGACATACGGACTCATAACTTCCTCCTCAGCCGCCAATGCCATTGTGCCAGAGGGGGTTCTGGATTGCATCTCTGCCAGCATGAAACATCTTCATGACGATGCCGGCGCGCATGAAAGAGGCGAAGTTCTAAGCATCACGAAGCGGTTGTTGCGAAGGATGCAAAACAGCGCCTCCTTTCTTCGCAAAACAGCAGCTATGAAGGATAGCGGTGGTGAGGAAGATGACACTACGCTTTCATACTATCGGTCATTTGCAATTGCGTTTTATACTTTTTTGAAAAACGAGCTGGGTACTGGCATTTCCTATCAACGCCACATTCTGAGTTTGCAGTCTCTGAAATATTTCTTTGATCTGGCAGTGGAGCCCGCTATTTTCGAAAATGACAGAGAAATTGTCAAATCGCTGGCTAATCTTGCCCTCGATCCTTTCGAGGATGTTCGAGCTACAGCGGCCTCCCTCATTCAATTCCTCATTGTTGCAAGTCCAGCGTTGGTGGGTAGCGTGATAAACGACACGTTTATTGACAATGTCAAGCGCCTTGCTGTTGAAACAGTCCGAGGGGATCATGCTGATGGCATGGGGAGACTGTTGGCTTTGCGGAATCTCTCGAGCAAGGACCGACATGACCATGATCCTGATGTGGAACTCTCACGACAAATTTCTCAGCTGGAACAGTTGACTACCGAAACCGAAAATCTTAGACCAGGATCTGGATTTCCGATACATGGGTCTCTCCTTGCGATTTACTATCAGCTCCAGAATAACGAAGGTCAAAGTGGTCCACAGGCCGCCTTTGATTCGATGCAAATTCTGAATTTGTGCTCCGAAGTCTGGAGTCAAGTGAGGATTCATCTTTGCGTTGACTCCCCAGAGACTGCCTCAGAGCAGGAGGATGAAAACAGTGGCGAAGGTCCCAAGGATCGCCTTGCATATTCCTGGAGAGCTCTTCGTGACTCGAGGTACCATATTATTTTCATCTGCTTGTGGAATTAACTAACGGTATCAGTCTCGTCATGCAATCATTGATCCTGGCAACTCAGCCCGACGAGGTTCTCTATTCGCAGATTGGAGATTGCTGTATGGATCAGTTGATCTCATTGCGCCATCGCGGAGCTTTCTCCACGGTCGCACAAACATTCAACTTATGTTGTGATCGTGTTCGAGCCACACCAGATCCTGCAGTGCGTGATCTCATCAAGAAATGGTATACTGTAAGCAGGACTAGATTTTCCAAAATTCGATGTTCAGAGGCTCACAAGCGCAGATTGCATTGAACCAAATAGACGAGCAATCCGACCGTCTCACACGTCGCTCAGCAGGCCTCCCTGCAATGATCGTAGCTTTGATCAGTCCTACTGATCTCGACTTCTTCGGATCAGCGGTATCAAACCTTGTGGAAATTGCTCAGCGACCAAGTACCCAAATCGTGCATGAAGGAGAGGAGCCGAAACTGCCACAGGTTCATGCGCTCAATTCTTTGAAAGAAATAATGACAAACTCAAGGTTCGCTGCAATTGTTGTCCAATTTCTCAACCAAATACTTGAATTAGCGGCCACAAGTCTATCGTCCAATATCTGGGCAATACGAAATTGTGGATTGATGCTGTTGAGAGCTGGTATAAATCGCCTCGACTCAGCAAGTACAAATGGGACACGCCTGCCCGAGAAAGGGTTGCAAAACAACTCAACAAATGACACCCCTTTGTCAATCGCGGTACGTCTCCTTGGGTTGGCTGAAACCCCAGACACCTCTGGCGTCGAAGTAAGTGCCACCCAATATGTCTTTGTTGCTTTGGACTTGCTTGGCCATGTGCGATCCTCGGAAGACCTGGCAGAAGAAACAAACAAGATAGTCTCACTCGAACTATCTCATGCAAATTGGTCAGTCAGAGACCATGCAGCACTTTTGCTGGCAAATCGTCTCTCCAATATAACTCCACTGTCGTCCATAATGAAGCTTATTGCTGAAGTTGGACTCGCCGGTTCGGAGGATCAAGTTCATGGTGTCCTGATCTGTGTCAGATACATACTCACAGCGGCGGACAGCACTCTGACCGGGACAGAACTCCAATCCGTCCTTGAAGTGCTTGTCGCTGCAAGGACAACATCCAAGGCCACGATATCCTGCCACTCGCCTTACGTCGAGGCTGCCTGGATGGACCTTGCCAATGATGTGGCGACGATTACACTGAAGAATGGGGGAAACCTTGATAGCCTCCGAGACAGATTTCCGACCTCGTTGGCTCACTCTATGGGCGATACAGGCTCGGTCCACAGCTCCTATCTCTTATGCAGAGTCTTCCTCTACCGTGTTTACTGTCTACTGGGCAAGGAGACCCCCTTGTCACCCCTGAGTCAAGAGGACAAAGTTTTCGTTGCCGAACTCGTCGCCAAACCTGATTGTTTGAGCTTCGTACTGGATCATCTCCAGGAAAAGCATTTTTCATCCCTTGCAACTCCTCTGGTCATCTTGCTAGTGACCATTTTGGGTGATATTGGTTCGAAAACCTCTTCCCTGCAAGATATTCTTTCCAAAGCATTTACATGCCTCGCGGAGAGCCTCGATCAAATCGGAGACATTCCCTCGGAGCTCGAGGAATTGATAGACTGGAAACTTGAGCTGACGCAGCAGCTTCCGACTCGAGAGGTGACAAACACAGCACTCAAAGTGGAGGCGTACCTCCTCAGAGCGAATTTACAGCGGCCAGAGACTCGCAAATCTGTCAAACTACGACTTGGAGAGTGGCTTGATTGCGTCGAGTTGGCGTCGATCGACCACCTCGACTTTCCCACACGACTGTGTGCTGCCCAAGCTATATCGACGTGCATTGCTCCCTTGCAGGAGTCTGACCCTGGCGGAGAGCTGCTTGAGATAAGACTTCGAGCACTGATAGTTCTGTACAACCTGCTGAACGACGACGACGAAGAAGTCCGGCTTGAAGCTGTTGAAGCCGCACGCAAACTCAAGATGCACCGTATCAAGGCAATCGATAATCTAGGGCTGTGTGCTCCTGCTTCAAGAGAGATGCTCCTAGAAGAGATATATTGTCGATTTGGCCAGTCGAACGAGTTGGCAGAAGCTGCCATGATCAAAATCGTCCAAGTAGGCCAGAACGCAGACGGCATGCCGTACGAGCGCGGATTCCGCTCGGTGCTCCAAACTTCAGTCGCCTCAAAGCTCCACAGCATTCTTCTGGTAAAGGGTGATCTCTTCGCCGAGGAACGACAGAATCTCTACATTGACGACCTTCGAGAGATCGTAGTCTGGAGAGAAATCCTGCGAAAGAGCGGAAACCACAATCTTACAAAAGAACAGCTTGAAGCCGCCACGCAGTGGGCTTTAGAGGGCCTTGATACCGTCTTGCTCACCCTTCAGAACGAATATAGGCTGAAGAAAGGCCAAGATGTTGTAGAAAAAAGGAGGAAGGATGGATCACGTCCAGAAGCCGCTTTTGAACACCCACTGGGGTCAACCTACGGCCATGAGTATCTGGTCATCTTCGTTCAAGTGACTAGTCTTGCAGGCATCCTCCTTCATGGCGAAGGAACCATGGATCATCGAGAAGTGCTGCGGGAAAAATTAGAGCAGTTACACGCAATATGCCAGACCGAGGAAGTGAATGAAGGCTTGACAGATGCAGTGCTGTGTGCACTGGCAGAAACGTGAATCTGACAATACCGCGACTAGCAGACAGCCTGCTGCAGTACAGCATCGCGACACCGCTCGAAGCAATTGAACATAGAATATCTAGGCCCCCAAGCATCTGGGAATCACCTACAGCATCCCTCATCGAGAATACGTCCCTAAGACCTTAGCTTACTGCAGCCAACCCTGATAGGACCCTCATACCGATATCTGTATGTCAACACCAGTGCCCAAAATCTTATGCGAACTGACAGGTCTAGCAGTTCTATCTGATAGCTACCTTCGACCAAAGAGGCAGCGCCATGAATCCTGCAACGGTCATTTTTGTCTGTTTGATCGTCATAACACCAGTCTGTCTCTGGGGAGCCTGGAAATTCTGGATACCGATGATGCAGGAGCAATTGGAAATGAGAGAAGAGAGTGAACGGAGGGCCGCTGAACAAACCTCCCCGGGAGTGACTGGCGGATAACTGCGACTGCACATGTGGTGATGAAGGCTCTGAGGAATCTTGTTCGGTTTTGGGGGAGGGAGGGAGGGGGGGAGGGAGGGAGGGGGGGAGGGCCTGCACCGGTGGCAGACTCTAAGGAGTCAGGCATCTGCTTGGATTCAATATTGCCTGTCTCGGCTTTATGTTATGGAATGAAGTGAATTCCATGTGGTCATATAGTCTGCGAGAATTCCTGCTCGCGGTCCTCTTGCCATTGTCAGCACGAGCTTCCCTTGGTGTATTTGTTACTCGAACTGGCACGTCACGCTTCCCTTCAAACTCTCACTTGGGTCTGACAACTCTTTCCTCTTGAGTCTTGACCAACAGGCCCACAATGCAAACAAATTCTTCACGTTCGCCCGTCCGCATCACTGATCCTTCCAACATTCGACATGTCGTTCATCACTGAGACGGTCACAGAGACCTCGACGGCGGTGGTTTCGCCGATTATCATCAGCGATGTGACTGTGACCACAACCTCTCACCTACCAATGACCATGCAGGCGACGTTTGGGCAGACGGTCACCATCAATTTGGGCCCTGCCTCTTCAGCCGCACTGACAACAAAATACACCCCGATGACAACGTCGGAGACCTTCACAGCCACCTTGACCGAAATCGACATCTACCTTCAGAACCCCGACGGCAAAGTCTTGTCGACATGGATCATTCCATTCTCCCTACCGCCAAGCGCCGCAGCACCCTCCGAGACCTCAACTCACCTTGTTTACGTGGTCGACCCTAAGGAAGGCGGCTGGGACGGTTGGTCAAGAGGTGACAAGGCGGGGTTAATCGTCGGCGTTGTTCTCGCGGCCGTGCTCATCCTTGCGATGATCTTTTGTTGCCAGAGAAAATGGAACGTCTGGTTCGCGCACGGTTGGGGCCCAGCAAGACAAGGTGATCCCATGCCCCCTGCTCCGGATCTACGCCCTTCGATCGTCCAGCCGACGATCGTCAATGGGCCACTCATTCCTGTTGGACCTGTTGGACCCGCATCTTACGCCTATAGCCAGCCTGCGTACGGTTACGGATATGGGCCAGGTTTGAGGGGGGGTGGGATTGCGGATGAGGCTTGGGGTTCCTCCGTGAAGAGATGGTTTGGCGGGCGAGGGCGTGGAAAGTCAGAGGAAGAGCAGGACTGAGTCAAGTGAGCACACTCGAGGCACAGACGTGGAAAAGCAATCGACGAGAGTCGAGTGGGAGATGTTGTCGTAGACGATGACACAGACAATTCAGCACAAAGCAGCACTCGCGAAGAGACCAAGGAGCTGTTGTCGCTGGCGAATATTGGAAGCATTAGCCTTGAGGCGTTGATGGAGGGGA
Organism: Exophiala calicioides; assembly: GCA_001599795.1. Lineage (NCBI taxonomy): Eukaryota > Fungi > Ascomycota > Eurotiomycetes > Chaetothyriales > Herpotrichiellaceae > Exophiala > Exophiala calicioides. The sequence continues at coordinate 3,628,402 of BCHZ01000001.1, read as the reverse complement.
GATGAATGCTGTGCATAGAAGGGTTGGCATGATAGTTGACAGCTTCGTGCTCAGTTAAATTCGATCATTTGACGTTTGATGATGATTGTGTCATGGCTTCATACAGTAGGTCCGGAGCAGTGTGATAATAGAGTAGTGTACTAAGTACAGATTAGTGTACAAAGTAGTAAAGCAGCGGCAGGTCAGGGCCGTCATAAGGTGTGCAAACACGCCGCTTATGTTAGGAGTGGAACAAATGGTTAGGCAAGCACTAGTGAGGGAGGTAAGTCACGTGGTAATTTGAGCAAGTTAGGCAAGTTAGGCGATTACGTACCAGCTGTAGCTCGCTAGGTAGACACCATTCCGGGCATGGTTCAGCCAATGACGTGGCGGCGTGGGCTGTCTCGACTGTCCTTGCTTAGCAGCACTTGGAGTAAGTCGTTGCGCAGTGAAGGTGTGCCTTCTGTCTTCTGCTTTGCACCAGCTACCAACTTATTTGACCTTATCTTCCACGACTCCAAGCTGCCCAGAGCCCGAGATCCGATCCTTCCGCCGCCCTGGCCTGACCCGACAGGCGCCTACATGTCACCATGTGGCAGGACGACGAGGATAACAACCCGTACGGGTCATTTAGCCACCAAGACGCCTCTGTCGAACCAACCAACCCAGCACTGAGCGCTTCCTGTATGCACAGCCCTTGAGCCACCTACTGTTACCTGAATCACTGACTCTGGTCCTCAGATCCCAACCAACCCTCGACCCCTCCTTCCTCGCAATCGTCTCCTCAGCACCCCCCTCAATTCCTCTCCAGGCCAACCAATCTCAGCGATGACGAGGAAGACTACCAGGGAGAGCCAGAGACGGGCCTCATCCCGCCAAAAGGCGGCTATGACAGCAGAGTTCAGCAAATCCTCTACGAGAACCCCGACCTCGAGATCGTCATAACCGACGCCGGGAAGAGTTCCGATGGAGGCTACATCGTGTACAAAATTCGGACTGGGGTAGGCAACTCGACCCCCGGTGTTGGGTTCGTTACTGACGGAGACTAGGATATCGAAGTGACGCGAAGATATTCGGAATTCAGTTCCCTGCGAGTGGCCCTCGTCAATCTGCATCCAACCCTGGTCATCCCCCCGATTCCCGAGAAGCATACCATGGCCGATTATGCGGCAAAGCCTACGAAAGCAAAGGAGGACGTGGGTATAATTGACCTCCGAAAACGCATGTTAGGGGTCTTTTTGAATCGCTGCCGGAGGATGAACGATGTTGTCGAGGACGGCGTGTGGTGGAGATTTCTGGACCCGAATTCCAGCTGGGTAATATCGCCTCGTGTGGAATGTCGATTGATTCTGACGGTGCACAGAACGAAGTCCTGCACTCCCACCCTGTCTCGTCAGTACCGAAGAACAACCTGAAGGCACCGCCGTTGGACCCAGCCAACCCTACGCCGGCTCACCAGTGGCTGCCGATTCCTTCCTCCTCGGCCAGAATGAAGTCCTCGGGGCCCACGTCGACCAGCGGAACACCAATTTCTTCTCCTGACCAGGCGTATCCCTCGATGGCCGCTCATTCAATCCCTGGCCCCCAAGTGTTTGGACGCTTTCCTCCATCTTCGGAAAGGCTCAGCGAGACCGATCTCGACCCATACTTCATCAACTTCGAGTCCTCGACCCGTGAGCTCGAACTGCTCCTCCAAGGCAGCATTGAAAAGGTTAATCGACGGACCGTCGAGCATTTGACTAAACTTTCTGCAGATCTCGCCGAATTGGGGGCTCGATACAACGGTTTTTCGTTGTCGGAGCAATCCCCGACCGTTGCAGCGGCCATTGAAAGAATAGGGCAGGCTGTCGATAGCACTTACATTTCGACAGAGGAGCTTGCCCTCAGTTTAGGAGCCACTTTTGCCGAACCAATGCGGGAGAGTGCCCAGTTTGCGGGGGTTGTCCGCAATGTCTTGAGATACCGCGTTCTCAAACGGGTGCAGCAAGACATGACACGAGAAGATTTGGAGAAGAAGCGAAATCTTTTAGAGTCCTTGGAACGCAGTGAGTCAGAAGCCAAGAGAATTGATGCGTATCTTGCTGGTAGCACGACCATGTCCAGTCCCCCTCGGCGGTCCATGTCCGCCTCTTCCACCCAAGGCCCCCCGGAGCGGCAAGGGGGAGTTGGGAGGGATGGCCATGATGAGACCGAGTCGGTCGACTCTGACTTTCCGCCGACACACGACGAGCCCCCTTCATCGCCTCCTTCGGCAGCACAAGGCCAACCACACCAACAACAGGGTCCGTCTTCGCCCATCTCTCACAAGAAGTCTCCCAGTGGCAACTTTGTCACCAACAAGATATTTGGCGGCTTCAGACATGCCGTCAATGGCTTTGTTGATGTCGATCCGGAAAGGACCCGGCGGGATCAAATTGGCAAGACGCGAGAAAGTTTGACGCAGCTGGAGCAAGCTCTAGAAGTATCGGAGAAAGATGTCAAGGATGCAACGCAGGGCGTGATGCGCGATCTAAAGAGGTTCCAGAAGGAGAAAGAGGACGACCTTCAAAGATACATGGTGAGTGACTTTCCAACCTGAGATTATTCCCTACGTGGAGACTGACGGCTGCGGTAGATTGCGTATGCCAGGTGCCAGATTGAATGGGCGAGAAAGAACCTGGAGACTTGGGCCGAAGCAAGGGACGAAGTCGATAAGATTGTGGCGAGATAGCCCTCGCACACGGCAATAGTCAAGCGTCCAGGGAAAAGGGAAGCGTCGAGCGGGTTCCTCGGGATGCAAGTTTGGAGGCTTCGAGGCTTGTGCCTCGAGTCTATGTACTTAGTGTACCTAATGTGTACCTCATCGTGCGGCAGTGTGCAGTGAATCCGGCGCTGCCGCCATGACAATAGAACACCAGGTATTAATCAGTACCTGAAGAAACCCCAGGGAGCTGACAAAGAGGTTGGTGCTTCACGGTGCTTAACGGTGCTGGTGAGACTCGTAAGGCTGTCTGCCTGCGCCTGCGCCCTGCCTAACTTAGGCAGTGGCTACTTAACTAATAGTAATGCTTAGGTACCTAACAGGGTATTGTTAGGTGCCTATGTTCAGCCCTCGGCCCCAAAGTGACGCAGGCGCGCGGGCTCGGCTGGCTGCGAAAAAAACGCTCTCCTCTCTCTCTCTCTCGCTCTCTCACAAAAGCACGGTTCTGGATCCGCACTGACTGCGACGTCCAATTCACCCTAAGCACCCTCTGGCCCGACTGCACCGTCTCTGACTGACTGCGTGACTGCGCGGTTGAAGGGTGACTCGGACCAGCTGTTCCCTCCTAGTTGGACCTTGATTCACAGGTCGGACTGCACTGCGCTGCCGTTGCCCACCGCATTCACTTTCACATCCACATCCGCACCCACATCCACACCGGCGCCTGAATCTGGCGGCTTGAAAAAGGCCCACCCCAACTCCTACTGCCCGCCACGAATTATCCCGTCCCTCATCGTCCGAAGATTCTTTTTTCCTTCCTGGCATCTTCGCAATCCATGGTCCTGGCGTAGATTCCAGACCTCACTCTCCCATCTTCCTCCCAGCACTCCCGTCCGGGACATGCCCGCATCCCAAAACAAACTACCGTCACCAACCAAGGATGATTTAGGCCGGCATCTGCGATCCGCATCCCCAGCCGTCAAGAGGCCGGCGTCTGATATGGGGGCCCAGGACAGAGAAGCACCGACAAGTGACGTTGAGATGGGCGAAGGCCAGACTCCCGGCTTCGCGCCCGTCAATCCAGACGCAGTGCCCAACGCGGACACCAAAGCAAAACAGCAAGACACCGGCCTGAGACACCGTGACAAGTCGGCCTCGAGCAGCCTGACCCAGGCCAGCGACCCGCGACTCGCCCAACCGCTCACGGCCTCCGACAACAGCGGCAGTACCACCTCGGACTCCCTCATTCCAAGCCCCTCGACCCAGTCGACGGCGGCCACCTCGCTGAACGCCGACATTCCTCCCACCGCCAGCTCAGCCCCATCCTTCGACGAGCAGATTGTCCGAGTCACACAAATCATTCAGAAAGAGCGCCAGGAGGGCCAGAAAGGATATCTCCTCTCGGCAAAATGGTTCCAGAGAGTCCAGGCGCGTGGCTCGCACCCGGGCGAGGCGGGAAAGATGGACAAATCCGCATCGGAAGAAGAAGTTGGGCCCGTGGACAACTCGGACCTGGCAATGGTAGTCGACGAATCCAACAATCTTTTGGATGAAGCAGGAGAGCCATACGTCATGCTTCGTCCAGGTCTGGTGCTTGGAGATGACTACGAGATTCTTCCCCAAGAAGCCTGGGATATGGTCGTCTCGTGGTACGGCGTTTCCAAGGACTCGCCTATCATCACCAGATACGCCCATGACTGGAGTCAGCCGGATGCCCTCGTGCCAGACGTCTCTTGGGAGTTGAATCCTCCCATCTTCTCCTTTCTCAAGGTGCCTAGTGAGCACACTCCTCAAACTCAACGTGAGAAGGATACTCCACCCCAACGAATGCTCGCTAGCAAGAAGACACGTGTCGTCGACTGGTTGAAGACCGGTAAAGGACTGCTTCGGGTCAATATCAACACCAAAGTTCGAGTTTGGAGAGTGCTTGGAGGCTTGAAGAGCACTACTGCCTCGGGTATCCTCACTCCGATCGCGTCGAGGAGTGTTTCCCCCGCCCCAGGGGCCGAGATCGTCGCGAGTGCAGGTGACCGAATGCTCCTTGATGTTAATACCTTTGTCTCGCTTCAAATCGGTGAACAGCGGGAACTTCTTCAATTCCCCGACGAGACATCAAACACCAAGTACAATGGAAAAGCGACGCTGTTCACGGTCGGCCTGGGTAGGGACGAAGTGATTGTCCTGGAAGAACAAAAGTCTGGAAAAGACGAATGGCCCAGTGACAGCACAAAACTAAGCTTGAGCAGAGGACTGAAGAGTGCAGCCAAGTCCCTCACCCCCAGCGGCAGATCTAGCCCGGCCCCTGGAGTGATGACCCGAGGGCGGCAGAAGAGAGATGGCAGGCCACGCGGCATCACCGGATTGAGCAACCTAGGAAATACCTGCTACATGAATTCAGCGTTGCAATGCATCCGAAGTGTGGAGGAACTCACTCAGTTCTTTCTACACGATCAATGGAAGAGAGACCTCAACATCGGGAACCCTCTGGGCCATCACGGTGAAGTGGCAAGAGCGTATGCCAATCTGGTTCACCAGATCTATGAGGAGAATGCGACTTCGACGAACCCTGGCAAATTCAAGAACACCATAGGAAAGTACGGACCAAGCTTCTCGGGCTATCAGCAACAGGACTCGCAAGAGTTCTTGCTCTTCCTCCTCGATGGGCTTCAAGAAGACCTTAATCGCGTCAATGAGAAACCCTACATTGAGAAGCCCGACTCGACAGATGACATGGTTCACGATGCCGCCGCCCTCCAGGCCTTCGCCGACAAGAACTGGGAAATTTACAAGGCACGAAACGACTCCGTCATCACCGACTTGTTCGCAGGCATGTACAAATCAACCTTGACCTGTCCAGAGTGCGACAAAGTCAGCATCATTTTCGATCCATTCAACAACCTTACCTTGCAGCTGCCGATCGAGAATAATTGGCAAAAGGAGGTCCTGTACTTTCCTCTTCACAAGCGTCCATTCCGGATCGATGTCGACGTCGATAAGCACTCCAGCATCAGAGCCCTCAAAGAGTTTGTCAGCAAGAGAACGAATGGCGATGTGGACCGGATGTTGATGGCCGAATCCTACAAGAACAAGATCTACAAGATCTTTGACAATAACCTTATCATCTCCGAGGCAAACATTCAATCCGCGGACATCATCTGTGTTTACGAATTGGAGACGATCCCGACGAACTACAATCCCAATAAGACAAAGAAGTACTCGCTCTACAGCATTCGAGAGTCCGATGACGATTTGGTGGCTGTCGATAGCCCTGAAGCCGACCGCCTCCTGGTTCCGATGTACAGTAGGCTTGCGAAGAACCCGTCGGCCCGTGTGGCATCTAAACCCTTTTTCGGTCAGCCGACATATCTGGTTCTCAGTCGTGAGGATAGAGCGTCATATGATGGTGTGCTGAAGAAAATCATCGGCAACCTGGCTGGCATGACGACCAAAAACCTCTTTGAAGAAGACGACAATGTTTCAGCGGATAGCATAGATACTCCTTCGTCAGACGCCGTCATGATGACCGAGGACATGTCAAGTTCCAGCTCCAACCTAGCCACAGCAGCTTCGGTTCAGGGAGAAGATGGCATGGTCGAAGTTTCCATGCGAGATGCCAGTCAAGTCCCGGAAATATCGCCGCAGTCAGGATTACAGTCGTTGCTTGGACCAAAATCCGCAATCCCTCCACAACTACGGAATCTCTTCACCATCCATGTTGCACGTACTGGGGAAGGGATCCCTACCGGCTGGAACCAGATCACCGAGTCAGGCGAGTATGAGACCATCGATGTTCGGATACCAAAACCTGTGTCTCATCGCCGAAGTTCGTCACTCAGGCTTGCCAATGGTGACAGTGGCTCAGCAACTAGCGATGATGAGATGGGCGATATTGAGCACGACGATACTACTCTTGACAGTAACGATTCTGGCTCCGAGTCGAATGCCAGTCCCGCCTTTCCTTCCGGTGGCGATTCCGAATCGGAACTGCCGGAAATACGAGAAGTATTAAAATCACGAAATCCAAAGTCGAAGAAAAGCCAGAGACACCGAAACAGAGGCAAAAACATCAAGCGGGTCCAGCGTCGATCGCCAGCAATAGCTCCTCAACCGCTACCCAAGGCTGAAGGGAAAGGATTGATCCTTCCCGGAGAAGCTATAGTTCTCGACTGGAGCCCCGAAGCATTTGACGCATTGTTTGGTGGCGTGGAGACGGATGAAAACGCCATGTGTGGTGCACCGACGTGGAAGAGTGTCGAGCTTTATCATGATGAAGAATTGGTTGCAAAGCGTCAACAGCGATCAAGTCGGAAAAAGAATGGCATCACGTTGGAAGACTGTCTAAATGAATTTGGCAAGTCGGAAACTCTCTCAGAACAGAACGCCTGGTATTGTCCACGTTGCAAAACACACCGACGAGCTGACAAGATGTTCGAGCTGTGGAAGGCGCCCGACATTCTCGTGATGCATCTTAAGCGATTCAGCTCTAATCGAAACTTTCGAGACAAGCTGGAGGTGAAGGTTGATTATCCAACCGAGGGTCTTGATCTGTCCGAAATGGTTAGGGACAAGGAAGACGGCAAGAGTCTCATTTACGATCTAATTGCGGTTGACAATCACTACGGTGGCCTTGGAGGGGGTCATTACACAGCCTACGCGAAGAACTTCATCAACGACAGCTGGTACGAATTTAACGGTATGTGTTACCCAGGTCATGTTTCAGGTATCCAACTAACGCCTTGTCCCTAGACTCGCACGTGTCCAGTAAAACCGATCCGCAGTCGGTTATCACCAGCGCAGCATATCTCCTTTTCTATCGAAGACGGTCGGGCCACCCTTTAGGCGGGCCCAGGCTCGAGGAGATGCTAGAGTCCACCAGCCGTACAGAAGCAGACTCTGAATTACCTGACGGCTCCCGCGATACTTCACCGCTGACGGGGGAAGGTCGGCGTCTCGGCGACTCCTCCCACAATGGGTTGTCGAGCGCTTTCACAGTCGGTCCAGGTCACCGCGTGGGAGCGGGTGGCTCGGCACTGGAAGACGGATATCAGAGTCGAGGTCTACTAGCCGCAGTCGACAGTCTACCGAGACTGATGGGGCCAACAATCAGTGACGATCTGCCTGGATACGGTGATGTCATGGGAACGGACCATTCAATGGAAATGCACCACGACGAAGGAGTTGACATGGACTTTCCAACTTCCAACCCCCTACTCTGGGAGCAGAACAGCTGGGGGTTTAATCGAGTGCAAAACCACCGCGTGACGGTGAATTCCGACGACGACGCAATGTTTGACGATAAGGGAAGCTCCAACGACAGCACACGGGTCGAGGGAAATGCGGGCAGTCCGGCCCAGAGCCTCTCAGGCATGGATGATCACGACCGATCGAACGAACCCATCTACAGCGAACCCATCATGCAAGGCACTTATGGCGATCGTAGTATGAGAGAAAGCGCGCCCCCTCCAGAGATACCCGGCACCGAGGACGAAGACGATGAAGACGGACCGCCTGTGATGGAGCTGATGGCAGATCCGACCAACCAGGACGAGCTCATATTCAAGCAGGCGAATGCTTGATGGCTAGTGAGGTAAGGCCGATCCTTCCTGCGAGTAGAGTGGGAGAGGACATGAATATCCAGGTATGGGCTAGTGGCGTTCTGTTTGGCAAGGAAATGGCTGGTACTCTCACCGGCTGATGCGCAACTCTGCATGCTGTCTGCATGGGATTGTGGTACTCGAAAAACGGTCTTACGGGAATGACTGCATGGCTAGAGCTTCAAGTGAGGCTGCGGCAAGAGCATTGGACTCGGCGCGTTGTAAATCCATGCTTGCTGTACGCCCCACGATTTGCACGACAAAAAAGGATATTGAAAAAGACATTCAAAAAGACATTTGCCGATAGCGGTCAACTACCGGCTCCTTTTACCTTTTGGGTTTGTAGCCATTTTCGAGCATTCGGACCTGTGCCTAGATCGTAGAATTCAGTCAAGAGCCATGGAGGGTAGACGTTGGAATAGACGAGGACTCGTAGCTCCTCGTCGACGAGCCCGGGGCGTCCTTGGGGCTGCTTCTCAGTGATGCTTGGTTGAATGGAGAACTACGGTAATTGCGAGATGAAACTGCGCTCGACTCATTCCAGTCGCAGGCAGAGGGCTCATTGGTAAGGCTGGCAGACTTAAAAGGTGGAAATTCCTTTGCGGAGCATGTCGTTTGGCCGCTGACTTAGGCAGGTCACGTGCCGGATACACCGGGCGGACCTTTAGTACCACTAGCATACGCTCTCGGCCTAGGGCGATGCCGCCTGGAGGATAGGAGTGAAGGGGACAGTCGCCATTTCAAGGCGGCATCACCCTAGGCCGAGAACAGCTTGAGGTCGGGCCAGATGTCTCCGATCTTGGCGGCATTGGTCGCGTCTCTAAATCTTTCAGATTTGACGTGCGACTCAACTCTTCTCCCTCGACAACCTCTAGTGAAAGACATGACTGCATCTCTCACCCCGTGAATCGCATCTCTACTCTCGTTTGTCTGTTGGTGAGATCCCGGAGTCATGGCGAGCACGTTGAACTCGCGCGACGAGCCCAAGGCGGCCGAATATGCTGGAGGTATGAATTCCCGGTCCTTTCGTTGTCCACCTGCTGCGCTTGGTATAACATAGCGACGACTTGGTAGACTGACGCCGCTTGAACACACTAGACGAAGTTTCGGCGCTGGTGCTCGATCCCGGCTACTCGAGCGTGCGCGCCGGGTTTGCAGGAGAAGACACCCCCAAATCCATCGTGCCGAGTCTGTACGCATCGACCGGCGGCAAGCGATTGTTTGGCGACCACGTGATTGACGTGCCGCGCGAGGACGTCGAGATCAAGAACCCGATCGGGCGGGACGGGATTGTGGAGGACTGGGACGCGGCCGAGGCGCTGTGGAAATACTCGTTCGCGCACAAGTTGACGGGGGTGCGGCCGAACCGGGCCCTACAAGAATGGCTGAACGACCCGAAAGCGGTGCCGGACCTGCAACGGGCTCTGAACGACGCGGTGGACACGGAGCGGTGTCTGGAGGACCACCCGCTGTTCATGACGGAGCCGTCGTGGAACCCTACAAAGGCGCGGGAAAAGTGCGCCGAGATCGCGCTCGAGTCGTGGGCGGCGCCGGCCTTTTACCTGGGTAGGGCGGGGGTCATGGGTGCGTTCGCGGCTGGGAGGCCGACGGCGCTGGTCCTGGACTTTGGCGCGTCCCAGGTCTCGGTCACGCCGGTGCACGACGGTATGATCTTGAAGAAGGGTGTGGTGCGGTCGAACATTGGCGGCAACTACCTCTCATCCCAGGTGCGCAGCATGCTCGCGGCCAACGAACCCCAGCCCATCACCATCACGCCGCATTACCTGGTCCAGTCGAAACAGCCGGTGGATGCGGGGCAGCCGGCCAACGCGGTGTTGAAGATGTTTCCCGAAGGGTTCAAGCAGCCTCAGGCGTCATTCCGACGGTACCAGGAAGAGAAGGTGGTGCTGGAGTTCAAGGAGATCGCGCTGCAGGCCTGGACCAACCCAAACATGGCGTTTCGCGGCCAAGGCGAGGCGGTGGCGCGCGAGCAGCAATACGCCCAGCCATTCGAGTTCCCAGACGGTTACAATCAGACATTTTCGACGGACCGGTTTCGCGTGGTCGAGACGCTCTTCGACAACCAGAACCACTACGCCGCGCCGGCGGGGTCCGACGATGCGACGCTCTACCCAGCGCCCGATGTGGCGGGGACGATCCCAGGATTGGTGCGCGCGTGCCTCGGCCAGGTGGACGTGGATATCCGACCGTTCCTGCTGGCCAACGTGGTGATCACGGGGGCGGGGTCGCTGATCCGCGGGCTGCCCGATCGGATCTCGCAGGAGCTGAGCAAAATGTACCCCAGCACGCGGGTGCGCATCCAAGCGTCGGGTATGGCGGTGGAGCGCAAGTTTGGGAGCTGGATCGGAGGAAGTATCGTGTCCAGCCTGGGCACCTTCCACCAGATGTGGATCTCCAAGAAGGAGTACGAGGAGCACGGGGCCAACATTGTGGAAAAGCGGTGCAAGTAGCTCGACGAATGCCACCAGGTGCTCCCGCTAAAGTCAAATGGAACCAGGGGGGGAAAAGGGAGGGGACAGGGGACCATGGGACTTTCGGAATGGGATCATCCGGACTACGGGACTCCCTAGGAGTTTTTTTCCTTTTTGGCGCCGAAGGCCGGCCTATGAATCATGAGGCAATTTGAGAATGAGGAAAACGAAGCATGAAGAAAACCCCTTCCCCGTAAGGATCCAAGGTCTAAGTCTATCCGGACCCGTGCTGGGCGGTCTCCTCTTTGGGGCGGTCATGGCGGTGTCAGGGTTCAGGCTGCAAAGATGGGGGGACTAGAGGTACGAAGAGGTACGGGGCTTGTCTGGGGTGCTGGGGTGCGGGTGCGGGGGTGCAAGAGTGCAAGAGTGCGGGAGGGACGGACGAGATTTAACACCCTTGGAAGCTTGGACGGCCTCGGCTGGCTATCTCAGACCTCTCGCTGGATCGGACAAGACGGCATACTTTGTGCACCGAGGGACGAGGGACGAGGGACGAGGGGCCAGGTTGGGGGAGGGGACGAGGCAAGGCGGTCAGGTTGAAGCGCCAGTGGCATTGGGAGGAGATTGGGGTGGTGCGAGGGAATTGGGAGATGCAAGGAGATGCAAGGAGATGAAAACAGCTGAAAGCAAATGCAAGCAAATGCAAGGAGATGCAAGGGAGGGAGACTGGACAGGCCGCTGATTGGCGGTAGCGACCAGGAGCCTGAGACGTGAGCCTTCAGGTGCAAGCCTGAACCAGAGAGTCGGGACTCAGTTGGAGACAAAGGGCGCAAGGGAGGTGCAGAGGAGAAGAACGAGGGCCATGGATTGGCACTGCTGATGCCCATGCGGCCAAGAGCCTCTTGCTTTGTCGAGTACGGAGTAATACCCTCCAAGACTAGGTACCCTCCAGGACTAAGTACTTAGTCCCTAAGTAGTAGCTCAGTAGTTACCTACGCATCGTGCGCATCGTGCGCATCCTTCGCAGCCCGGGGACCCAAGGGAAGACGGCCGCAGGAGGAGTGTGTCCGTAGTAGTACCGTGGTTGAGCTACTTTATTATTAGTGCTGCTGGGATCACTAATGCATGGCTGCAGGCCCTGCAGACGTCTCGTTTCTAACTCGTGGAGGAGGCACTGACGGCTGAAGCTGCAGGCTGCACGGGCGTCAATAATTTGGGCCCGTTCACTCGGGACTTGAGTTTGGACTAGCGGGACCGGGGGCTGATCCCCTTTGTCTGCCTCGTAGCCTGCACACCCTAGGGGACCCTCGTCCCTGGGGCCCGGACGGACCTCAGTAGCCACTCCGGTCTATGGTCTGTGGTCTGTACGGTACCTAAGTCATTATTACGCTCTGGAGTCTGTGAGTCCTGTGAGCCTAGCCGACCGACCACACACCAAGGGCAGTCCTGGTGCTACTGGGCTCCTGGGCTCGCCTGCGTCCTCCATCTTGCTGCCTTTGGTTTCGTTCCCGCCGCCTCGGGGAATGACCCGACTCTCGTTCTCGTCTCACGAGTCACGGCCCATTCATTGTTCGGGGGGGGAGGGGGGAGATCTGTGTATACAGCAGCCTCCTCCGTTCGGCTCGTCGGCATCCTCCCTCCAAGCTCTCGCTTTGGGCCTGTTGACCTGTCTGTCCCCTGCCCGACGCCTTCGTGATTTAGACTTTGAACCCCTCCAGCCCGGTGGGAAAGTTGAACGGATCTGGATGCCTCACAAAGTCAATTTTCACCCACAAGGTCATCCTCATGTTCAAAACCACAGGCAGCGCAACCACCACCACTGCCACCACTGCCACCACCGCCGCCGCCGCCGGCGCCTTGCTGCTTATTCTTATTTACCTCGCCATTCGCCTTCGCCTTTGATTTCGTCTTCAACCTCGCCCTCCGCCTCGTCTCATCTCCCCTTCTCCCCCCTCCTCTTTCCCTCTCCTCGCCTCTTCACTTATCTCCCCACGCCCAGCTTCGCCGATCATCACTGTCGAGTCGTCAACCCCCCTCTGCGATACGCCGCCTCCAGTCTTGCCGCCCAACCTACTGCATGCAACCGTCGCTAAGTAATTAGTTGGTGCCCACTCCGTCGGGTCGCTCAGTCCCAAGTCCCAATACCACGCCCGATGCCGCCTTTTTCCCACCACACCACGCACACCACACGCACAGAATCTTCTGACACTTCTACCCTGCACAGCCTGTGACACTGTCGACCCATTATTCTCCATCTCTGTTCATCAACTTCTTCGGCTCTACCAATCTCGCCAATTCCAACCCTCCGGGACCAAAGTGCAGCCCTCGAGGGCGGCGTCGAGAAACCCGCTCCCACCATGTCGGGCACGACCACGCCCGTGCCTACCACGAAGCCCATTCAAACCATGGATTCCCCTTTGGTCCCCGATTCAGATTCCACTCATTCTTCCGATGATGGCATGTACGACACCCGCTCGCTGACCGCCAGCATCACCGACTATCCCATGTACTGGGGCCGGAGATACCATCGATACAAAGAGGGCAATTACCTCTTCCCCAACGACGAGAACGAAAACAACCGGCTGGATGAACAGCACGAAATCCTCAACCGACTGCACGGTCGCCTTTATTTCGCCCCTCTCGACTCGGACAGCGTTCGGACCGTCTTGGACATAGGCACCGGCACTGGCATCTGGCCCATTGAGTTGGCCGATTCGGGCGTCCTGCCAAATGCCACGATTACCGGCACTGATCTGTCCGCCGTCCAACCTCTTGATGTCCCTGCCAACGTCCACTTTGAGATCCAAGATTGTTCCGAGGAAGATTGGGTCCGTCCTTTAGGGAGTGTCGACTACTGCCACGTCCGCTTCATGGCCGGCTCTCTCACATCGTACAGAGACCTGATTCGGGCCACCAAAAAGTATCTACGCCCGGGCTCCGGGTGGATAGAATGTCAGGAGCTTCATCCACAACCCATTTCGGACGACAACACTATTCCGCCCGACTGGAGCCTGAAGCTCTGGGATGAAAATCTCGAGTACGCGTCGACGGAATCCATCTACCCGCCGCGACCCGTGCGAATAGCCCCGGATATCAAGACCTGGATGGAACAGGCCGGCTATGTCGATATTCACGAGCACATTTCTAAAATTCCTCTTGGCCCTTGGCCTAAGGACAAGCGGCTCAAGGGCATCGGCGGCTGGTGGCTCAATAACTGGCTCACCGGTCTACCCGGATTTACCTACAAACTCTTCAGCACCGAAGGTTTGAGATGGTCTCGCGAAGAAATTGAGGTCATGTTGGCCGACGTGAGAAAGGGCGCGGCCATGAAAGAGGTTCATTCCTATCAAAGACATTACGTGGTTTATGGACGGAGACCTTCCGAGGAGGAAGAGGGCATGGTATCAAATGGTCATGGATAAGAGGTCGGCATATGTGGGAGGATATTTTGCCCTCGAACGAAAGATGCGCTCTCGGGAGCACAATCTCTAACCAGCGCACAAAGCGTTGCAATCAACGTGTCGGCGGATGGGATGGCTTGTTCCTCAATCTGACCTCAGGTTGGATTGTATCGAGAATCCACACGATCCGATACGGAAGAAAGACTCGTCGCCCATTCGTCTGGGAGGCTATGCCGACATTGATGGTCACCCACCAAGTTCACCACGCTTCGGCCTTGTGCCAGGATTGGATGACATGTCAAAGAACAAGACAACGGCATAGTCACCCTGGGCGATGTATGACTGAATCGGTTGAAAAGCCTGATTCAGGGGTTTTCCCTGGACGGCTGCTTTGAGGTCGCTTGGTATTGGCAACGATCGACTCCAGAAAGCTCGGTTCCGACTAAGACGATCGGGCTTTGATGATGAACTTAGGCAACTTAAGAGGAGTTGATTTTGCTTGTCCACTGCACTAGGTGCATTTTAGCACTGCAGCTCAAACTTCAAAGACTTGCTATTCTACCTCTTACAGCCTCCTTAACTTCGTCTTCTCCTTCCTCCTTCTCCTTCCACCTCCAGCTTCCCTTCCTGGCCCAGGCGGAATCCATCCAGACCTATGAGATTACCATCGGCCGAGATCTGTTCACGAGTGACACCTCGGCTGCATTCTCACTCCTCGTAAGATCCGACTAAACTGGGGTTGGCCTTGGACTACGAGTTCCATCGGTTGGGATCCCACTTCCCCTATCCTCCGAGCTCCAACCCCAGCCAGATTTAGGCCTCAGACCACGTTCCCGCATCGATACCGTACACTCAATACTAAGTCTCCTTTTGTTTTCCCAGGCTGGGTGTGCGGCGGCAAAGCTATGACCTTTTGGGCACCCGCGCATGCATGAACCGACCCAACATGACAAGACGACGGACGATGGGAGACCAGAGAAGGCGAACGAATGAATGGGGCCGGTACGGGACCCCCGGAGCACCATATCCTAGCGATGTCTGGCTCCCTCCCCCTTGCGCCGATCAACGGAACCCACATGGCCTACGTCCACGGTTCCGATGCTCTGTAAAGAAGGGAGAAGAATACGGAAGCTTTCGTCTCTCGACCCGGCTGGACTCGGCTGGACTCATCTGGGCTTGAGGGTAGGCAAGCCTTCGCTCTTCCTGGCAGGTATGTGCGGTGTCCACACCACCCCAAATGCACATGGAACGGGGCGCCACGAAGGCGGACAAATCCCACTTGCAAAAGACGCATTGGCAGGTTTCGCCTTCTCCCTTAACACCCCCTCTGTTTAGCGCCGAGCCGCCATGGATGGATGGATGCCCAACACCAAGTGTGCTGCCTCACTTTCAACGTCGGGGTTATTTTGGGGCGACTCGCCAACTAAAAGTCTAATGAGGTAGTGCTGGCGAAGCGCCGCTCGTTGGTTGGTCACGTCAGTTCGTGTAGCGAGACTCTTTTCCTCAAGGGACTTGGATGACGCCACGGCAGAGCACGGGGTGGCTTGCTTTGGGGGGGGGTTCCCACCGGTGTACGCGCTTGTCGACGCCACGGACTGTCTCGTCTTTTGGTTCTTGCATCATGGCACTGTCAAATACGAAATTATGTTACTGTTCTTTAACATGTGGTGGTGGAATGAATTCCGCTTCCCCCTTCCGTCCGACCAATCTCCAGCCCCCCTCGCTGCCGCCGCCCACTTGATATGCCCCGAACGGGAAAAGGAGCCAGGGAAAAGCCGCAGAGGTCGAATGAGAGTCCGAGCTCGCAAAACCTTGCAAGCTTGCAAGCGAAAGTCCCAAAATCAAACCCGATCGGCGGTCCCTCTCCCACCTCTGGCCACCCACGTCCTGCTGGGACGGACTTGTTTCATCTCTCACGCACCAAGGCCGGCGCAGGACGAGGGAAGCGGTCAACGACGGACGACAGGATCGTCAGCTTATCAGGCTCGCCTTTGGGTCCTTCGCGTGCTTGCCACCCGAGCCCGAGCGTGGGAGGATCGGCGCTCTCTTGTTCGGAGTACGACCGAATACGACCTACTAGTAGCACGGCAGTATCGGGAGCACGGGAGTACGGATTCCTTGGCGGCTTTAAGCAAAACGATAGGTACCTAGGTACTTACGGATCGTTAGGTAATACTTATTTTGCGTTAAAATTTGCTAGCGTGCCTCCCGAACCCGCGCCCCCACCTTACCCGGACCGTGCCGCTTTAAACCCGCCAAGCCGCCTGTTCCCAACACTCCCACCACCACCACTCGAGTCCTCTGCTCAGTGCTCGCCTCTACACCGTTCGCCATACTGACCTCCCAACTCATCCCTCCTCTCTTACCTCTAATTACTCGCCCTTCAACTCACCCTTCAGCTTAATCAGTACCCTCGCCACGACGTCCCCCTTTTGATCCCGCCACTCTCCTGCCCGTTTTCGCAGCAGAGGCTCTCGTCCATTCCTCCTCCGGTCATGGGCGGCCGAAATGATAACGACGGACGACGGGCATGTGAGCTCGAGCCGAAGTGTCAGGGATCCTCCTGCCAGGGATCATGATAGACGTCTATCTTCGAACCCTGTGCGACTACGTGTTGCTCTCCTGAGGGAAGTAACGTGCCGAAATGCCCACCCATCGCAGGCGAGGTTAATAATGCCTTGCCGCAATGCGCTACGCCGAGCGCGACCGGCTACTACTACCCCTCTTTGGTCCGGTGCTTCATCTGACTTCTCACTGCTTGCGAGTGGCATTCGCTCTCCAAGCGAGCGATGCATTGTCCCGTCCTGTCTATAGCAATGCATGGCCTTGTCTAGTTTGTCATTCTGTATGTTCAGGTATTCACTTGTTGCCGATGGATCCACTATTGTCTGTCCACCTTTACTGCTTGCTGCAATCCTGCACCTTTATGGACGTTCACCGGATTCCGTCCGTCGCGCCCATAGGAATCTGACTAGGCCATGCCTTCAAGGCTCGCTATGTAACCGAGTCAGAACCGCTCGGTGAAGATTGCCGTATAGAGCCCGCTCGTGTCTGAAGCGGAAATCTTCTTGCCGTCTAGAGGCTAGAGCCTGAGGTAGATAGGACATCCACCTCCGTCTCTCGATCATGGGACCACAAGACTAATAGAGCCATCGCCGTACCGTCCTTCCAAGCGGCAACAACACTCCCCTCCCATTGCACACCCTCCCCCAGGTCCATCAAGGGTCTAGGAAGTTGACAAATATACCGATTTCAAACATAGCCCATCTCCCTTCTATGACACAACTCCCCATGAATCTGTTTCTTCGTTTAAGTTAGATGATTTCGACGATGCTTCTGATTTGAATACTGTACTCGATCCATTTCTACGCTCGTCTTCACCTTCTCCTTCACCGGACGTCACCATCAGCGAATTAGGCGAATTAGCCCGAGCGACGCTGGTCAGTCAAAAGCAGATAAATAAAATAGGAAAGAAACGGGCTGCTAGGAGCAAGGCAGTCCCGTGTATCGAACAAGCTGACGGACGATTTTGAGACTTTCTACGGCCAATGCGAGCAAATGAAATGAAGCCGGGTATTATAATGTACATGGCCGGATTAGTCCAGTCACGAGTGCCTAGGTAGTTTCTCGCTAGTTGAGCCCCCATTTTCTACGTAGAAGAGTATCAGGCCTTTGTTTCTGTACCTCCTGCCTAGTTATCCTCTGTAAGAGCTACAAATCTTCCACGGTTACCGTCAGGACATAGAACAGCAACTAAAGCACGAGCATGTGCCTAAGATGAGAGACCACCCCTCTAAATGGTGTCTCGACTATCTTGCTGACATCAAGTCCAGTTGACCTACGACTGGTCTCAGGGTGACCACTGATTGGTCATCTGGAGGCATGAAGGGCACGTGAAAGGTCCGGAGTCGCTAGTAGGTGGGGAGCGAGAGTGCTCTTCACGAAGTCTTCGGCTAGATCGAATGCTCTCAACCGGATGCCCTGAATTCTTTGACTAGTGGAAGTCTCTACACGCATGAACATGTCTTTGGGGGGGTGCAGGAGACCACCCGTGCTTTTTCCCCACAACTTCACCGGGGAGTGCGAGGACGGGGAACAGTACCTGAAGACACCACTCACGTACCCTCCTCGCCAAGTGCATAAAAGAAATCTCATTGCAGACTACAGAGTACCTCGTCGTTAGACCGGAGCAGAAGCTAGATCTCGTATGGTGTCTTGTCCAAGTCAATTCCTAATGTTGCTGCCCTTTCCCCAGAGTAACTCCGCAGCCTCGTAGAAAATAAATCCATCGTCAACCCCTTTAGGAATCCTCCCACTCCCTCATACCCTCATATCACTTGTAAAATTCAAGCATCATCTCTAGTTCGCTCTCTTCCGTAATTTATTGATGCTCCAGACCTGAGAGGCAACAACATGAACGATGAGCAAATCAACTGTCCTAAAACACCCTACCTTCGGTTCTCTGACTGGAGTCATTACCCCCGAAGGACCTATACAATTTCGAAACGTGCTATACAGCTATACACCGGCTCGATGGCAGCATTGAAACCCCCTTAAACACCTTTCCAATAACTCCGACGCCCCCTACGACGCAGATCAATGGGGCCCAGTGGCCCCGCAGGACCAGAATTCGGTTTCCTTCGACTTCGGGCTGATCCAGAAGGAACTTCCAGCCGATCGAGCAATCGTATCCAGCGAGGAGAACTGTCTCAACCTGGTGGTCACCATGCCCTCTCTCGATTTGAGAGGTCTACCAGTCATGGTCTTGTGCGTAGTATACTTTGTCAACGATAAATTCTCCCTACAGTATTCACGGGCAAGTTTGACTCTAAAAAAGATGGATGACCATTTCAATCGGTTGTTGACGTAGTTTGATGCAGTGGTGGATTTTTCGTCGCATGCAATGCATGGCCTTAGTATGGTAAGCGCGGCGACCTTTCTTTTTCTGTCGCTCACCACTCTCGATTGATCTCTGTCGGTTCGTCAACCACTCTAAGAAGATTGGAAAACCTATCGTCGGCGTTTCAATCAAGTAAGCATTACTGTATAACATCTCTACTTGAATTGAAGGCCGAGAGCGCCAACGCATTAACCTCCTAGCTATCGAGTCAGAATACTTGGGTTCCTTGAGATGACCGCACTGGACGATGCCTAACATGCCGGAAACTACGGCTTGATGGATCAAGTTTCTGCCCTCAAATGGGTGATTAGCTCTGACATTGGACCATAGGATAGGGTTTTACAAGTCTTTAATAGGTTCGACAACATATTGCGGGGTTCGGCGGCGACTCGAACAATATCACAGTATTTGGAGAGTCTGCAGGATCCAGTTATTTCCTCAAATTAACCCCAGCAAAAGGGACAAAAATTGGTTGACAGTTCAGTTTCAATCCAACTCCACCTCCTCCGCGGCGAACCGCTATTTCGATGAGCCATCTGTATGTCCGGCGATCCTCGGCTTCGAAATCCACAGCCCGTCGAGGCCTGTGAACGAGATGGTTGCGCTCCGCTTGTACAATCTCTAGGCCTGTCAGACTTTTCTACCGCGGAACAGGACAAGCGTCTGCGAGAACTACCTTGGGAGACTTTTGTGAAATCCGAAGTCAACATGAGAATGTTTCCAAGCGTCTCCAATGGGTTTGTAAGTTTGGAGTTGGAGTCTGAACGACATCAACGACAAGCATTGCAGCATTTCAGTTGATGCAAAAGCTTGATGGTGGAGGACTGCGCACAAGACGTGGGTATCCCCCTCCCACTTCTAGAGACCTCACCTCTTCCCGTCCCCTTAGAAACTCATTGTCATTATAGGCATCTGCATTCTTCCGAGGAACCCCGAAACCAGACTGGCTTGATACCTTCAATGCCGCAGCAGGTGAATTACTTTCTGCAAAAAAAGTTGACGTCCTTGTCGAATCGTACCAGATAGTCACTGGGCCTAAATCCAGCGGTCTTATTGACATTGGTCTTGCTCAATTCACATCTGACGCGAGGTTCTACATGCTCGAAGTCATGACGGGTTTGGCGGCACCAGAAGATGGAGATCTGAGGACATATCATATTCCTGAGGTACGTGAAGGCACGATCGCATTATAGCTTAAGCGACAACCCACGATTAAAAGCGCTTTGTTATTGTTCTGCCCTGCGTTGGAATAAGTTCCCTCCCACAGGCGGACTTGACATCTAAAGTTCTGGTGCGAAGTGTGACTTTATTGTATCGAGTTAACCCTTCTATTTTCCTTGTTCCAGGCAAACCCGTTCGACGGACCTCTCAAAGGCTTTGTCACGCATGTTTTGGACCTTGCTTTAATCTTTTAAAACTACGAGCATTATTTGCTAATTGATACTCAAGCTCTGGCGAAACGCATGGCTGAGCATTTTGCGAACGGACTCCACGAAACTCAGCCTGATGAAAAGGCACAACATGGGAGAAACGTTACAGTTTTCGGACCTTCAGTGCAAGCAAGACATATGTCTAAGCACGAATATGATTCCACAGAGCGACAAGGCGCCGCTAAATTACTCGGGAAGCTAGGAGTGGACAAATGCAATCAGATATTGGAGTTGTTCTAGTTCGGGAGGATATATTCAGATCCTTGGTGATGATGTAATGGCGAGCGAGAATTTATTCATTCAATTCTCAATCAACCTTCCCAGCCAGTGCGCAAGTGAGCGGCACAGGAGAAGGGCAAGGTTCCCGGATACGAAAAAAACCCTAGATGGCAGTATGTTAGGCCGAACCACAAAGGCGTTCAGGATTGATGCAACGTCAGATTTGAAGCAAAATTGATCAAATTCTGCGCCATAATGTTTGTGTCTGTCAAAGGGAGGTCAGTTTATAGGCAGATGGAGAAGTTGGTAACACCATGGCCTTGTCGAAACTTACAGGTCCACACCCATTTTTGGATCAGCATGCGATAAAATTCTAGGGGAGGCGATGCTCGGTGCACTTTTATGAAGTCGCAAGACACGCCCTGGTCACTCACTTCCTCAAAGATCTCTTCAAATAGCCCGTCCATGACACGAAGCCTCACTGCATATTCGCCGTCGACAGGAAATTGGCATGTAGAGTCCCCTCGGAATTTGAGCCACCAGGAGAGTATCAGAGCTAAGCCAAGGGTCACCGACATCAGTAACTGGCAGCTGTACTAAGATGAATGAGGAGAACGAAAAACGAAGTTTTCAACTTACCGCTCTCGTATGCAGTCACTAGAACGTGGCCTCCGAACTCCAATGCTGCCGTCCGCTGCAAATGTGCGATGCCCAACTTGGCGCGTACCAACCACGAACTCGCTGCATACTTAACAGCCTTGAGAATCTCTGAACCAGGTTTGAGGGAGGGAAATGGCAGCTGACAGTCAGGTTCCTGAGAAATTCGTTTCAAGAGTAATAACTCGGGACCCATGTAGAGATGGTAATAGGCCGAACCCAGCAAGAACGGGCAATCCACCATTAGTGGATCACCGTACTTAGTAGGGATATTTTGCGCGTGAGGATGTCGTCGCCAAATGGTTTCCCATGTTTGTAAGCTCCGCTCCATGTTGGTGACATACTCCTGGCCAACGACAGTGGCTATTCTGGCCGAACACCGCTCCTCGCTGCAAATGTACCCCAGAAGGCTTCCAATCAAAGCGAGAAGCCCAAATGAGCTGACTGGGGTCGGCAAGGTCTCTCCGCGGAAGACCTTTTGAACCACTTCAATTACACTGATTGGGTTGTACGGCTGTGAATCTTTACTACGAGATCATGCGCTGGCCGATGAGGCTCGCCACATGCCATCATTGGACGGGAGTGGGAGTTCCGCCATAGCCTGGGGCGGCGCAAGGGATATGGCCTGCGGGTCCAACATCAAGGTGACACTGTTAAGAATCGTTATCCAGCAGGCGAGCCTATACCACACCGCTCGGTCATCGGTCAGAGAGAAATTCGGCGGAGGTGCCTAAGTGTTGCCTTGCATACCTGCTTAGAGTCTCAACGAATACCCACTGGTTCCAATCTGAAAACGCCGAAGCCGGGTGTCTCGAGAGTGATATTCAGCGGCTCGCAGTAGCTACGAGGGATGTCAGCATATCCTCCATAACAAGGGGTTCCAAGGAGCGTCGTGAAATTCGGCAGAGATCATGCAGATTAACAGCGACGACGAACTTACATCCGACACAAGCGAAAAATGACGCTGTGCCTGTCGAAGATAGCGTGGATTGTCGGTATACCCGCCAAATTGCACA
Source organism: Exophiala calicioides (assembly GCA_001599795.1). Taxonomy (NCBI): domain Eukaryota; kingdom Fungi; phylum Ascomycota; class Eurotiomycetes; order Chaetothyriales; family Herpotrichiellaceae; genus Exophiala; species Exophiala calicioides. The sequence goes on along the minus strand of BCHZ01000001.1, from coordinate 3,606,094 downwards.
CATAGCAGCGTGGCCTGGATAGGCCATAGCTCGTTCGTTGAACTCTGCAGGAGATCTCTCTCATACTATTTTGTGTACGTCAGACGATTGGTCGAAGTAATATAAATAGGGTGGGACTTGCCTGCGACAGAAGGATACAGGCTGCCTCATATGCTTGATACGCCAGGTCGTGCTCCGAGAGATAACATCCTCCAATAGCCATCATGGCCAACAATAGTGCGCCTAACCCAGGATGATTAGTTGGAGTCACTTGATAGGGGTGGCAATGGTCCACGAAGTCTTACCCGGAGTCGACGTAACGACAAATGTCGGTCGATGGACAATAGGTGTGTGTGGATCAAAATATTCAAAATAGGCATTTAACAACCTCGATATCCTCGACCTTCTAGGAATGTTCACGCTCAGATCTGGGGCCAACTCATTGGCTTTGACAAAGGCCTGCTGGATAGTTGACATGTCTTCCTTTAGACAACGAATTGATTGTGACGTGTAAGTGGTAGCTTGGTAATCCGGCCGAGCTTCAGGAGCGTCGTTCGGTGATGGTGTTGTTGTTACATGACGGGTTCGGCTGGACATAATCTCAGTAAAGTCAGACGGCCTTAGGTCTGCCGCAATTGGCTCGGGCGGTAGGTCGAAGACGGGACCAAGGCCCATGGCGTCGTGGTTGAAATCGGGCAGCAGAGAGTCTTCTAAGAAGGTGAAGTCGCTGAAGTTGAAGCCGTTGAAGCCTGCCAAAGCCTGATCCTGGGAGACCATGCCGTCAAGGGCCTGGTTGATGAAGCTCTGAGGACTAAAAGGTAGTTGCTTATCAAACAATGGTGGAGCAACAGCTTCTACAGGCTGTGGATCGTAGCTTGATTCGAGTTGGGCTGGCTTTGATCCTGGCCACCTAGCTCGAGACCGTCCGTACCTTGGTATCCGGTCTGCCGCCGGAAACCCACGTCACCATCAAGTTGACCTTCGGAATAACGTGAAATCGACGAATCCGGTGGTGTGTTGAGTTCTAACGTGCCTGCCAGGCATTTATCAACTCTCGAATTGGTTGAAGCGGCCGTGAGAGCTTCAGTGCTGATCAGGTAGGTGGAAGCCGAAGACCTTTTTCAGTATCGTCACTATCCGTATTCTACCAGAAATACAATGTGAAGAGACTCACATAGAAAGCAGACTGGCTGCAGCCTGGCCTCCCGACATAGCTTGCCGCGGCAGGGATGCGGTCGTCGCCTGGTAGTCGAGATCGGGGCCGTTGGTCCTCGTATCATTTTGATCAAGGCGTTCTGAACATTTCTTCATGTGTCTGCGGAGAACGTCCGGCCTCCCGAAGCTGTAACCACATGCTTGACAGCCGAATGGCTTTCGATTCTCGTCTGAGACGAAAGGATCATTAGGTCAAGGGCCGGATTTGTGGCGGATCGGAGCACTCGCGAGATGCGACATGTCGATGGAGATGTTCGGCTCTCACAAAGGCTTTGTGGCAGAATTAGCACACATGTGAATGTGGTCGGGGGTTGATCACTACCAACTCCTGATGATATTAGGACTCAGTGAACTGTTCCCATACGAAACGGTCTTACCATGGCTCGATCTCTGTTTGTTGACAGGCCTATTGGTTTGCTCAGCACGGAGTTGGAGCGTGGGCGACTGTGGATTCATGGTTGCGGATCGGGGTAAGAGTTGTCTTGCTCTGCAACTCTGGCAGGAATTGGCGTATCTCAAGGATATGTCGCAATTCGTACCACAATAACTCGGGGTGATGAATGGTTCTGTATCACACTGAATGGGTCTGGCAAAATTGCAGAAAAGGATCAGTCATTAAAGATCATTTGCACTGAAAAGTATCAATTGGTCTGTGAAAGAGTCAAGGTGAGGAAAACGCGTCGGCCGGTAATGGAGGGTCATTGCGGGAAGGCGAGAGACTGCCTGTCCCTGGTGTCTAACTGGCTGGTTCTGCATCCCCGCTACATCGAATCCGGAGAAGGAACCAACCCCGGAAGCTCAGGAATTAGAATTGAGTATAGGAGGGAAACTCGTAAGCAAATCATTGACGAGGCTGCGGGGAGCCCGCCACACACCACCAGCCTCATTGGCTCGGGAGCATTAGTAGCCTTATTTGCCTTGAACTTGAGCGGTCTCGCTCCTGATGTGGCCATTGTGGCGTACCACCGGCAGATCCGGTGAAAGGGGCCCGATTATGTGCTTGCTCATTCACCTAACACAAAGGCTAGTTAGGCTTACTCTCCGAACTGAGAAAGGTAAACGGGCGGAGTAATACTCGGCAAGAAGGGACCCGATAAGTCGAAGGATGTGCACTCGGTTCGTTATCTTCTTCCTTCGATGCAGATTCAAGAACCACAATTCATCGGACCAACGATGCACGGCCTCTGTACGTTTAGCTTTTCTTACTTGGTGAGCACCGCTTCCCAGGCTCATGTCACCCGTGAAAAAATCCGGACAGGAAGTTACGAATATTACTTGGCAGCGTGGTGCAGGCTTGGAAGCTTTTCGACCAACCTGGTACCATAGTTGAACCCACCAGCCTCGTGATCAGGTATATTGTTCGAGAGCACACTTTTGAGGCTGCGCCCTTCGTATTCGTACAATTCAAGTGGATGGAGATAAATTCACAAGACGGCCTACGGTGTGAATACGGTCGTCCAGAAGAATCCTACAAAGTTTGTTCAAGCCTTTTTGGAAGCCTGATCGAATTTTGATGTTCTAAAAGAGGATAAGCACAGTTTCAAGTTAGATCTTTCTGATAAATCTTGGTGTTTCTTCTGCACCGGCGTCTAGATAGAATAGTGGTCAACTGGAAGGAATCTTGATAAACTCCGGAGATCGATTTACTACAAAGACGCCAGCAATTTGCCGAAGCTCAATCCAAAATCTCGAGGACTCATCACTCTGTACATTAAGCTACCAAAACCTAGTCCCCTAGCTTTTCTTTCCTCCGTCCCGATTAGAATGCACCATAACGTACAAAGTCAATCATCTAAAGCGGAGAATCATGTGCGACAAAGAACCCAGCCTCATCAAACTCCACCTACCCCACACATATCTAGGACTCTACTTACTCCACAAATCCCCACATCGTTTACTCCACCGACTGAAATCCGAGGTATCACTAAGCGGAAAAAGACATTTGACACGCCCTCGGTTGAAGTGCGATGCTACGAGCCAAGAATGATTCTCGATTCTATGGACAATCGCTATGCTATCCGCAGCTCGGAATAAATCTATCTCAAGTGGAGGCTTTCAAGCTACCGAGCATTTGATCATGGTAGTGAAGGGAACGAAGCGTGCGATTTTCAGTCCAGCATGTTGCAGGACCTGCTCGACCTCCTGGAAAGACCGTTATTTCCCGCCATACTGGGTACTCACTCGCCATTGACAGGTTCCTGTCCCAACAGTTACTGCACAACAGCTCTCTGAAGCCTCCAGGTCGCTCTCACATTCAGTGACTGTACTCGGTCAAAGGTGACCACATCTGTGCTTTGAGACGTTGCAAAAGCGCGAGATTCTTTTGAACCGTTCGAGCGTTCGCCTAATGATGATCTCAGGCGCGTCGTCTCGTGTCAAGTCCTGCTGTACCACTATGACGGTAGCTGAGGGCTGCTTTTCGAGAATGGGGGCTTTTGACTTTTCGAGTCCCTCGCCGTCGAAATCTGCCAGGGCCGGGCCTGAACAGTGAAAGGCTACAAAATCGAGGGCGATGGCGCGTCCAATGCGTCCAGCTGTCCCAGTCACGATGGCCGGCCTGTGAAGGAAGAAATTTAATAAGTACAACACCCTTTTCTCAATATCTTCGGAATCATCACGTCCTGGGAAGGCTCCATGGTACCAATTTCTTTACCTCACAGTTACACGACCAGCTGTGGCGTGGGATGTTTAATTTCAGCAGTCAGTCAATGCTGCTTAAAAGTATTGACTCTCGGGGGGATCTATTACATTAAATATTTTAGTGGGGCAAGGCTCGTATCACATCACGAAACCCTCGAGGAATTCCCTGACCTATCCGTGACCTACGAACTGTATGACTGATTCTCCGGCACAATACACTACCCCACCGAGAGGCACCTCAAACCCCCAACACACTGACAAAGACTTTCAGTTCTGGAGGCAACCTTCGATTCTAGCCTTCTTGCTTGAAAAACTCTTCATCAGTGAAAGGTCCTCTGTTATTTCTGCGTAATACTGGATACTATTCTCTACCAGTATACTCCGGTTGTAGACGCTCTATTTCCTGTTTCGACGCATGAATCTCAAAGACATCTATTATGCCCAGTGCACCGCCTGAAATCGAGCTGCACTGCCAGTCTTTTCATGTATTCCTGGCTGGGAGACAAGTTAAAGGGTGTTGTCCAATATTTATTGAAGCAGTGGTGGCCATCGAGGCGAGTTTATCTCGAACAAGTAATGTGAGTTTCGTGACTTATGCACGACGGGAAGGACACCCATGGGTACAAATCAGCACTCTGGCATTACACCTTATTTCTTAAGGATTCACCTCTCACTGATTGACCTTTAGGTTGATCTGCATGGCTTGGGAGGGCATTGTGAAGGAGGGGGGAAACTGGAGGTGCGGTCGCGGTTATAGCTGTGGGCATCAGTGTGCTGTGTGAGGTATCCCATTAAAGTCCAGCCTCCACCCCATACAGCCCCCAGAGATGCGCGATAACTGGGTCTGGATATTGCATGATTCTAGTCTACGTTCATCAGTTCTTCTACTACCCTGGTCACTCTGGGATATTTGTGATTCAGGACCTCTCTTGCTTGATATCAACGTCTTAAATTATTGTGACCCTTGATTCCATCACCTCTTCCTATCCTAGTACTTGATAACATAGACTTTGAGACTGTGGACTTGTGTTAGGTAGACTATTCGTCGCACTGTTGGCTTATACCTCCCTTCCACCATCTCACTGTCACGCCAGAGTCAAGAAGCAAAGCTGAGCAGAACTCTCAACACCATGGGCTCATTGGGGACAACGCCAGCACCGCCAAAGAACCACCATCAAATTATATTAGTCGGAGCGGGTCCCGTCGGATCGACAGTAGCCATCAACCTTGCCCGACTTGGAGTGAGGACGTTGATACTCGAACGCGGACATGGAATCGATCAGTCGCCACGGGCCACATCCTATCAACCATGCGTTATGGCGGAGATGCAAGAGAGCGGCATCTTAGAAGACGTCAGGAAAAGGTCTATGATTAACACCGTCTTGTCCTATTAGGTAGGGCGTGGAGCGGAGAAGAAGCGTGTTGCATATGTGCACAAGCGTGACGGTGGTGAGGTCTCCCCATCAGGGATCAACTGCGGCCCAATCGATCCTGGCACAGACGATTCTCGAACATCTCTTGAGTCGCTATTCCGAGTACGCCCAAGTTGCTTTCCATCTGCGTCAACCGTCACTGTGACCTGTCGGAACCCGCAAACTAACAAGACCACCACCCATACCTCTAAATGGTTGGTAAGCGCCGATAGAGCGGGAAGTTCACTGCACAAACTTCTTAACATCGAGCTTAAGGGCTTCTCTTGGCCCAAAGAGGACTTCTGCGCATACAATGTTCGATGCCCTTTTCAAAAATACTGCTTCACGACAGCAAACTTTATTATCGATCCCGTTCACTGGGCAGTCGTCACTTTCATTGACGACACCGGGCTATGGAGGTGCGCATTCAGCGTGAAGCCTGGTATGACCAATGAGGAGATTTGCGCCGAACTGGATGATCATTACAAACATGTCTCCCCTGGATGGGGCAAAGAAAGGTATGAACTGGTTGAGCTGAACCGGTACAAGCCTCATCAAAGATGTGCAGTGACTTTCAAGAAAGGCCGTTGCTTTCTTGCCGGGGATGCCGCTCATGTAAGTAGAGGCAAAAGTCAAGCATTCTTTTCCTTTGGCTGACAACGGTATTTTTAGAGCAATAATCCGACCGGGGGTCTTGGTTTGACGACTGGCCTCTTCGATGGTGAGTTTACCCCCTACTAGGTTTGCGAGAGAAGAAGAATTGAGACTGAAAACTGTTAGCGGGTTCCTTGGGAAGGGCTCTGGCAGCCGTGGTTAACGGGAGAGCGCCGGAGGCCATCTTAGATACGTGGGCCGAGTCAAGACGAACCAAATGGTTGACTTATACAAACGAGTTCTCTATTGAAAACAAAAGAATAGTCCAGAAAGGCGGCTACGGCGAAGACGCCGCTGGAAGCTGGAAGATGGATGAGGTATCCGCTGCTCATGGAATGGACAACTGGATTAGAGATGCTACCCCCGCCAAAAAGGAAGAGGACGAGACCTTGTGGAAGGGTCGGGTAGATGAATCCAAGCAGCTCACAAACCGAATGAAGCAGTGGAAGATTGCCATGGACACATTTTGGATGGCAAAGTATGAGGATCCGGAAGTCATTCAAGCTCGTATGGCACACAACTCCGGCCAGCGGCTTTGAGCCGGACGTCGATGGCGGCGCTCTAGATACAGAGGAGGGAAGGGTTATTGTAAGAGAGCTGAACCCCTGCATCCGGTTCCAAACTCCGGCATATTTGTCTGGATGAACCTGTTCAGCTGACCTCTAATCTACTTTCCGAGACCTCGCCCGTCAACGAAAGTCCCTTTAGTAAAAGTCTCCTTTGAGCGTTGTTCCTCCAGCTGCTGCATCGAATTCGACGCTCTCGTTTATTCCACACACGTCGAACACATCTTTTATGCCCCCCGCACGAATCCTCGTTAGATACTGTTCTAGGGATACCAGTTCTTTACCCCGAAGGTGACCACAGCGCTTCATGGACGCTTGTCCTCAATGTGAAGCGTGGTGACATTTCCATCAATATATGTTCTCACTGTCCGAGCCACAGATAGAGACGATCCAAAACCTGTATCGGCGTCTGCAATAATGGGGATATTGTTGTCTAAGTTTGCCACCACGCTCGCATTTACCGCTATCTCAACCATGTTAATAATGCCTAGATCTGGGGCGCCTAGGCGAGATGCTGCTGTTCTTGCGCCTGTCATGTAAAGGGCGTCAAATCTAACATTAAGTGCGATCCGGGCGGTGATCCCGTCGAGAATACTAGGGCAAACCACTATTTTCTTGGGGTCTTTCAACATCTGTCGAAGAATCGTGGCAGGCTGACGCCATTTTTCTTTTGAGAGGCATCGAAGTTGGTGTTAGTGCTTTCCGCCATGTTTTTCCGGAGAGCTATTGACCCCATGTGCTTTTGAAGTGGTGCTATTTCTCCAACGAATGTACAGCAACTAGGATAATAAAGGCCAAGGACCTTCCTCTGGACTCACAACATGTCTCTGATATTGGGGTATCCTTAATATCTGCTCTTCTCATCTACCACTAGAACTTTGTGGATATCCTTCAACCCACAAGAAAATCGAGCGGGGTACCAGACTTCATAGAAGCCTGAACTCGGCAGATGGAGTAATGGCCATAGACGTGGGCGGTGGGATCGAGCAATGATTACCCACCACGAACCAAAGACCAATGGAATTGGCCAGTGGTAAGCCCGACTTCATGTCGGGACGATATCTAGACGCATCCCGTGATATCGAGAAATATATCGAGGACGGGAAGGAAACCAGGGCCAAGGATCTGCATAGAGTGCGACGACGGTCCGTCTCCATATCTCAGTTGACTGGTTCATCCCAACGTTGGAATTATGAATCATTGGATGGATAGACAAGTTGAGACCAAAAATACTTGATAATCAGGTTTCTGCAACCTCGCGAAAAGGATCAGCTCCAAGAATATTAAACGCCAGCTATCTAATTCCAAGTAATAAATTCAAGATCTGCAGAGGCGGAATAGTTATGCTCAGATCATGAGAAGCCACGGTGGGACAATGTCGCACAACCCATCGGTATGAAGACTTGTACTCGGGGCAGCCATCTAGACGACCTCCTCTAATAACGATCTTGTGTGAGTTGACACCTGGGTGTCTCGATTGTGGGGAATTCCGAGTGCTAAGTAACAGCCTCAAGTGAAGACGTGCCGACCCATTGGATTATCCCCACCTCACTTTAGTGACCGAGGTTACAAGTTTAACTTTACCCCCGCACTGCTTCTCTTAACCATAGATGGAACGTGGACACGGTTCATGAGAAAGACCAGCCAAACGGGAGTGAAAGGTCTGATACGCTATACACAAGTTGATTCATCTTGAGGGACACTGACTTGGGAACGTGGGCGGAAAGAAGACGGAAAAAATGCAGTGCACCAGAACCCCGTACTCGGGGCTGTACAAGCCTCACCAACTCCAGCAGCTATTCTACGGCGCCAACGTGGTGCGAGACAAGTTAGTGTCCTGCCTGCGAGACCAGTCCAGGAAAGTATACATCATCACGGGCAACTCACTGGCGACCAAGACACCTCTCGTCAAGCTGGTGGAGGAGATTCTGACACCAGCTCGACATGCTGGAACGTTCTGGGGGATCCAGCAACATGCGCCCGTGACGCACTTGCTGGAGCCGTTGGAGGTGGTGCAAAACGACGAAGCCATCGACACCATCATCACCATCGGAGGAGGCAGTCCCATTGACTCCGGGAAATCCATCATCTACCACGTCAACGAGAAATGCTCCCGATGGCTCGATCATATCGCCATCCCCACCACGTTGAGCGCAGCCGAGTGCACAGACGTCGGAGGCACGACTCGGGCGGACGGCGTCAAGACGGCCATCCGACATCCAAAGACGTATCCGGGAACCATCCTCTACGATCCCACTTTTGCCCTCCATACGCCGCCACGTTTGTTTATGAGTACTGGGATCCGCGCTCTCGATCACGCCGTCGAGTTGCAGGTCAACCCTAACGCGACCTGGATGCCGTGCCAAATGATGGCGCTAAGCGCCATCAAGGAACTACACTCCCTTCTCCCCCAGTACAAACGAGATCCTACGGACCAGGATGTCATCTCCCGCCTGTTTCTCGCCGCGTATGCTAGCCTCGGCTTCTTTGGCCAGAATATGAAGGGTTCTATCGGCCTGTCGCACACGCTGGGTTACGCAATTGGAAGTCCGTACGGGATTCCGCACGGCATCACAAGCTGCCTGACACTGGCTAAAGTGGTGAGGCTCAAGGGTAGGACCAACCCTGAAGACGCTGCGCGGTTCGCGGCAATCCTGCCGTCCTTGGGCGTGCAGGGGAGTGGCGATGCCGTCAAAGACTCCGACCGTGTCGCTGATGAGATAGCCATCTTCGTTCGGGAATTGGGTCTGGAGACAACCTTGAGCGATTGGAATGTACCACGAGATCAGATCGATGTCATCTGCGCCAGGGCAATCGGTGCCTGGATGCCCGGAGAGACGAGCTCAGGGCGGAGTGATGACTTTGTAGCGGCGCTGAAGGAGTTGATCACCGGGTTATATTAAGAAAGCCCCTCGAACGATACGTGGCCATTTTGATGCACTAGGCCAAGACCATTGACAAACTCGACTTCGCCGTTTCTTCAAGCACGCTCTTCTGCTTCCGAACATTAATATGTATTTAAAGGGTGTGCTTGAAGGCGGAGTTACCTCGGCGTACTACTTAGTTAGTAGTGGGGACCGCACATCAAAAGACCTGAAGAGCCTATGGGCATTTGAACCTGGCAATAATAATAACTTTGTAAGAAAGAAAAGGCCAAACGGGTTTCGTCAGTCCGCCAGTGACTGAAGGCTTACATTACTTGAACAAGGCCAGACATGCGTGGGCGCCAGTACTTCCATTGGCTTTTTTCTGGCCCCCTTCCTTCCAAGCCCGGCCTCTCTCTCTATGGGTAATAAGAGTAATGTATTAATATTATTTACGGAACAGCCCCTTCTCTTCGAGGTGGTGACGGGAGTTCCTGGATTACCAAGTACCCAATACAAGGCCGCAGGCCCGCCCACTCTCGTGCATGGCCTTGCGTGCCTTGCCTACGTAGCCTGTTTTCCCGAGTTGTCCCACGTTCCCTCTCGCCGTACCTGCGCAAACTTCAATACCGTCTCGTGTGCTATTTCTAGAAAGTTGGAGTGGGTCTGAAACTCTATTGCTGGCTGTAACCCTTGTGTTCCCGGATCCCATTGTGGCCTGTCGACACCCATGGATGGATGGTTCGGAGTACCTAACATAGTGAACCCAACTCGTGCCCAACTCCAGTTCTTTCATAGTTCTTTCACCGTCATACTTACAGGCTGGTTCCTAGTAACATCTGAGCGCATGCTACATTGCCATTCGAGATTCGAGCCTTCCAGTCACTCAATGTTCTTTGTGATTGATTGACTAGACAAATTAAATTACAGCATCACCTAGAGACAATAGCTTTAGGACCATGCTCCCACTCTACTCGACGTTCTCTTTCGTTCTCCCTCGTTCTCTGCACCTCCGAGCCCACCGGCAGTCTCCCCACCAGTAGTCCCCCCCGTCAGCCATCCGCCTACCAATGCCAACACGCACCGGTCTTTCTTTGTCGATGTGCCAACACACTCCTCCTCCTCATCCATCTCCATCAGGTGGGTGTGGGGTCCTTCCCAGATGAACATCCGAAATCCCGCCCATTGAATTTAAATTGGATTATGGTCGATTGTCGAATGTTGACGGTCGAATGACGAAATTCGAATTCCAAGAAACACTCAAGTCCCATTCAAGCACCCCGTGCCCATTCGCTGCTCGAAATGAAACCAACCAAGGCGGGATCCCATCCACCTTGATATTAAAAAGCAATATCCTGTGCCTTTTGACCTCTATAAACACCCACCCCGCAAATCAGTTGTTGGATTTCGTAATAGCAATCCGAATTATTTTTCAATGGTTCGACCAATCTCCCCCGTTTGGGATTGGGTATCAAGGCCATATCATGTCATCAAAAGTCATGGTTCTCGTGGCATCATCATTTCAATCCTTCTGGATCCTGTGTCAATCCTGAGTCTAAAAATCCATTGTTGGAAACAGTCGCATCCCGTCACACTGTAGGTATGCCAGGTTTCTGACCGAGATGACCAAGCAGAGCTTCCGGAGGCACTCGCTGGATGTTTGAATTTTTGTCCGCGTATGGCACGCTCGGAAGGGTCTTGTACCCGGCGCGCCGACGTTGGATGCGATTGAGGATGATGCCAATTAGTATTATTAGGAATATTGTGCCTAATGCTGCGCATAGTGCAACAAGCACCGCAATCCCCACGGAATGATGATTTTCTGCACACAAAGTTAGCCATTGAAACGAAACCCCGACTTGTATCACTTACGACTTGATTTCAGAGTGTTTTGTTTCGAGGTGAAGATTTGACTGATGCTGCCCGCGCCTCCATCAGATGTAGAGGCTAAGATCAATGGTGTCATGTTCGTGCCATCGAATATTGCGGCCGCAGCACGACCAGAGCCTGTGATGTTCAATTGACCCGTCACCAGCAACGCACGGCCCTTGTCGAGTAATGGAGTAGACGCATGATTCTTAGACAAACGCATGGTTTGGAGACCTTTGATTGTCGTGCCAGAACTAAACACGCCGTCAACAGGCCGGGTGTTGTCTCCATCGATTTCAATGAGGAAGGTTGAGCCGTTATTGGATGTTCCTGCCACCCACATATGATTTGCATCGTCGGTTGCAGGGCAGAAGGCTGTGACTGGTCCAGGGATGCCCGGACTCGCCACGACAGTCCACAATTGTTTCTTGGTATCGTATGTTGCTATCGATGTTTGATTCCCCTGCACAGTCAAATTGCCCAAAGCCAGCAAGGTAGAGCTTGAGGCCCAGAATAAGGATGAGACCGTGCCGTCAAGTCCACTCCCTACCGTATTCCACTGATTGGTTGCAGTATCGTACATGCAAACACTGGGGCACGAAAGACCTTGTGATGTTCCATCGAAAAAGCCACCGACATAGACGGTCGACGTATCGCTGAGGGGCTGAATCGCATTGACAACGACGTCAGGGCCTTGAAGGGGTGCTGGTTGGATCGTACGATATTCCGCGGTGCTCATGTCGTACACAGCTAGGCCTTGGATGTCGCCATCCCCAAGCTGACCAGTAATACTGCCACCAACAAAGAGGAGGTTTTCTGAGACAGCCATGCTCAAAACGGTCGAGTTAGAATCAATTCCCAGGGGTGCGCCAGTAACCACGTTGCTGTTGGAGCTGTTCAAGAACATCAAATTTTCAACGGCTGATCCATTTGTCGCGGTTGCTGAGAAGTGTCCTCCGAACACCGTTACATTTTGGCCGCTACCGCTGTAGTATGCAACCGTACTAACTCCGGTGACATTCTGGCTGTCTGTCGAATCTCGCTTCCTTGTGGTCGACGGAATGGCGGTGGGAGTAATGTCGATGGGCAATTGCTCCAGGGTCACCTCACCAGACTGGGATTGCATCCCAACAGCGCCACTGATGGCCAACCCCAAAGAAGCGATGGTACCGGCGCCCAGCCAAGTATTGTTTGGTAGAAAAGTGGCCGCGAAGAGTTGTCCAGCGTAGGCCTGCTTTGGGATGTCTAAATTTTCAAGCCATCCTTTTTTAGAAGGCACCCAAAGAGCCAATCCACTTGCCCGTGCTGCAGGGGTAGATCCTGAGCCTTGAGTGTGGCTGAATGATCCGCTGAAGGCTATCACTGTTTCCGTGACACCTTCAGATATATTGAGCGCCATTGGCACAACAGCTTCAACGGGGCCGTCGAGACCTGCGCCAAGAGGAACCCAAGCATTGGTCGAGTACTGATATGCAGCAACATTGTTCAGTCCAGTCACACTAGACTTATGGGTGTTGGTGAAGTTGCCTCCCACGTACAGGAAGTCGTCCATGCTGTAGAGGGCACTGACAGCCGCATTTAGGCCACCACCAGGCAACGAACTGGACTGGTTGTTTTGGAATGCCATAATGTTTGCAAATGAGTCGTCGGAAAATCGGCCAGCGGCGTAGATGGCGTTGTCTCGAGTGGTCAAAGCCAGGACGTGAGCATCCGGGTTCAACGTGGTTCCGGCGTTGTTGATTGCAGAATGTGAGAAATCAGTCCCAACAAATTCCACGTCGGGATTGTAGTCAAATAGACCGTTGAGTCCACCAGTGGTCGAGATGACGCCAAACTTGACACGGGAAGCAACAACGAGTTGTGCCTCCAGTAACCCGGAAGCTGTGAGGGTAATTGACGGGCGGAAAGCGGAACTGGTCGCGTCGACTTGTCCCTGGTACACCTGGTCATACTTGTCAAAGTCGTTGGTCTGGAAGAGCTGAGTGCTGAACGCCTCGCCACCGTCCGCCGTCAGGGAACCTGAGACGTTGACGATCGCACGCGCCGAACATGAGCTGTCCTGACGACAACCGGGAGTGTAGATGATGACCGAATAATTTCCGCTCTTCTGAATGTCAGGTTGGAAGACAATTGAAGTTGAGTTGACCGTTGTAGGGCCGACCACCACGGTGAGATAGTCAGAGACGCTCTGTCCCGAAGGGGTCGTGTACCAGGGACCAGTGGCGGTTGCCGCAGAGCTGAAGCCATCACTGTCACACCGCGGCTCATTGAAGGCCTCGATGGCGTAGGAGAAGATGTCGTTTTCGAACAGTTCGATTCCGTCCAGCCCACCTCCATCTCCGTACCAATCCGAGATATCAATGGTAAAGCTATTCATTCCAACCTGGTTGACGAAAAAGAAATCTTGGAAGGGTTCAGAAGTGTTTTGCGCAAGTGGGCACCTGGCATCACAAAAGGCCTTGTCTCCGGTGTCCGGGTCGGTGTATGTGAAGTTCATGATGCCGTTGATGGGATGGGCCGTGTATCTCCATGTCTTGGTTCCTCGTCCATCCTGTTTTGTGTTCCACAGTCGAAGCTTGGTAGGCTCGAAGCCGAACCTCAAATCAGCGCGCCAGGAGCCCGCGGTATTGTCAGCCAGCAGGAAAGTCGAAGAAGTGTTTGTGGTATTTGACGGACAGACAATGTTGTTCGGACTGGTGGTGTTGGCCTGTGCGCTGATGTTGGCATTTTGAAGATTTATGACCTGGGTGGCTTCGCTGCTGAGAGAGTTGGACGAAACATTGCCTAGGCCGGTGAAAGAACCGCCGAAGACGATGTGTCCATTGGGAGCTTTGGTGATAGAAGAGACGGGAGCGTCGAAACCTGCGAAGGGAAGACTGGTCCAGCTCCCTGACTGCCATCGAATGGCGTTGGTCGAGTTGCCAGCCTCGAAAGCACCACCCACGTAGACCATGCCGTTGTTCTGATCGCAATAGAGAGCCGACACAATTCCTTGCACCCCCGGGATAGGCTGTACCTCGAGGGTGGTGGTGTTCAAGACGGCGACGGATCGCGCGGCGACATTACCCATGCTTGTGAAATTGCCTCCGACCACAAGCCCTGACAGAGTTCCATCCTCGAGGATGAGCGGGCACATTGCTGAAATGCTGGCATCCGTGGCCGACAGAATGCCAAACGCCCCGTCGGGTAACTGTGACAATATTGCCTGCGTGCCATTGCTATTAAAACCTTGTTGCTGTCCTGCAAAGGAATAGACGGAGATCGCGTCAAAGTTTCCGGCGACGGTGACCTGACCGAGGGATGTGAGGTCTAGATTAGGTGGAGGTATGGATAGAGAGGCTCCTTGCGTGGCAAGCCACAACAAGGCGGTCGAGGCCGTGGAGCCGAACCGTGACAGCAGATGCATTGTGTGTATGGCGTCTGCGCCGCAGCGACGGACTCGGGAGGTTCGTTATTGCCTCGATCTTTGTAGAGACATGGGTGAAGGTAGAAGCTGGGTAGAGGCTAGGTAGAGGCTGCGTACTGGGTAGAAGCTGGGTCGAAGCTGCGTGTATTCTAAATCTGGGAATTTCGGACTCGAGTGACGCGGACTGGGTTTAGTGATGACGGGCCACGCGTGTGCTGGATTCTGGATTCTGGGAAGTCTGAGAGCAGGGATGGGTTGAAACGGTGATAGTGGCGGAGTATTGAGTTGGGAGGTGAGATGTTACTTCGCAGGTCGCCCTAGGGCACGAGGGTAGAAGGAGAGTATAGCAACGCGGACGACGGAAAGGAAGGAGCGACAGTCGTCAGTCGGAAGACGTTGGAGGTAGAAGGTGAAGCTGCGGACGCAGAACGCAATGCAGATGCAGATCCCTGGCCTGGGGATGGGAAGCAGAGGCGGGAGGATGCAGGTCAAGAGTAGTCCAGAGTAGTCAAGAGGAGATTGTCCGTAGCGGGAACAAATCCTGGCGCCGTGTATGGTGCGGATGAAACTGCAGGCATTAATGAGGCATGGTGGGCATGGTGGGCGTGCAGGGCATGCAAACACGGCTGTGGACGGAGTCGGCTGGGATGGTCGCTGGATGGTCGCTGGTTGGCCGTACTTAGAAGTAGTCGTGGGTGGCCGTGGGTGGCTTGCCTGCGCTGTCTCAATTGGAGGGGAGAAAAACAAGGACGGAGGGTGAATACTGGTAATTCTGGGTGCGTGGGCACTGGGCACAAGCCACGCTGTACCCCCCGGCCTAGCCACGCATTGGTTGATGACAGGCTTAGCAACAATCACAGTAACAGGCAGCCTGAGGCACGACGTTGGGTGTTCCGAGGGTGTCACTGGGTGAGCAGCGGCCTAACGCGGCACCTAGGTTTAGTCGGTCCCACACGCCGGGGGCGGTCACTGGTGGTCACTGGCGGTCTGGTTCTGCCGGTTGCTCCAGCGGCCGCCGTCACACGTCGAGGCTTCCAAGAATGCCAGAATGCCCTAACCCACCCTAACCACCCTAACCACCCTCCCCACCCCGGCCTTCTCGTTGTTGTCTGTACCACCAATAATCAACAGAAGCACCCTGGAACCCTTCTTCGGCTCAGAGAACAATTCCATTCGTTGGATGTTATCGAAAGGCTGCTGATTCTCCCTCGTATCAAGATGATTCGAACCCAGTGCCACTCTTATCGGCGAGTCTGCACGCTGCAGTCTACGGTATGGGTGCGAATTTCCAAGGGCCCGCAGTTAGACTCTGACACCGCTGCTGTGCAATTTCCCGAAAGGAGTCGACACCCGCTCACTCTGCTGGCTGGCCCAGTGGCTGGTGGAGGGCAGAGGGTACTGAGTGATTGCAACTACGTGGTCTCTCTCTAACCGAGTTTAACATTTTTGCTTACGATAGACTGTGGTGGTCTCCTGGTGGTTTAACAGTGTCCAGGTACAAATACAAATACAAATACAAATAATATCGTTCTGAAGCTCACTCGGGTTCACATGCGGTACTCTCACATGATCCGGTTTATAGACCGGCCGGTCTTTTTTGGAGCATGACGGATCCTTCCCAGATTCTAGATTCTAGATTGAGGGGATGGCACATATTGATGCCGTCACTCCTGAGTCGCGAGAGACGTCGGCGGGCTGCCGGCCGTCGACAGCGTCGACAGACGTCTGCCAACCGCACTCGACAAGGAGTCTTCATGTGTCTCTGGAAACGCCTCAGGTGGTTGAATGCTCCTGTACAAAGTGTGACAGAGACCTGATGCTCGTTTTAATATCCTTGACCCCGGTGACTGTTTCACTTCCGTCGCCTCCGTTTGACCCGCTCGCTGCTGTTCGTCGAAACTTCTTCCACTTGCATCACCGTTTTTGATTCATCGTGTTCCAATTCCCGTTTGACTACCACTCGTCGCACCCTTGTCTTTCCAACAGCCTCAGCCTCGGCCTCAGCCTCCTCCTTCAACGACGCGGGTGCCTGTTTCTTGCTGGTTTCCACCTTGGTTGTCAGGCGCTGGGCAAAGGTCCGCAGATCAGCAGTGAAGAGAACGCTGTGCGCCCACCCAGCCTCCTTGCCCCATAACTTGCGGAAGTGGTTGGCTACCGCGTCGTACGTCGCTTTCGTCAGGCTGCTGTGCTTCCCTCGACCGAACTTGTAGTCTCTCTGCGCGATCTGCCAAACATGCGTGTCAACCGGCACAACCTCTCCCCAGCCCAGTCCCATGAGACAGACACAGTCGGCCACCTTGGGCCCGACCCCTTGTAGCGCAAGCAGCTTCTCGTGGGCTTCTCGGTATCCCTCCCGTCCTTCGGGTCTCATTTCTCCAGCGGGAGACGGCTTCATTCCGTAGACGGGGCTCTCAGGGTTGCGAAGACTGTCTAGCCACCCTGCATCATATTCCTCGACCACCATCTTCGCGGTCTGATGGATGTATTTGGCTCGGTAGCCAAACCCCAGTTCTCTCAGATGGCCCTCGACATTCTTGCCCGTCAAAGCCGATGGTTCGGGGAAATCATGATACGGCCGTCCATCCAGCGTCCCAATATATTGCCCGTAGTGTGTGCACAGTTTGTCGACCATCTGAGATATCCGAATGATGTTGTTGTTACTGCTGCAGATAAATCCAATCAGCGCCTCCCATGCATCCTGTCTCAAGATTCGGACACCGGTAAATTGGGGCGCCTTCTTCTTGAAATTGGCATCGGCGGCAGACCACTGTGCATAGAGGGTTTCGAGATTCGGCTCGAGGTTCAGGTAGTATTGGATCAGGCTCTTGGTATCATCGGCGTCTGCGCTCTCGTCGACGGTGGGTGGGATGGAAGAGGGAGGAGTCAGAGGAGCCTCGTACGCCGTGGGCCATATCGATCGGTATTGGACGTGGGATTTGTCCTGCGACAGTTGCACAATGCGCCCGCGAAGTGTACATGCCCAGCTCTCGTCTTCACATTGCCGCCATCGGAAGGATTGGCCGCACCGGAGGGTCGTCGCAAGGCACAGCTCGTTCAAGGATACTGGCAACTTGCGCCATTCGGTAATTCGAGCCATGTCGAATGAGAGTGGTCGAGAGCAGTCTGATCTGATTTCTGGAATTTCCGTACGACGTGGTGAGAGAGGGCTCTAGAAGTAGAACAATTTGCATCTACTGGGTAGGCGGGCGCAGGCTGCTCCACGCCCGCAACGTACTTAACGCGCCCCTGCAGCGCGATCTGGAACTTTAATTGTTGGACGCGCCGAGGGCTGGGAAACCCGAAAACCGAGCTGTCAGACCAAAAGATGTATCCGCAGAATGGCAGGTTCACGCACGTTCAAGGATTGCACCGCCAGTTCACATTTCACCGCATCTTATTAGACGGTGAAGGCATCATATCTATGTGCAAAGCCACTCCCCGCACCCTAGACTATGTCGTCTTCAACACCATCGTACCTGCCTATTCTTGATTCCTAACCAAGAACGCTCATTGGCTCTCGCTTCAAAGCTGGCTAATCACGTGATGGGCTTGGCAAAACAACCTCGACGTCGTCCCTTTGGAGCTTCTCTTTCTCTCCATAACGAATCTGTTCTCTCCAAACATTAATCCCATTCTACCATTCCGCCATTCAATCGATTCCCCAAGCCAGATTTCCGTATCTCAGATACTCCTGTCACATTTGAGGCCGTCTGCTTTGTCGCAGAGTCCCGTCATAGCTTTGTAGCCATAACTCCTGGTTGTGACACTCTGTTGTCTGCTTCCTGGCTTGTGATCATCTCATCGTTTTGAAGCCTGCCAAAGATAGGCTTTTCTACCCGGTTGCGCTACGACCTCTGCAGACTACTTTGCCGCTCTGTGTCGCCTCGCGTAGAACCAAGTGCTCAAGATGTCCTTCACCGACGAGGCTCTAAAGGCGAAGCTCTCAACCCTGAATGAAACCCAAGACAGCATCGTTTCAGTCTCACAATGGATCATGTTCCACAAGTACGTCGATTTCGGCTCACCCCCAACTCAAACGCCCTTCATAAATTCATAGTCTGACAACCCTCCAGGCGGCACGCTGATCGCATTGCCAACTACTGGCTGACGAGGCTACGCGACTCACCACCTCCCAAGCGGCTGAACTACATCTACCTGGTCAACGACATTGTACAAAACGCCCGCGCTAGGAAAAGGGCTGAGTTCCCTGACGCATTCTCGCCTTTGATGCCGGAAGCGATCCAAACAGCCTACCGCTCCTCCTCACCGGAGATCCAGAATAAAATCCGCCGCGTGACAGAGGTCTGGCGCTCCCGCAACGTCTTTGAGACCCCGATACTCGAAGCCATCGAGGCCCGCATCGACGAGATCGATAAGTCCAAGGGCTCCGGCGGCAAGAAAACCCTCATGGGGAAGTCGCTGTTCAACTCCTCTTCAGCATCGGGAATGCCCAAGGAACTTGAGAGCTTGGCCCCGCTCCAGATCGCTGTGACCAAGGAAACCATCGCAGCCCGCCCATCCATTGACACCGCACAGGCCGAGTACACCAAACTCAACGACGCATCTGCCGTGCTGCCGAGCCCGCCCGTCCACGCTGCCCGACTCTCCAGCCTGATCAAGTCGCTGGCTGCGGCCGAGTCTTCTGTATCAGCCAGCATCAAGGCCCGCAGAGCCCTAATCTCAGATCTTGAGCGGATCCTGGAGGTCAACAAGTTAGCTCTAGCCAAGGATGAGGAAATCATGGGGCTGCTCGAGACCCAAAAAGCCAGCACAGATGTCAAGAAGAAAGACGTCGAAGATGGCATCATCCGCGGCTTGTCATCCGCAGAAACCTCATCCGAGAACCCAGCAGGAGCCGGAGTCGGTGGTGGCTCAACTTTGCCTGAGACCAACCACGCTGGCGACGCAACTACGGGCGGTTTCTTGTCCGAGCGACCCGAAATCGAAGAACTAACGCCAGAGCGCGATTTCGCCGATGACTTTACATCCGGTGGATTCTACCAGCCCGAACCAGAGCCAGTAGTGCTATCTCCAGTCCTCCCGCCTGCACCTGCACCCGCACCCGCCACGTTTCGACCCAACAACCCCGCCGTGGCTGCCGCCCTTGCCGGCTTCAGCACCGGAGACCACAGCCCCTCCGCCCCAGGCATGGGTCTGTACTCGATCCCAAACCCCGCTCGCGTGCGCTCCTTTTCCGGCAACGGCATGAACGGGCTGGGCGCCAAGCGGCGGAAGATGTCGCACGGTGAGGATGAGATGGTCCCTGATCTCGGCGAGATGGGCATGGAAGGGTTCGGCAAACCAGAGAGCGCGGCAGGGGGCGTCGGGCATCACGAGGATCTTGCCAG
This sequence comes from Exophiala calicioides, assembly GCA_001599795.1. NCBI lineage: Eukaryota > Fungi > Ascomycota > Eurotiomycetes > Chaetothyriales > Herpotrichiellaceae > Exophiala > Exophiala calicioides. The sequence continues at coordinate 3,586,141 of BCHZ01000001.1, read as the reverse complement.
GAGCTTACAAGAGGATGTGGATGAGTTGCTAAGGCAAGAGGGCGGTGGGTGAAAGAGGTCTGATGGCGTGGGCCATCTAATCGTTTTCATACATGGCCTGGACAGTTACGCAAGAGATGCCTCGAAGCCTCCAGTAACGGCCCAGTCCAAAGGACATCAAGATTAGTCTCAGCAGCTAACCGCATGCCGAATTTATGCACCACTATTCAGACTGAAAAAACCGCCAGGACCGCTCCCGCCAAATTATCGGAAACGATGTCCAACATTCTGCCTTTGAGCACCATAGAAGCTGACAGCGATGTATCACATTTATTCCATTTTTTTATTGGTGCTTGATGTGTCTTGGACCACTTAGGTCAAAAGACGAGAAATCTTTCCCAGTCCCGGAGGAGTCTTCCATAAGAAATTCGCGGGCAATAACCAAAGTGTCAGACAATAATCAACAGCCGTACGGTCCAGGTATAACTGTCCAAGGTATCGATCACCTCACGTTGGCGTCGGGAGAAGTCTGACGGCACGACGAGACTACCTATGCGTCTGTACGTGCCACAACCAGTAGGCTCCACAATGAGACAAAATTTTTCGTGCATCCTCAGAAGCAAGCTCATGACACCCGGCAGATTTTCAATGTCGAACATGACCAGGGGCCAGGTGAAATCGGGCACATCCGGGACGGTCTCATCGCCACAAAAACACGCAGGCAAGGGCGTCACCGGGCCTGACACGACGAGCTTTGCGCTCGCGACCCGTCCGAAAGGGTTCAAACCAGGGACGAAGACACGGACATATAAGATGTCAAATGGGGACTCGTCCTCTGGACTCCTCAGTAGATCCCACGACCACACAAGCTGGTTCCCTTCAACCGCGACCCAGGACCATGATGGACCCCGATACGGGACAATCGTGGCCGGCTGCCTGCTTCTCCACAGAAGTCCATGGCGAAGGTCTCGGTTCCAAAGGCCACAGACATATTCGTCCCTCAAGTCTTGCTGGAACAGTTTCGCCATGCCTGAAAAGGCGGGGAGTCGGTCGGCCGGGAACGAGATATCGCGCGAATTGAAGTCCCGCGCCAGAACGTACCAGCCGCGATAGAGATCCCGACTCATCAGGCGCTTTGCATCCAAAGCGCGGCTTCCGAGAGCGAATGCGTCCGCTTGGATGTTGTGTTGGTGCTCTTCTATGGGCATATTCTCTCGCCTTTTGGATTCCCGGCACTGCCAGGAAATCTCCTCACTTCCTACCCGGAGGATGCGAGTGCCCAACTGCACCTCCTGGAAGGTCCATGCTCTGGAATCAAGAGGCCCTTTGCCGTGGATCCAGCGGTCCCGATCGAAATCGGGAAGTATGAACAGCCCGGGTGTCGGTTCACACGGGATCTTGGTCAGCTTGTTGCGGTCTGGGAGGCATCCGTTGGAAGCTGAATTGGATGCGGCAGCTGCAATCACAACCGTGGCATTGTAATATATGTCTGACATGGTGCTCAGCTCGATTTCCCAATCGTCAAGATTGTCCTGAAGGATACAGAGACTGTCGATCCAGAGTAACGACAATCCCAGAGCGCGTGTCCACTGGATGGCATCCTGTACCGTCCGGGGAAGGAGCTCGATGGAGAATCCCGCCTGGCGATCCTTGATTGTGGCAGATGTTGTAGTGAATAATTTGACACCGCCGATCTTATAACTCAACGCGGCATAACGGCCTGGCTCGCTCGCGTCCTCTATCAAGCGTAATTGTGAACCGCCTACGTCAATGATTCGCTTCGGTAATCTTGGAAGCTCATTTTGACACGACGTGTGGTTCTGTTCACAGTCCTCCAACCAGTATTTCGCAATGTCGAAAGTCGGCGTGGCAGGGGTGATTGGTCCGGACGCATTCTCAAGAGACTGAACGATCGGTGTGCTGAGATCAAGCCAACTCTCCAGGGTTCCATGATTCTCAATGCCAACGGTCAGCCACACAGGAGGTATTTTGGCCATCGCTTCGATATTCACCTGAACAGGCGTCGTGTCTCCGATCTCGCCGAGCCCTCTCGGCAACGGATCAACGCCAATCGAAGTCCGATATCGCATCGTCAAAAGGCATGTCAAGATATATGAACAAAGATGACATCCGGAATGCGCAGCTTCACGGATTTGCTGTACCGTAGGCGGCTGTGCGTACAGCGGCACTTTGGGATAGAACGAATACTCATCTGCGATCAAGAGGTAAGTCTGTGCAGTCTCCCAGTCGGCGGAATCGCAACGGCCACACCGTCGGTTCAGGTTGGAGAGGTCGGACCAGGCTTTGGGTGAATCCTCCCCAAAGCATTTCAAGTGCTCTAGAACGATATTGGACTGGATCTTAGCCATGTCAAATCTTGAGCCTCATCTATCAACGGTCTCCATGAACAGCTGTTTTTAGGGCTGCAGCTATCTTATTCGAATGATCAAGAGATGAGAAATGGGTCATTTCCAACGTCTTGCCTGATCTTCAGGCGCCTAGTTTGGACAACAAGACGCGTTTGAAGATGGGGCCGAAATCAAGAAGGTTATTCCGCGGACAGGCGAGTAGGACCGTCATTTCCACCCAAGGTCAAAGGTCCTAGATAGACTGGAGACTATATAGGGTCGATTTGGCACGCACGTCCTACGAACTCGATGGCGCACCGAGTAAGGCAAGGCTCGAGATAGAAGGAGGTCTCTTAGGGCTATCTCCTTCGCAGCCAAGATGGCACCTTTTGGCCTTGGCATTGTCTTGGCACGATGCGGTATTTGTTTACTTACTCTCCTGTCGCTGTTTATTAGTAAATTACTAATAAAATGAGACGCTCCGGGAGGCCAAAGGCTCCTAAGATATGGCACGATGACCAATTACCATATAACGC